>CALYLW010000321.1:371334-486334 GCA_944989445.1 Ampullaceana balthica | reverse complement strand
GGCCCATAATGAGAATTTTTTCTTATATGAGCTATATAAAAATTAGTTTAGGGCTTAGCTGCTTGGAAAATGAATGGATCTTGACCAAACTTGGTACATAACAACTTGATAGCCAACATTAAAGTACCATATGGCATTGAACACCTAATGTCCGTTCCTTCGGGGCCGGGGGCCCCAAATCTGTTTTTTTTTGGTAAGCATTAAATACTTTATTCCCGTTATCTGACTATACCATTCATTCGGTCGCCATGAAACTTTTGGAGACTTGAGTACGCTCCGGGGATGGAAATAGACTACTTTTTTTTTCAAAATTTAACACTCATGGGGCGCCGGGGGCCCATAATGAGAATTTTTTCTTATATGAGCTATATAAAAATTAGTTTAGGGCTTAGCTGCTTGGAAAATGAATGGATCTTGACCAAACTTGGTACATAACAACTTGATAGCCTATATTAAAGTATCATATGGCATTTAACTCCTAATGTCCGTTCCTTCGGGGCCGGGGGCCCAAAATCTTTTTTTTGTAAGCGTTAAATACTTTATTCCCGTTATCTGACTATACCATTCATTCGGTCACCATGAAACTTTTGGAGACTTTTGAGTACGCTCCGGGGATGGAAATAGGCTACTTTTTTTCAAAATTTAACACTCATGGGGCGCCGGGGGCCCATAATGAGAATTTTTTCTTATATGAGCTATATAAAAATTAGTTTAGGGCTTAGCTGCTTGGAAAATGAATGGATCTTGACCAAACTTGGTACATAACAACTTGATAGCCAACATTAAAGTACCATATGGCATTGAACACCTAATGTCCGTTCCTTCGGGGCCGGGGGCCCCAAAATCTGTTTTTTTTTGTAAGCGTTAAATACTTTATTCCCGTTATCTGACTATACCATTCATTCGGTCGCCATAAAACTTTTGGAGACTTTTGAGTACGCTCCGGGGATGGAAATAGGCTACTTTTTTTTCAAAATTTAACACTCATGGCGCGCCGGGGGCCCATAAAATGATTTATTTTCTTATATATGAGCTATATAAAAATTAGTTTAAGCGTTAGCTATTAGGTAAATTGATGGATCTTAACCAAACTTTGTATATAACAACTTGGTAGCCAATATAGAAATACTAATTTCCTAATGTCCATTTCTTCGGGACTGGGGGCCCAAAATGTCTTATTTCATAAACGTTTAATATTTTATTCCCCATTCAATTATTAAAGATCTTGAAAAATATAGATAAATATATCCACAATGAAATTGATTTAAATAAACAGGCGTTTTGAACTTGACATCTTGCACTAAATGGGCCCTGGGGCCCTTAATGTCGTTTTTTGCTTTTATGAGCTATATAAAAATGAGTTTATGCGTTAACTACTGAATAAATGAATGGATCTTAACCAAACTTGGTATATAAAAACTTGGTAGCCCATATTAAAATAACAAAGGGCACTGCACTTCTAATTTTTAATTGTTCAAGGCCGGGGGCCCCAAATGTATTTTTTTGTATGTGTTTGAGATATTATTTCCCATTCTATTTTAACGATCTTAAGAAATATATCAATGATGAGACTGAATTAAAATGAACAGCATTTTGAAATTTACATCTTACATCGAATGGGCCGGGGGCCCCAAATGTCTTTTTTGTGTGTATACTCTAAGATATTATTTCCCACTCAGTTTTTAACGATCTTGAGAAATATATCCATGATTAAAATGAATTTAAATGAAACATGTTTTCAAAATGTACATCTTGAATTGAACGGGCCTGGGAGTCCCTTAATGTAGTTTTCCTTATATCTACATATATATAAAAATTAGTTTAGGTGTTAGATAATGAGAAAATAAATGGATTTTGACCAAACGCGGTATATAAAAACTTAAAAGCCTATATTAAATTTCGATAGGGCACTGATCTCATAATGTCCATTTCATCGGGGCTAGGGGCCCTAAATGTGTTTTTACTAAATTTTTAATATTGTATTCCCCATTCAATTTTACACGATATTGAGAAATATAGATACATATATTTATATTTTTGTTATGAAATTGATTGAAATGAACAGATTTTCGAACTTAATATTTTAAACTGATGGGCCTGGTGACCCTTAATGTAATTTATTTTTTATCTATATATATATTCCTTTTTACTGAGATCGTTGCAACGCACGACGGGTCTGCTAGTATATATATATATTTGTTATGAAATTGATTGAAATGAACAGATTTTCGAACTTGACGTTAAACTGATGGGCCCGGTGACCCTTAAAGTAATTCCTTTTTTATCTATATGTATTCCTTTTTAATGAGATCGTTGCAACGCACGATGGGTCTGCTAGTAATTTATATAGTGCTGTACTCCAGCAAGCAGCTTGCCATTAATAATAATTTATATAGCGTTAAACACATCGTTAAACTATTCAAAGTAATGAAATATTTGTAACAGCAGCTATAAGTTAAGGAACTACGCTCCCACCTTCTCTCTAAAAGGAAATAGCTGCTTATACTAAAGAGCTAATAAAGTAAATTATAAATGTTGTAAATGTAATGAAGTTTCCAAAATAATTTAAAGAAACTAACTCATTCTTATGTAAAAAGCTTGCAATAAAATTTGCGCACCGTTTTTAGTCAATGAAAGTTAATTTAAAGGTGGGCGCTTAAAATGAAGTCTTGTAATGAAGTACTGCTCCAAAAAAAAATTGTATTCTTTTTGATAGTCTTTATTAAATAGTGTTTTAATATGAAAATGATATATAATTCTTTTATATATTTGTCTCTATTCTATGTTATACGATTTAAATTTACGGTTTTTATGTAATAGGTATAATTTTAAAAAGGATAATTTTAAAAAGGAATTCAATTATGTTTTGGATCATGTTTCCCGATGGGACATTATATTTTGTAAATTATATTTCAAACACCAGATTTAGTTTCTGAAAAATAAATAAATTATTTACGAAATTGAAAAAAAAAGACTTAAAATCTATTTTTAAAATGGCTTTTGTTATTCCGCTACAGCGTAATGACCATGGCATATTCAATTCGCCGCCCAACTTAATTAATTGCTTTTAGGTTCACTTGTATTGAGTTTAAATACTTTAATATACTTCTGTTTATAAGTCCTGTAGAAAGGTTTAAATTGTAAAATTATTTAGCTTATGTAATAAAAAAAACCCACAGCATTGGTCCTAGGCTTTTATATGCATGTTATGATCATTGATGATTAACTTTAGTAAGTAAATTTAAGGGAATGAGCCAGTAAAATAAGCAAGAAAAATTAATAAAGAACATGCAACAAATTTTAAGAAAAACAAAACGTTTAAGTCCTCTACATTACGATTAAGCTTTTTTGACTTGGGCAATTTCTTTCCACATAAAATTCCCTCACATAATTAGTATTTGTTTAAATTAAAATTTGAGTTATTAGAAACAACATAATAAAACTCCTAATTAAAAAAAAATACCTTGCATTGTGTGACAAATGTAATGAAATAGTTTTAACCCATCTATAATATAAAGAAAGTATTTGTATAAAAGGCACTGTTTTGTACCGCAAGGCTAAACTAAATATGAATGTTATTATAATAAAATTACACATCTCAATTTAAGATGCGCACAAGAAAATGTGCGCACCGTAATTTGACAATAAAAGATTTTTTAAACTGCACAGCTCAAAATAAAGTATTGGAAAAAATACAGCACCAAAATGAACTAGTTTTGAATGTCCGCATGAAGCTGTTCAATATAGAAATGAGAATTTATTTTGTCTTTATTTGGCTCTACATTTTCTGATTATGGGCCCCCTTACCCTAGGGGTGGTCACCTGGGGTTGAAACATAGCCTATGACCTGTCCCGGGCCAATTATGAATGTGTCCATAATAAGTCTTGCAAGTTGAGCCTTAAATAGCACATATATTTTTGTAAGAGTTTATTCCCTGTAGGCTTAAATGTTGCAAATCTCAGTAAAAATTTTAAAAAATTAAATAAAGCAGAACAGGTTAAATGGTTACATATGAAATTATTGAAGGGTGTCTTCTTTAGTTAATTTTTCAGCCATATTATTTTAAGATTTGAGCCCATAGCCTAGGACCTCAGACTTACAGAAACAGTTCTGGTTCTTAGCGGTGCTTGGTGGTTGAGGGGTGTTAAGTGTACCACCTCTCTGTAACAGTTCAACTTCCAAATTGACCCTGCAAATCAAGACAGAAATAGTTACATGTCAATAATCAGATTAACCTTTCAATGTTAGACACAGTGAAGATTCAGTAAATTACACAACTTAGGGAATTTCTAGGATTTTTTCTGATCACTTGGCTGTAATCAACTGGTTTTAGCTAGAGTTTTGCCCACTTAAAATAAACATGCATTAAGTCATTAGCTTGAGACGCCCCAACCACAACAGCAGTTCCTCGAGTAACAACTGTTTGTAGTCATCTAATGACTTTTTCGTGATGTACATATCTGTGTTAGGTATTTTTAAAACAACCCTTTATTTTTTAAATTATTTTATTAATTCACTACTTTATAGTGCACAGGGCAACTGGTTTAAACATAAATTTGGCCAAGTTATTGGGACTCAGTGAAGCTGAACAAGTTATGACACAGGAATTAAAACATGCAGTTCACTAAATATTACTACTATTACTGAGTAGCCCTTCCCTCTTGAATGTACACATAGTGTTGGAGCCTCCTCCTTTCCAGGCTATGACAAATTTAAAGGGAAGTCCTTAATTTCTAATTTTGGGATGAGAAAACCTTCTCAAAAACTGACAACATGAAATAATATGCCGGATTAAGCAATACCAAAGTTGATTATATATATCTAGGATGAGATCGAGCTGGTGGCAAAAACCACTATCATCAATTAATTTAGACCATAGAATACTATATACTCACACATTTTGAAAAACCTTTCTAAGGAATTAAGTGGTTTTTTTTGGGCTTATGTTTATGATTGGGTTATTGGAGGCTAGTGCATTGAAAAGGATATCATTATTGTACACCTCCAAGGACCTAGACTTTCTTACTTTAAATATCAACAAACATCTGCTCTGGCTTTAAATTAATCATTTACTTGATTTATTTTCTATGTGAGATTAAATTTGATTTCATGTTTTACAAATGTTTGTTTCTTTCATTTTTAATTCATAAAGATATTGGAAGTAGACATACAGAGGAGGAGAATACTATGCACACAATTGTTTATCTATGCTATCTGTATGCATCAAAGACTGTGTCAGCATATAACTGTTCTCTCTAGTTAAGATAGTCTTTCTAGAAATGTGATGGAGATAATTCAAAAAGATAAAACACAAAAATTACAGATTAGATTAATTTTCTGGATCAAATATGTCATTTGGTCCATATATCAAGTAACTTGTGTGATTAAAACTGAATGCTTTATTCCACCAACCTGGCAACTGAACATATGAAAAGGAGGACACTCTCGTGGTTGCGCGTTGTAGAGAAAGAGCGATAGTTAGGGTAAGTTATGTTGGTAAGATCCTCCATCACTGTCCCCATAGCTCTGGTCAACACAGGATGCTCCTATAAATAATGAATCAAAACTAATATAACACATCAAAACATAGCAATAGTCAACAGTGGATACTAATATAACACATCAAAACATAGCAATAGTCAACAGTGGATACTAATATAACACATCAAAACATAGCAATAGTCAACAGTGGATACTAACATAACACATCAAAACATAGCAATAGTCAACAGTGGATACTAATATGATAAAACAAAACATAGCTAAAGTTAATAGTGGGTACTAATATAACAAAACAAAACATACTAACAGGGCCGGCCTGAGGGAATTGGAGGCCCTAGGCGAAGTGAATTTGGTGGCCCTAAATGTAATAGAAAAATAAAAAATAAATATGGAGAGATTCTTTTGCGAGGCCCCTACTTATGATGAGACTAAACGGAGGCTCTAGGCGGCTGCCTATTTTGCCTATGCCTAAAGCCGGCCCTGATACTAATATAACATAGCTCTGGTCAACACTCAGTACTAATTGAACAAATCAAAACTTAGCTATAGTAAATGGTGGGTATTATTATAACGAATGATAACTTAGCTATGATCAGCACTGGGTACTAATATAACAAAACATAGATATAGTTACAAGTGGGTACTAATATAACAAAACATAGATATAGTTACAAGTGGGTACTAATATAACAAAACATAGATATAGTTACAAGTGGGTACTAATATAACAAAACAAAACATAGCTATAGTTACTAGTGGGTACTAATATAACAAAACAAAACATAGATATAGTTACAAGTGGGTACTAATATAACAAAACAAAACATAGCTATAATTACAAGTGGATACTAATATAACAAAACAAAACTTAGCTGTAGTTACTAGTGGGTACTAATATAACAAAACAAAACATAGATATAGTTACAAATGGGTACTAATATAACAAAATAAAACATAGCTATGATCAGCACTGGGTACTAATATATCAAAACAAAACATAGCTATAGTTACTAGTGGGTACTAATATAACTAAACAAAACATAGCTATAATTACAAGTGGGTACTAATATAACAAAACCAAACTTAGCTGTAGTTACTGGTGGATACTAATATAACAAAACAAAACATAGCTGTAGTTACTAGTGGGTACTAATATAAAAAAACAAAACATAGCTGTAGTTACTAGTGGGTACTAATTTAACAAAACAAAACATAGCTATAGTTACTAGTGGATACTAATATAACAAAACAAAACATAGCTATAGTTACAAGTGGGTACTAATATAACAAAACAAAACATAGCTATACTTACTAGTGGATACTAATATAACAAAACAAAACATAGCTATAGTTACAAGTGGGTACTAATATAACAAAAGAAAACATAGCTATAGTTACAAGTGGGTACTAATATAACAAAACAAAACATAGCTATGATCAGCACTGGGTACTAATATAACAAATCCAAATAGCTCTGGTCACCATATGTTGCTGGTCCTGGAACATATTAAAACAAAGCTCCAGGGGTGCTCCTGTAAATTGCATCTCTAGATACTACTCTAGCCAAAACTGTTTATATTATATATTATTATTAAATCTAATGCATATGATTAAATTATTTAACACTTTCAGTACAAAAGTCATAGAAAAATTTGTTGTAAAACTTACAACTCGCTGTATAGAAGATAAGAGACTGAAATTAATCTTACCGGCTGATTAAATATTATGGCAGCCAAGCCTAATGAAGAACCCAACCCTGAACATTTAAGTCACCAGGACATTATACATTTAAAAAATTAACAAATGAGGTGTGGTACTAAGAGATCTCCTCATGTCAAGTGGGTGTCAGATAGGTACGAAATGATACAAAGAAAGGTTACTGACCGATCCAATCCTCCTTTTAACCATCATCTCAGCAATGTCAGCCACCATTTGTTTGTCGTCTTTCGATACAGGTTTAACCAGCATGGACCGGCTCTCTTCTGGTACTATAGGAATAACTGAATTGGACAACTGTCGACAGAGTGGACACCAGTACTCACGCTTGTTCACTGCCAGTACCTCTGAATGGTTCTGGGTCTATCAAAGAAACAGAAGTCAAACTAATATGAAAAAAAAAGCTTTAAAAAAAAGCTTTCACTATAAAATTATATATTCTTACTAAATAAAAAATATTTTATTAAAAGTAAAAATTTTGCACAATGAATGGATGCAGTTTTAAAAATATGGTCCAATAGGTTTAAGTGGAAACGCATAGGACACAATAATCTTCTGTTTAGAAAGAGCATCTGTAATAGATAAGTCACTCTCTCCCCTAATATCATCCAAACAGTTCATTCAGACTTCATGGACAGGTATTCAACAACTTTCTCAAAACCTTCAGAGTTTTTTAATTTTATATCATGCTGAATTAAATAGTACAATAAATTCATAACAGCCAGCTTGTACAGATATCTTTTAGTTTTTGGAAAGATAGCAATATTTGATTCAGCCAATATTCATAGGTATTTATTTTGGAATTCTTAGTTGAATAATCACAAAGAATCATCTGTGGGAATATCCTTGTTAAAATAATCCAAGACCTCTTTGCTTCCCAGTTGCATTTAGTGGCATTGAAAATAATTGTGTTCCACCAGTCCATTAAAAATGTACACTAATAATCAATGCTGCAATGAATTAAAATAATGTATAGCACTGTTTCTTGTACAGCAAACTTTGTCAGCAATAACTTTTTATATTTTGAGTATTATATATGATATTATTTGTTGGCTTTTTAATCAACATTCAGCTAAATATGAAGATGGAAACAGTAACAATAGTTTTTTGAACATTTTGGATATTTGATTTCGGTTTCCTCACATAGACATGATATTTCACATTTTATATTAAAGATTTACCGGACTCATCATTTTTGCATTTCTGCTAGTTCTTCTTGATACTGCATTTTTAAAATATCAGACAAATCCACTAACACTGGCGTCATCATCTTTGTTGGAAAAGCAATTTGTTTAAAAACTTTCTTTTAATTCAGCCAATAGAATTTTTAGATGATAGATAATAACAAGTATTCTAGCAGTATCAATCACTTTACATTTTCGGAGCTAAGGAAATTTTTCAAAATTCTGTTGTAGGAGTATTTTTCTGACATACTTTAGTAAAGGTAATAAAACAAAAAGTCTTTGCTTTTGTTGACTCATCCACTCATTTTGGTGAACTCATCCACTCGTTTTGGTGAACTCATCCACTCGTTTTGGTGAACTCATCCACTCGTTTTGGTGAACTCATCCACTCGTTTTGGTGAACTCATCCACTCGTTTTGGTGAACTTATCCACTCGTTTTGTTTCACATATTCAGCTAGATTGTTTTGAGACACCCTTAACCTCTCTTCCCTGTGGGGAAACAGTGATTTAAAAAAAAATATCTTGCACTCTACTCTTGATTAAAACTCAATTTTTGTCTATCCTACAGGTCTCTGTTCAACAAAACTTGGAAGCGGAGATCCCAAAATTTAATTGCTGATATCCATCCAATTAGTTTTTTAATGTAAATTCAAAGCTTGTTACAGCTGTCACAGATTTGGAAGCAGATGTTTACTCTGGTTTAATCACCCTTGACATAAGCATTACACACAGACTGTTGCCAAAATGCTAGCATAGGGCTGTTTGTTTGGTAAAAGTTAGAATGGGGTTTATTTCTCAAGCAGCCACTCTTTTAAGAGAGGACATTCTGAGGAAAGTCAGACATTACTTTTAAAGATTTACAATAGGGTTCATGAAGGGTTTGCTTTTTAAACAGTCTTTACTTAGATTTCCAGATATGTCATCATTAGGGTAGTACTTTGATATTTTCCGGCCACCAGGAATTAATTTTAAAAATGATTAGACTGTCAAATTTAAAGATTAAAAGAAACAACAGTTAGGAACAAAAGTCAGTTAGGAAATCTGTTTTCTTTAGGTCACCAAAATAAATGGAACTTATCACGACAGTTTTATGAATCAGTAAAAATTTCAAAAAATTACCAAGGCCCACAACACTTCTGTAGAAATAAAACAGTATCTACTATGGTCGTAAAATCTCTACTAGGAGGGTCATAAAATAGGTTTATGTCAGCACATTTTTATATCTCTCAAGAATGAGGTAAATACATTTTATTACATGTATGTTATAAATGAAGCCCACAACAGGTTAACTAAGACAGATTGTTCATGTGCCAACACAAGACTGAGTGCTTCCAAGATTTCAGATTTCTAAGAAA
Organism: Ampullaceana balthica; assembly: GCA_944989445.1. Taxonomy (NCBI): domain Eukaryota; kingdom Metazoa; phylum Mollusca; class Gastropoda; family Lymnaeidae; genus Ampullaceana; species Ampullaceana balthica. Next base: position 476,575 of record CALYLW010000321.1, on the reverse strand, counting down.
ATGAAATGAGTGGAATAAAGATCTAAATTTGTTTACTTCCCAGATTTCAATATAAATAACCATTTGCTTTTCGTGTCTAGCATCTGTTTGCTAATGGCTTCAAACTCAGAAGCTGATCATATTATTTTTAAGCACATCACCACTGGAGGGTTAAATATATCATTTTACAAAAGCTTTCAGAGTTAAGTACTTGTCTTTGCATATAAATATAGAATAGTAACCAATTATGCTGTTGGCTCCTGTCCATAGGAGACATTTGATCATGATGGTACTGGGTCATCATTATTTGTTGTATTTAAAATCTATTAATGGGAATCAAAGGAATAGAAGTGTCCAATGTTCCCTCTAAGATTCGTTGATCCGTTTGCAAAGTAAAAAAACTTGTGTGCAATGTTGCACAACAACCATTTTTTGTTCAATATTTTACAACTTTTGCTGCACGGCATTTCTAAACTGCTGCGCTGCATCAGTCAGATATCTGCGCGGCCACACAGCTTAAAGGGAACATTGGAAGCGTCCTAATTCTAAAAAAGCTTCTTTTCATACATGATATAATTCACAAGCAACAAAATAATATGTCAGACATAATATAAATGTGGATTGTTATTAATTGATTTTATATTTCAAAAACATTGCTGGCACCTCAAGTCTGGATTAAAAAATTTGGTTTGTCTGGTCTTGCGTTTTGATTAGAGTTTTCAATGTTGATAATGTGTTGGTTTTCCTGGTTTGTTCAGGCAACCCATGCCTTGCTCGAATGTCAGACAGGAAGGAGGAGGATTTGTATGTGTTTGTTCTTGAAAGTGAACAAGAAAAGCGTTTTACCCTTTTCTGAGGGTTGTATTAGATTGTGTTGTATTAGATTATGTTGTATTTGCAAGTTACAATTCAATGCCTTATGAGTTATTACATCTTTGCTCATTGTTCTTCTATCCTTTTGTCATAATAGGTTTAGTGATTTAACGAATTGTATTACTCATGCCAATTGTGAATATTCATCATCAATGAAGTAATTAATATTGCAGCTCTTTTTTAATGTGATAGTTATAAATAAAAATAGAAGAGTGTCAGAATCACAACATGATGTCTTTACATGAGATATTAAAATTAACCTGTAGCCTCAAATATTGATAAAATGATTAGTAGCATTTCATTAGCCAAATTACAAATAAGTGTTTGGATTAAATTGTTATAGTAAAGAAACCCCAAAACGATACAGAAATATTTATTTTCCTCCAAAATGTTAATGTGTAATTTACTTGATATTTGTGTTAAAGTTACTCCAGCATACCATTCCATTGGCTCCTTCACTCATCAATAAAATATTTTTACAAAGTTGTTATTCCCTTTTACCTAATCTACCATTCAAAGAACAAATATTTGCTTATTTTAACTGCTTAGGAGAATTGAAGGACTAATTAGATAATACACCTGCATCTCAAAGCCAAAAAGAAATTATAACAAAGCCTGTAAATTTTACATATTATTTTAGCTGTCTGCTTTGTCAGATGAGGCATTATAATTCGACAGTTCAAATTCTGAAGCTAATATTAGCTTTAATGAGATTAGCTTAAGGGCAGGTTAAACCCCTAAATTGAAATATTGGAATTTGACTATTTTTTTTGCTTCAGCTATTAAAAAACACGTCTAAAATCAATAAAAAAAATACTAAAAAAATCTAAGTTATTAAAAAATAAAGTTTTTCATCATTTTTAGGGTAAATTGTTGCGAAAATGTTAAAATATGACCTAAATGAAAAATCAATGTATCTCAAAAACAAATAGCCCCAGGACCTTAAAAATTTGATATGTTGTAGAACTCAGTCATACTAAAAATGTCGACTATAATGGTTGAAATAGAATAAAAAATGAAATTTACCTTAATTCTTTACATATCCATGTCCTTCGATGAAACATTTTTAGGGTAGGGGATAACATTTTCCTGAATATTTCCTTAGGTTTTAGAACAGGTTTAAAGACCATAGACAGTCACACCAATACATATATAAAGAACATTCCTGCCAATTTATACAGCTATACAATAAGTAATTTTAAAGTTACAATGTTAAATGTGAATTAATTTTAAGAAAAATGAGATTTTGAGAAAATTGAAAAAAACTTACAAATTTACATTTTTAAGGGAATTTTATCAAATTTAGAAACCCCCAGCAACATAAAACTCTTCCTTATCCAATTCCTTACTTGATAATACAGACTTTTTTAGCCCTTTTAGCTTTACTTCTATCTAAATTTTGAATAAGTGAGGAGGATACGCGCTTTTTATCTATTCTAGAAAATGTCTGAAAACAATATTTTCCAAAATTTAAGCCCAAATTTTTGAATATGTCCCCCCTTTTTAATTCACCATTGTTATAAACTATTGTGGCATCATCTACAGCTATTTCTAGTCTCTTTCTCCCAACAAAAGTTGTCTTAGGACAGCGATACCAAATTAAATTATGGAATGCTTCATTAGCGTTCTGAGTCCCTCCGTGAACACACTTTGCTAAAAGAGCATCCGATGAAAGCTCCTCAAATATAGGTTTAATAATTTTCATTACAAATGGAGGAAGGCAGTTCTTATTTGCAGCTTCTAAATCTTTATCTTTGGGGCACCAACTACCACAATCATTGTGCTTACCCTCCCGATGGTGATATATTGCCCAAATACTTTTTTTCATTTTACCCATGTCCCCTGAATTTTTTCTTATTGCTGCCCCATAATGTCCTTGAATGCGCTTTATAGCACATTTTGTTAATCTTCCAGCCCCACCTATTCCTATATAACTTTTACCATTGTCTTTAAATGATTTACCCTTATGCTCATTTACTTTATCTATCAAGCGTTTTCCCATTCGCTTCTGAACATGGCCGCAACATTCTAATTTTAAAATTGATACCTCTTCATAAACTGGAGGACTAGCTTCAGCTACACTTTTAAAACTTTTAGAATCCCCATCCCCTAAATAACCAGTGTAAGTTAGACCATGCATATCTTCAGAGCGGCGAAAGATTTTTAAAATGCCTTTAGGTTCCATCTGACCAGATGTACCTTGGTGATTTGATTCACATTCCCTGGCACCTAAATGGTTTGTAAACCAATCCTGATAATCAAAGTTATCAGGAAATCTTTTTTTAGCCTTAGAACACTTATCACAGTAGTTGCTACTCACATGAGTATCAACTACTTTGGAAGGCCCTTTGTTGGAATTTACTGACAAAACAGTAGCTACTCCGTTCTTCGAAACAAAGCCTCGGCGCTGCCAGGTCCCATCACAGGAAACAGTAACATTACTACCCTGGGCTTCTTTTAGTTCTAATGCTGCCTGAGACATGCACTCTTTTGCTACTTCATTTGTAGCAAAATGAATTCTATCCTTATATTTAGTGACTATGGGAGCACTAACTGGGGGAGGCATGTCCATGTTCCCTAGAAATCTTTTAGTTTTTTCTTGATGACAGCCAATGCTGTTCATTGCTAATTGTAGTCTAAGGTTTACATTCTCAGTACATGTCTTAAATTCTATTTCATCCCTACACTTGATGCATTTAAAATATAAAATACTACTTATTCCACTTAGCTCTTCTCTAACAGAATAAGTGGTAATCTGCTCACATAATGAGCAAGGGAATGACTGGATAAATGCTATTATTGATCCAACATCTACAATGCGAAAACCACTAATTTTAGGAAAATTGGGGCTAGAAACATTTATAGAATCATTTAGTTTTTGAAATGAAGAAGATGTGGGTATCGAGTTTAAATTATTGTCTATAGGGTCAATAACAATATCTTCGATAACTTGAGTACCAGAAACCGAAGCGATCGGGGCGATAGAGTTAGAGTCACTATCAATAGCGTTATTTTTTTTAGTAAATCTATTTCCGTAAAATTTACGCTTTTTACAACGATATTTATTCCCTTGCTTTTTAACTTTATCCATTGATATTTTAAATTTAAAATTGAACTAAATAAACAGGTCCTTATAAAACACAGAATCCAACACAGTTCACATTAATCTTCACAGGCTTCACAATGTGCAAGTAAACAACTTGAGTTTACGAGAGGTCACTTCCGGTGAAGTCAAGTTGTTTTTTTCATATAAGAAGAGATGTGATTGGCTTCAGCAAATAAACTTCCTTTCTATCAACCAATGAAAATTATTCTTACACTTATGTTGACCTTTTATAAGAAGTTGTTCAGTATTTAAATTTCGCATATTTGGGTGGAAAAAAAAATGAAATCCGTTAAAAATAAGCAAAGTTATGGACAATTTAAATAATTTAAAATTTTTGCATAATTAATTAGGTATTTTTTCTCATACCTTACCGGTTTAAATAATTAAATTAAAATACTTTTAATGCGTTTATTTAAAAGATAAGTATGTCATTGTATTTGGAAATGAATATACTTAGTAAAAAGATGATTTTCAAAATTAACGTTTTTTAACACAAAATTAAGAATTTAGGGGTTTAACCTGCCCTTAAAGAAATTTACTGACCATTAAACAAATTTCTATGTGGCATTTAGAAATGCGCATCATATGTCTGCCTAAAGAAACATATTTGTCTTTAGATTTTACTCTTACAAAATTTCTGAAATCATTTTCTTCAAAACCAACTTTCTGGGCCTTTGAAAATTTGTTTACCCAAACTTTCCAAAACTGTGTAAGCCCTGTATAAAATATTACATGTTCCATGAAACGTCAAAGACCATGCAAACTCTGTATAAAATATTAAAAGTTCTATAAAAGTTATCCAGAAAGTTTAGTTACCCTGAGAGAATCAAGGTAAGATTTGTGACAATCCAAGTGCTGATAATGACCACAAGTCTGGGCAACCACACCTCCTTCCCAGCCTATGTTAATGGACAGCTCACAAGATTTCTGTGAATAAACATTTAAAAAGCTTTTAGTTTTTCACATTTTTTTATATCAAAAGTCTTATGTAATCTTGTGACATTTAAAAATTTTAAAGAACAAATTATGTTTATAAGTGAAACTGATTTCCTTTCATCTGTACTATTCTTCAGAGTTAAACTCCTACATGTGCATTCGTTTATACCAGGGGTCTCCAAATTATGGCCTGCGGGCCGGCTCTCTCATCCGGCCCCTGGAGACCTTTTCATCTCCAAAAAAACACACTATTTTTACCTATAGTTTACAACAAAACTGTGTGTAGTTGGCCCCCAAACTGCTGTTTGACAGTTAATGTGGGGATCCGGCAGAAAAGTTTGGAGACCCCTGTTTGATACTAAATGAAACAAACTTCCTAATGACTGAAATAAATTCAAAGAATGAATTCCCCTCCTTAATAAACTGACCTCCTTAACAAATGCACTAACTTTCTTAATAACTGAACTAGCTTCATTTGAACTAACCTAAATAACTGAACTAACCTCCTCAATAACTGAACTAACCTCCTCAATAACTGAACTAACCTCAATAACTGAACTAACCCCCTCAATGACTGAACTAACCCCCTCAATAACTGAACTAACCTCAATAACTGAACTAACCCCCTCAATAACTGAACTAACCCCCTCAATAACTGAACTAACCTCAATAACTGAGCTAACCCCCTCAATAACTGAACTAACCCCCTCAATAACTGAACTAACCCCCTCAATAACTGAACTAACCTCCTCAATGACTAAACTAACCTCAATAACTGAACTAACCCCCTCAATAACTGAACTAACCCCCTCAATAACTGAACTAACCTCCTCAATAACTGAACTAACCTCCTCAATGACTAAACTAACCCCCTCAATAACTGAACTAACCCCCTCAATAACTGAACTAACCCCCTCAATGACTGAACTAACCTCCTCAATAACTGAACTAACCTCCTCAATGACTAAACTAACCTCAATAACTGAACTAACCCCCTCAATGACTGAACTAACCTCCTCAATAACTGAACTAACCTCCTCAATGACTAAACTAACCCCCTCAATAACTGAACTAACCCCCTCAATAACTGAACTAACCCCCTCAATGACTGAACTAACCTCCTCAATGACTGAACTAACCCCCTCAATAACAGAACTAACCTCAATAACTGAACTAACCCCCTCAATAACTGAACTAACCTCCTCAATAACTGAACTAACCCCCTCAATAACTGAACTAACCCCCTCAATAACTGAACTAACCCCCTCAATGACTGAACTAACCTCAATAACTGAACTAACCTCCTCAATAACTGAACTAACCCCCTCAATAACTGAACTAACCCCCTCAATGACTGAACTAACCCCCTCAATAACTGAACTAACCTCCTCAATAACTGAACTAACCTCAATAACTGAACTAACCCCCTCAATGACTGAACTAACCCCCTCAATAACTGAACTAACCTCCTCAATAACTGAACTAACCTCCTCAATAACTGAACTAACCTCCTCAATAACTGAACTAACCTCAATAACTGAACTAACCCCCTCAATGACTGAACTAACCTCCTCAATAACTGAACTAACCTCAATAACTGAACTAACCCCCTCAATAACTGAACTAACCTCCTCAATAACTGAACTAACCCCTCAATAACTGAACTAACCCCCTCAATGACTGAACTAACCTCAATAACTGAACTAACCCCTCAATAACTGAACTAACCCCCTCAATAACTGAACTAACCCCCTCAATGACTGAACTAACCCCCTCAATAACTGAACTAACCCCCTCAATAACTGAACTAACCTCCTCAATAACTGAACTAACCTCAATAACTGAACTAACCTCCTCAATGACTGAACTAACCTCCTCAATAACTGAACTAACCCCCTCAATGACTGAACTAACCCCCTCAATAACTGAACTAACCTCCTCAATAACTGAACTAACCTCCTCAATAACTGAACTAACCTCCTCAATAACTGAACTAACCTCCTCAATAACTGAACTAACCTCAATAACTGAACTAACCCCCTCAATGACTGAACTAACCTCCTCAATAACTGAACTAACCCCCTCAATGACTGAACTAACCTCAATAACTGAACTAACCTCAATAACTGAACTAACCTCAATAACTGAACTAACCCCCTCAATGACTGAACTAACCTCAATAACTGAACTAACCTCAATAACTGAACTAACCTCAATAACTGAACTAACCCCCTCAATAACTGAACTAACCTCCTCAATGACTAAACTAACCTCAATAACTGAACTAACCCCCTCAATAACTGAACTAACCTCCTCAATAACTGAACTAACCTCAATAACTGAACTAACCTCAATAACTGAACTAACCTCAATAACTGAACTAACCTCAATAACTGAACTAACCTCAATAACTGAACTAACCCCCTCAATGACTGAACTAACCTCAATAACTGAACTAACCTCAATAACTGAACTAATCTCAATAACTGAACTAACCCCCTCAATGACTGAACTAACCTCAATAACTGAACTAACCTCAATAACTGAACTAACCTCAATAACTGAACTAACCTCAATAACTGAACTAACCCCCTCAATGACTGAACTAACCTCAATAACTGAACTAACCCCCTCAATGACTGAACTAACCTCAATAACTGAACTAACCTCAATAACTGAACTAATCTCAATAACTGAACTAACCCCCTCAATGACTGAACTAACCTCAATAACTGAACTAACCTCAATAACTGAACTAACCTCAATAACTGAACTAACCTCAATAACTGAACTAACCCCCTCAATGACTAAACTAACCTCCTCAATAACTGAACTAACCTCAATAACTGAACTAACCTCAATAACTGAACTAACCTCAATAACTGAACTAACCCCCTCAATGACTGAACTAACCTCAATAACTGAACTAACCTCAATAACTGAACTAACCTCAATAACTGAACTAACCCCCTCAATGACTGAACTAACCCCCCCAATGACTGAACTAACCTCAATAACTGAACTAACCTCAATAACTGAACTAACCTCAATAACTGAACTAACCCCCTCAATGACTGAACTAACCTCAATAACTGAATTAACCTCCTCAATGACTGAACTAACCCCCTCAATGACTAAACTAACCCCCTCAATAACTGAACTAACCCCCTCAATGACTGAACTAACCCCCTCAATGACTAAACTAACCCCCTCAATAACTGAACTAACCCCCTCAATGACTGAACTAACCCCCTCAATGACTAAACTAACCACCTCATTGACTGAACTAACCCCCTCAATGACTAAACTAACCCCCTCAATAACTGAACTAACCCCCTAAATGACTAAACTAACCCCCTCAATGACTAAACTAACCCCCTCAATGACTAAACTAACCCCCTCAATGACTAAACTAACCCCCTCAATGACTAAACTAACCCCCTCAATGACTAAACTAACCCCCTCAATGACTAAACTAACCCCCTAAATGACTAAACTAACCCCTCAATGACTAAACTAACCCCTCAATGACTAAACTAACCCCCTCAATGACTAAACTAACCCCCTCAATGACTAAACTAACCTCCTCAATAACAGAAATAAACTCTTCACTTGAACTCACCTCCTCAAAGTTCTTTTGCATAATCTCTAACTTTCGTTTGTTGACTTTCCCACAGGAGGCTTTCCTGAACCGCTGTAAGTGAGTGTCTGACAAGTTTAGAGTATGCTCCTGGTTGTTTTGTTGTCTGTGACCAAGAACTACAGAATGAAATACAGATCGACTCTAATTAAACGACATTGAACCAGTTAGTAACAAAAATATACAATTTAACTTCACGTTTTTCAATTTGCTTCAAATACAGATATAACATACATATTATTTGCCACAGGTATATCATTTTTTTAAAATATGATGCACTACAAAAAAATGGAAAAAGTTGCTTCAAAAAAAGTAAACACAGAGAGTCAAAAAATACTAACCACTGGCACTCCATTAAATACTAACCACTGGCTTTCAATAAAAATACTTACCACTGGCACTCTATCAAAATACTAACCACTGGCACTCTATCAAAATACTAACCATTGGCACTCTATCAAAATACTAACCACTGGCACTCTATAAAAATAATAACCACTGACACTCTATAAAAAAACTAACCACTGGAAGCCTGTAAGAAAACAATGAGTCCAATGGGTCTGTTCCCTGTGGATGGGGTAGCTTGGCTACAGATGACACAGTCATAATTCTTAGATGACACTGAATCATCTTCTGACTGAGTGCTCCCAGAAGTTGGGCTGGACTCATTCCTCTCTGAGCAAATAGTAGAAGCAACTACAATTTGTTAGTTATGGCACTATACAGTGAAACCTTGAAATAATGTGATAATTGGGATAAAAAAAATGGATGGAGCCGTTACTAGCAGGGTCGCCTTAATGTGGGATTGACAAATATTTTACTTTCTTCTGATGAATATTAAATGAAATGTATTATTTTATAATAATGGATGGATAATATATTTAGAGGTTATTACTTTATGTTAAATAGTTTTGCTAATTTTTAAAGGTTTGTATGATAATACACATTGACCGACATTATATCATGAATAGTCTGTCAACACTGTATAGTATAGTGCCATCGTGGCATGCAGTTCCTCAATTATGTATGTGATTCTATTGAAAAATCACACAGAGATTTAAAATATTCTTTATTTATGTCACAGATTTTTGTGTTTAAATTCAACATCTAATATGTAGAATAAACAGAGTATTAAAACCATTTACACACCGTCTGATTTGTACTATTATGGCATGACTCTGGGTCTTTGCTCAGTGTCGATACAAATTTCATACCGCTAAAATTTTCTCATTCATTATGCAAATACAACAAGAATAATTAACAATCAAAGCATGCTTTCAGCATGCATATAATTATTACTTTAGATTTTGTGGATATTGAAAGAAGCATACTATTTTAATTGCTACACAAACTGCAAAATCAATTTGGTTGCATGACTCGATAATTTTAAATTGCATTATGTCTTAAAATATCTGCTTTGTGAATTCAGCTTGCTTCTTTGACATGAACAGTTAGCTTCTAGCAAAGTCTAGAATGCTCCTGAGTTGGAGGACTTTAACGCAGTCGACATCTTGAGTTTCCCCGCACCTCAAACTTGCTTCTAGGTGCTCTAATGCCTCAAACACATTTGGTGAGGGAGTAGGGATGTCACCATCATCATCATGAATTACAAATGGCCACGATCGTATTAAATTCAAATTCATATGTGATCTCATCCCAAAAAATGAAGATAAATATTTTTATACTCTTTTTTTTTACCCCTTGTAAATAAATAATAAAATATCCATGTGCAAATTAATATGGGTGCCATGCATGCCATGACCGCATTTTATCATAATTCTTGTTTGTTATAGCAGGGTTATAGCAGTTCGACTGTATTTTTAAAAAACAACAACACAATCTCTAATGATTAAAAGACAAAATTTTACACAACAGAAATGTTTGAAGTTCAAATCTAAACTTTTTCAGCCTAACAAACAAACCATAATCCCTATTTAGATTTTTTTTCTCTCAATTGTTTATCAAACAACAATCATTTGTCAATTAGAATAGAATAGTTCTCAAAATTTGTTACAAAGAGCTTCTCAAATGTCACCAGGCATAAATTACATGGCCATGGTTGATGTTAAAGTGTTTAAATAATCATATAATGAGAGCAAAGACAAATTATTAAAGCTATGGTCAGAAACACTATTGACCACAGGTACAGTAACACTATTGACCACAGGTACAGTAACACTATTGACCACAGGTACAGTAGCACTATTGACCACAGGTACAAACACTATTGACCACAGGTACAGAATCACTATTGACCACAGGTACAGTAACACTATTGACCACAGGTACAGTAACACTATTGACCACAGGTACAAACTATATTGACCACAGGTACAGAAATATTATTGACCACAGGTACAAACTATATTGACCACAGGTACAGTAATACTATTGATCACAGGTACAGAAACACTATAGACCACAGGTAAAGAAATGGTATTGACCACAGGTATAAACACTATTGACCACAGGTACAGTAACACTATTGACCACAGGCAATGTTCCCTTTAAGCTGCGCAGCTGCGCGGCCGCACAGATATCTGACCACTGACGCGCAGCAGTTTTGGATTACCGCGCACCAAAATTTGTAAAATATTACACAAAAAATAGATGCTGTGCAAGGTTGCGCACGAGTTTTTATACTTTGCACACCGTCCAACAAACCTTAGAGGGAACATTGACCACAGGCAAAGAAATGCTATTGACCACAGGTACACAAACACTATTGACAACATGTACAGAAACACTATTGACCACAGGTACAAACACTATTGACCACATGTACAGAAACACTATTGACACTACGGGACGCGGTGGTCGAGTGGCAGCGCACTGGACTGTCGTACCGATGGTCACGGGTTCGAATCCGTGTGTAGGCAAGGGTTTGTTCCCGGGGCCTAGGGCGTCCCTGAGTCACCCCGCTCCGAATGGGTACCTAACTACACAGTAGTTAGGCGGCTGGGTAATGCGTGGAACCCACAAAGCCGTGGCCTGTGAGCGCTGCATCACTTGCCAAACAGATCATCTGTCATGGTCTGTGGACGCAACTATCTTCTGCATAGAAGGAGCGTCTGTATAGATAAGACATAAGACAAGACCACATGTACAGAAACACTATTGACCACAAGTACAGTAACACACCTGATTCCTCCTCCATAGCTTGCTCCATGAATGCTTTCTGCTTAGATGCAAATTCAGCCATCAGTTTCTGCTGTCTGTTCCAAGCTTTCCTACGCCTGCAAGTTAAAAAAAATAACAAAAGTGACTTCAAGCATGTATCACTAATTGTGTAAATCAGGACTGCTTGTCAAATTGTGTAATCCAGACATTCTGGTCAAAGTCTGAAACAATTTAGCAACTATGCACTTTGCTTTGGCATCCTTTTTTTCAAATTAAAATGTCTTTAGGCAAGTGACTAACAGCCTCAGATTGAAATACATTTTAAAATGATGCCGTTATCAAGATACACATTAAACATTGGGTTACTGCAACTCAAGTCTCTACACATCATTCTGCAATACCCACTCAAAAGAACCTTAACCATTTTAAGAACCTACAGGTCCTTCTTCCTTACAAACTCAACTATCTGTGCAAGTTGAGGTATATTCTACTTCTATAGGAATCTCTCTCAGATAAGCAGTCATGCAATAAAGTGGTACCTTGGTTTATGAATAGGACTGTCAATATTGTTGAAAAAAGCTGCCCGGGTACCCGTCCAAATTTTAAACCCTTACAGGCCTAGGTATGAACTCAAATCGTTTTAGAACTCGGTTGATAACCCAAAATATTTGTAAGCTGAAACATTGGAATTAATAAAATAATAATGCGTTTGAAGACAAAGGAATCATTTCTTTTATTCCCAAAGATTACATGACAAAAATCCAAAGAATATGTATAATTCATGTATTAACTAAAGAAGTTTTAAAATACGTAAAAAGACAAGTTTTTGACTATAAATCCTTTATGTACGAGAAGTAACTAAAAGAATGTTCATTATAATACGCAGCGCAAGACCATCCAAAAATACAAAATTGCAGTTGTGTCGTAAAACATGTTTAATATAATGAGCACCGATCAGGAATATGTTTATAAAAAGAGTTGTCAATAAAATACGCACCTTATTGCGCGACAGAAAGGTTGTTCAATATAATACGCACCGCAACGCTCTATCTCAAAAAATAGCATGATACATAGGAATAAATAAAATAATCTAAAAAATCAATAATTTAATTACAGTACATGCGATCGATCTGAAATTTTGATACATTGTTTTTATCATCGGTACGAAACTGCCTGCTAAATTTCAGCTCGCTAGCTTACGAGGAAGTGGGTTAAAAATAGATCCAAAGTTTTGGCGACAAGCAAGCAAACAATCAAGGGCGCAAGCAGACACCACGAGTTAATATAAAGGATTTAAAAAGATTTAAAACATTAATTAAATGAAAAATAAAAAGAGATCGTTTATCTTTCTTATCAAGGAAGCGATCATGAGAAATTTGTCACTTTCTACTAAATTGTTTACGGCTGCACACACTTGCAAAACTAAGCTAGGTAAATGCATAAAATAAAAACAGGGTATTAGTAGGCCTGACTAAGCTAATAGGTTAGCACTAAGCAGTTTTAGTATAGAGCTGCCCTTGTTTGTACTGTACATGATCTTTTGTCTCTAACTGTTCAACCTTGCTCTCTCTTTCTCTCTCTTGCTTTCATTCATAACCAGAGGCATCATTCGTTACCCCAGACAAAAAAATTTCAAAGTTGTTGTTCATAACCTGAGACGTTCATTACTCAAGGTACCACTGTAGTTGCTGGACCTGGACTGTTAAGTGCATGTGTAGTAACAAGTCTCAAACCAGAATATAATCTGGCACTAAAAATCTACCAAATTACTCAAAATATCATTTAAATTCAGACTTGTGCAATTAATTCCAAAGCAACTAGAAAACTTCTAACTGAAATCTAATACATTTGCATGTAATTATACACTGATTATATTTGTACTATCTAATACATATCAGGTATTCTTTAGAAAAACTGACTATTCTACTCAAAGTGTGAAATACATAAGCTGCACAACTTAACCTGGACATTTTATAATTCTTCGATCACTCACTTTGCCAGCTACATAAATTCAAATGTTAGCATGAAAATTCAATATCTTCTTTGTTTATTGTGACCTAATCTATCTCTGCCTTTTAATTTAATCTACATGCTATCCTTCTCTGACTCAGTTTTGTGTGAACTTCTTGCTATAGATCTTTGGTTTAATTTAATATGACCTAGCGTATATACTCGTTCTATAACCGGTTCGTTCATAAGCCAACCCCCCCACTTTTGGAAGGGAAAAGTGTATAACCCGATCGCAAGCCGACCCCCCAAAAATAATAGGACAGCTTTAAAAAAAATGGTACATATTTTTTTAAAACTACAAGCTAAATCGGTCATTATGATTGTTTACTTTGTACTGCCTATCTTTGTCTTTCTGCTCTTTGTTAAGCAAGAGTTACCGGTATTTAAAAAAAATATATTTGCTAAACAGTGACGAAAGCTCGCACATTAAAATCCGTGGTTGAAAACAAAATTTGTAAAACAATTTATTAAAACGTTCACAAAAATAAATAAAATGATTAAATAAGGTAAGTGCTGATTTTTAATAATATATTATAGCTTCTGATAGAGCAGTCGAATCTTGTAGAATGTAGAAAAGGACATTGATAATCTACAATAACAACACTGATATTCAATACCCATGCAGAAATTACCTATAATCGGCTCATAAGCTGACACTTTTTCCCCTAGATTTTGTCCAAAAAAGGTTGGCTTGCGAACGAGTATATACGGTACTTGCTTTACTTCTTTGACTTATTTAGTTTGACCTACCGTTTATACTTAATTATAAGTTAATATCATCTATAATTCGAGGGTAGCTCTTTGACCAACAATTATGAAATATGCTATGACCCTTAGATAAGTGGAGGGTAAAACTTGGGCTTTGAAATTCTGTGATTTTTATAATTTTGTGAGATTTTACCTAGGTACAGATCCTGGAACAATCAAATAGTTACGGTCCTCACTTAATTTTAAAAGAAACATCAGATTTGATATCAACATGGTAATTTTAATTCAACTGCTTTAGATGTGCAAGCTGTCACTCTTGCAATAATAATAGTAACACTCGAGGCTCGTCCTCCGTTGTTTACATCAAAAGCATTTTGACATCATCGTCATACTGTATGTTGGTTGTTCTGCATCTTAACCATTAACAACCTTACCGTGTACCAGCTTATAAGACAAAACACCAACTCTGGGTAATAAGCTTTTTTTTAACAGCCAATAACAACCTTAGCATCAACAGAATTCTGTTGTCTGTGTGCATGCATGTACCCAATATCTGGGTCAACATACAACTAAGTACAGTAGTACTACCCATAACTTGACAATGACCTGTTTTCAGTGCTGAAAATTCTATCAAAACCAGCACTGACACATGGATGACAAATGAAGTTAACGACTAAAACGACGAGTGTATGAGACTCTTGCTATCCTATATGAACTAGTTTAGTTTGACCTACTTGCTGTCCTATGAACTAGTTTAGTTGACCTATAAAAAGGGTTTACGTGTGACCGATTTGTTATCCTTTGCCAACCTAGTTTAGTTTGACCCACTTGCTATTTATCTCAGACTTAAGTTTAGTGTGACCTATTTGTTATCCTTTGCCGACCTAGATTAGTGTGATCTACTTGCTATTGAGCTCTGACCTAGTCAGTGTGACCTACTTGCTATCCTTCTCTGTCTCAGATGGCCCAGCCTTTACTTTGGTCATGTTGAGAGAGCGACACGTCTCATCAATCACCCTGGAAGCGTTTGTGCTTGCAGTGTAGAGGTGATCAAGAAAGCGAGCGATATACACTTGTCCATCACCTCCTTCAAGGACAGTAGTGGAAGAGGTGGGCGACTGAGTTTTAGGCTTGTAACTACAGGAAGGATTATTCAAGATAAGAGTTGCCTTATGATCCCCTGTAGTGAAATTTCTCATGTTTCAAATTATTTAAATAAGGTTAAATAAAGCTACCTCAAAAGATTTTAAGTTAAAACTTAGAAAATTAGCCTGCTGATAACTAATTTCATATCTACAACAAAAGAATATAATAAATTGAATTAATCTATATCCAAGTAAATGTTTTTAATATGAAGCTATTGAATCTAACAAGCCAATTATTTTTATTTAGCCGTTTGGCTAATGAGTGAAAAGAAAACAATTCTAAAAACAATGAGTTACCTTGCAGCGCCACCTATTTTAGTGTGAAGTTTGATGAGCACGGATATAAGACTTTCCTTGATGGTAATCCTTTTGGAGACAAACTGAGTTGTGGCTACTCCTCTACTTCTGACTGCTGGCTTAGGTGGAGTCTGTGGTGGATGAGGAACCATACTTTCTATGTCCATGGCACACGCACTATTTATTGAAGGCAGGGAGACCATAGACAGTGAGGGTATTTGTCCCAACTGAGCAGATGTTATTGGGCCACCTGATACTGTTGAATAGAATAGGTTTACAAGTGAGTAGATGTGAGATTGAAGTTAACAGATGTTAGCATCAACACCCTAATATTATTTAGCTACGTTGAAATATTTTATTGTTTTGATTTTCCATTCATTAATTCATGTCAGTTTAGATTCTGGGTTTCTGCTGGTTGTAAAACTCATAATCATCCTTCAGATCCAGTGAAAGTTTGGGATGCTTCCTTTGGCCTGCGTCTATGGTGAAAATATTTTACAATCTCCAAGTTTGGTATATGTCAGGGGTATGAGAATCACGGTGGGTGAATGCGTGATCTCAGGAGTGAACACAAGTTCACGGGGAAGGATTTGTGAACTTGGATCATGTGGGTGTGTGTGGTCAGAGGGCATGATAGAGGACAGGCGAAGCAGTTGGGACAGTGCGTCGGTAGAGAGAATAGTTGTGTGTGGTCCAGTACGGTCAAGTTGGACAGAGGGGCTATTACATGTGAAGTACTGTAGTTTAATATGTGAAGTTGACTAGAGCATCATGAGTATAGCTCTAATCGTTATACAGTAAATGTGCTAGACAGTCGGGTAGACTGTTGAGTGACTGTTGAACCAGTATTTGTAAAAAGCTATATTTGCCATGTCTATGAAGAACGGCCAGTTTTGTACAGAGGAATAAACACTTGAAGGTTCTAGATATTTGTGTCACTTATATTTGTACTGAGCGACAAAAAGAACACATGGCAATTCCTATAAACGAGAGACTTAACAGTATATGTGTAGTCTGTTAGTTGTTATAAGTAGTTTAGACAAAAGTTCTGATGTACTAGACAGTGGAACATATGATGTGTTACTGTCTAGTTTGGATGTTTGGAGAGTGGGCACATTGGTGTTTTATCTGGTTAATTAAGATGGTAAATAAGTTGCTTGAGCTCTGATCATGTCTTAGAACAGGGGTGGGCAACCTTTTGATAACTGTGTGCCAACTTAAGGTTTCAAATTATGCAGAGTGCCAACATCACATATCATTTTATAGGAGTCGAGGTCAATATACAGGAAATGAAGAGCCTGCGTGCCATTTGAAATTGCTTGGCGTGCCAAGTGAGGCATGCGTGCCATAGGTTGCCAACCCTTGTCTTAAGACGACAATTTATTGAATCTTCAGAGCTTGGGCAATTGTAGGAAAACAAATCTGCTCTTTCAATTCCTTGTGTAGTGTTATGTCCTGGTAATAGGTAACATGCGATTAGCTTATCAGCATAGGTTTCAAGGAAAGCATTAAATTTTAGGGAGTAGTTACTTGACGGTTGTTTTGAGATCTTGGTTCTCATCTGCTTGAAGTATTCATTTGAAGTCTTAAAGAATAAGGACATGTCTGTAAAGACAGCATTAGAGCAAAGGTTGTATGATGCTGCTTCAGTACCATTCACTTCTGTGACAATTAATGCTAATACCCAACTGGCATTGCAGAATTATTATTCTCTTCTTACTCAATGAATTGATCATTCTGGTTCCAATATAGCAATGTATGTTGAGGGAGTTGTCTATGTTTTGATTGTTTTGAAGAGGTTACTTCTGAGTGAGGGTATTAGGAACTCGAGGCTGATGTTCAGGATGCAATAGACACAAGCAAGTCAAGTTTTGTAGCCTCAATTGTTCCTTTTGGAATCCTGATCCAGTCCCTGATTGACTTTGGCAGGATGAGAAGCTCTTGTACTGTGTTGAAAATTCAAAGTTGCCCTAGCTGCCCTATTTATCATCTTTGTTTCCCTGTATGTTCTAAGAAAATATTGCTGAAAACATCATACAACAATGCACTCTCAACTAGATCACTAACATGAACTGGATAATCAGAAGGCCTGAAAATACATGACACAGATGAGGGGCAGACACGCAAACATGATACAGGGTTATAGATATGGGGTCATAGAAAATTGACATTTCAGATACTTGATTATGGATAACTGAGTTCAGATAATGGCCAACCCTTCACTGGACACAGTGGCCAAAAGCAGCCAATGCAATATTGCTCCATTTTTTTTTCATTTGTCAAAATTTCGTGCTACTTTTGTTTGTTTACATCTGGTTTATTTTAATATTTGATAATCAACGCTACTTTCAATAAGTTTTCAAGACTGGTTTTTTTCATACTTTATTTCAGAAAGTGGTTGTGTTGGAACCATCAAGCTATAGTGAGACATTTCAGAAAGTGGTTGTGTTGGAACCATCAAGCTATAGTGAGACATTTCAGAAGGTGGTTGTGTTGGAACCATCAAGCTATAGTGAGACATTTCAAAAAGTGGTTGTGTTGGAACCATCAAGCTATAGTGAGACATTTCAGAAAGTGGTTGTGTTGGAACCATCAAGCTATAGTGAGACATTTCAGAAGGTGGTTGTGTTGGAACCATCAAGCTATAGTGAGACATTTCAGAAGGTGGTTGTGTTGGAACCATCAAGCTATAGTGAGACATTTCAGAAGGTGGTTGTGTTGGAACCATCAAGCTATAGTGAGACATTTCAGAAGGTGGTTGTGTTGGAACCATCAAGCTATAGTGAGACATTTCAGAAGGTGGTTGTGTTGGAACCATCAAGCTATAGTGAGACATTTCAGAAAGTGGTTGTGTTGGAACCATCAAGCTATAGTGAGACATTTCAGAAGGTGGTTGTGTTGGAACCATCAAGCTATAGTGAGACATTTCAGAAGGTGGTTGTGTTGGAACCATCAAGCTATAGTGAGACATTTCAGAAAGTGGTTGTGTTGGAACCATCAAGCTATAGTGAGACATTTCAGAAAGTGGTTGTGTTGGAACCATCAAGCTATAGTGAGACATTTCAGAAAGTGGTTGTGTTGGAACCATCAAGCTATAGTGAGACATTTCAGAAGTGGTTGTGTTGGAACCATCAAGCTATAGTGAGACATTTCAAAAAGTGGTTGTGTTGGAACCATCAAGCTATAGTGAGACATTTCAAAAAGTGGTTGTGTTGGAACCATCAAGCTATAGTGAGACATTTCAAAAAGTGGTTGTGTTGGAACCATCAAGCTATAGTGAGACATCCTTGAGATTCCAATTATCAGCCATTGTTATAAAGAAATTGATTTAGAATTTTGATTAGCTGAGAAATTAGTATCAGAAAAGTATGTACTTTTGGTCTTTCTGAGTGGGAATAATTAAATCGCTATTTTGTCATAATAGTTAGTAATAGTGTATGTTTATGGCTTATGGTGCATATGATGGGAAATAAAAAAATAATAATTTTTTAATGTATGTGTTTATTCTTGGATAAACTTCATATGCCTCAGGTAAAAATTATAATTAATATAGATTGAATTCTCTTTATTTTATTTTTAAACATGTTCATTAACGCCAAAGATATTATTTATTTTAAAAACCAACGCAACCATAAATATGACAAATGTCTTAAAAATGTCTTAAAAATTCTTGCCCCTACAGAGATGGGAAATAGAAAATCTTTGACCAGTAAAGGGTTAGAGCTAGACGTTGATGGTTGAAAGCTTAAAGCATACACGATAATGTTGATGGTTGAAAGCTTGAAGCCTACATGACAATGTTGAAAGCTTGAAGCCTACATGACAATGTTGATGGTTGAAAGCTTAAAGCCTACATGACAACGTTGATGGTTGAAAACTTAAAGCCTACATGACAATGTTGATGGCTGGAGAAGAAACATTTCCTCCAGTGTTGATGTATCCATGTCATCAGCTGATGATCCACTTGCTCTAATTTCCTCCTCAGTAACGGGGGTAGGAACAATGACCTCACTGATGATGTCACAGGTATTGGCTTTGATGTCTGATGTCCCATACCATCTGTCAAACTGACCATCATGAACTTGAAGTGATAAGCCCGGCATCTGCAAGAGAGATATAACTAGAACCACAATGCATTCAAGTGAGTGAAATAAACAACATAGAATTAATTCTCAATATTCATAAGCTTACATAGATAAAATATTTCCATTATTAGATGCCATTATGAGACTTTGTAATAGTTCTAATTATCTGATAATTTTAAGGATTTTTCAATTTAAATTTCAAAGTTATTTCATTTTTTCTTTGAGAGGTAGAAACAGGCACAAGACTTAATGTTTTTTAGAAGGAGATTTACTCTATGGCAAAGTTTTATAAAGGTATAAGCAGACCTAATAGCAATAACTTGATAACTTATATAGTGTGATACCCAATCCCAAAGCAGGACTTACCATGTTCTGCATAAAAATGGTAAAGTATATATATCTATCTATATCTATCTACAGTGGGACCCACTTAACTCGAGCCCTGGTTAACTCGTCAGCTCTATTAAGTCGACGTTTTTTTAAAAAACCGTCAAATTCTCTCTTTGTCTTTGCAAAAGAGTGCCATATTTGCAACTTAACGTCGGTTAGCTCGATCCCCGTCTATTCGCCTAGCAATGCACTTTGACATTTTTTGTTCAAAACAGTGTTGACATCACGCTTTCTTCGAGACTTCCGGGTATTGTGTGATTCTATGAGATTTCAATAAAAATTACCGGATGTTACTACTTTCAATTTGATTCCATGTGTGAATGAGTATGTATTCACCAGAGGTACTCGAAAATTGCGTTAGTGGTCTTTAATCCATCATTATTTCGCTGTGCATGTTATATTTTTATTAAACTTAATTCATTTTCTGATGCATTAATCATTTTATTTTTTAAGATAAACGAATATCTTTAGAAAAGAAAATAAAGGTTTGTATCGAGAATTGACGGTGGTTTTTATATAATTAAATAAAAAATTATTATTCTTTTAAAAGTTTGTTGTTGCTTTGTTACCAGTAAGATACGTGACTGTGACTGACACGCGCGTGACGGTGAAATAAAATCATTTTCTTAATATTCTAGTATATATATAATATACACGTCATCACTGTTGTAGGTCGAATTCTGTAAAGGTCAAGGCCGCATTTTGTTACTATTTATATTACAAGTTACACGTATCATTTGATTGACGGAGGAAATTCGAGTGCGGTCTCATAGTGACAGATATCCTGCACGTCAAAAGCATTAAACTTAAAATTACCATATTGATATTTTTTTTTAAATTCGCCGATTCGACGGGCATTGCAAATGCGCCATGGAACGAGGCGAAAAATTTGACCTTCAACGCATGCGCAGACAATTATAAACTGGTAACTTTTTTTATTATTAAATGGAATCGAAACATGACCACAGAGACGTAATCAAAGTCATTTACTTCGGCAAAAAAAATATATATATAAAAATTCCCGACTAGTCATAACTTTTCCCGACTATTTCCCGACTTTCAAGACCGGGAAAATTATTTTAAGAATTCCCGACTGAGTGGGAACCCTGGGTTATATTTAAACGGTCCTTAAAAACGAACGGTCTTAACCTTAGGAAAGAGTGAAGAAATATTAGGGTCCTGATATTCTGATACGATTCCGATTAATCGTCCCATCACTATTTAACGTACATCATGTATATAATTATAAAGAAATTTCAAGCGCATGTTAATATTTTGCCACCATATTGGTTTTCATTTAACTCGATGATCGGTTATCTCGGCGCCATTTTTCATAACCCCGAGGCCGTCGACTTAAGCGGGTCCCACTGTATATATATATATATATACATATTTACATACACACACACATATCTATGCATTCAATATTCATATTTTAATTTAAAAAACCCTACTCTAAAAGGGAAAGCTTTATAAAGGTATTCTTTTGGGAGAGAGGTATAAGCAGACTTACTCTATTAGGGAAAGTTTTAGGTGCAAAGTGGAGACACATCTCAAGCAGATGAACACAGTGAAATAAAATAGCTTCTGGAAGATTCTTGTCTCTTGTCAAGGCCTGCAGTATAAAATAAAGGTTTATAAATAAAAGCTAGCATTATAAATAAATATTATCTCTACATTTGCTTCTAGATCAGTGGTCCCCAACCTTTTTAACGCCGCGGACCACTAAAAGTTGGATAATTTTACCGCGGCCCACTAACCTGGGGGGGGGGTTATGGGTAGGTGGGGGATGTGGGGGGGGGGTTGCGGCTGCGTTGATTGTTTATACAGGTATTTAAGATTGTTTTGATTTTATAGTTTTAATTTAAATGTACTACTTAAACATGCATTCAAAATAAAATACAGTTGCACAAAAAATGAATTAAACATTATTTAATATTTTAATTTACTAGAATGATACATCAATGAGAACCCTGAGCTTGTTTCTCTGCAACGAGATGGTTCCATCTGGGTTTAATGGGAGACAATGACACCCGAAGTGTGCTGCTTATGTCCATGTTATTCCGTTGTTTTGTCTTCGTTGCTGTCACTGCAGAAAACCCCGCTTCACACAGATAGGATGTCGGAAATGGCAATAGGGATTTAATTGATTTGGTGGCAATCTCAGGATATTCCGTCATGACTTTAATCCAGAAGACTGGAAGAGTTGTTTTCTCGAACGTAGTTTTAAGGCCACCGTCATTTGCAATCTCGAGCAGTGTTACATCTTCTTGCACAGTCATGCTAGATTCGCCTGGTTTGTTGACAAATGGGTCAAGAATCCATTCCCTACCAGTTCTTGGGTCTTTTGTGGTTGGGAAGTAGCGCTCAAACTCTTTGAAAAGCTGAGACAGGTGATCATGCACCAACTAGGACAAAGAGTGCTCAGGCTCAGTCTCGCCTAGAATCCCCGCTAATGTTTGAAACATATCAAAAATACCTTTCTTCACTCGCCGTTCCCACAACTCCAGTTTGGCTTTAAATGCAGCTACTTTGTCAGCCAACTTGAAAATAGTTGTCATTTGCCACTGAAGAGACAGATTGAGTTCATTGAGCTGGCTGGATACGTCACACAAGTAAGCAAGTTTTGAGACCCATACTTTGTCACTGAAATGTGCTGCCAGCTGTGACTTCTTTTCTGAGAGAAATCTTAGCAATGGCTCTCGTAATTCAAATACTCTGTTTAGCGATTTTCCTCTGGACAACCATCTTATTTCTGTGTACAAAAGGAGGCATCTGTGCTCTGCGTCCATCTCTTCAAAAAGCTGCTCAAACAGGGGTGAGTTAATGGCGTGTGCCTTGGTGTGGTTAATAACTTTGACGACATCAATAAGAACACTATTAAATTCTGGTGACATTTTTCGGCTTACCAACATTTCCCTGTGAATGATACAATGCGTAGATTCACACTCAGGTGCAACCTCCTTAATCCGAGCTGTTAAACCAGAGAGTCGTCCGGTCATGGCAGCAGCTCCATCTGTGCAGATGCCGACACCAGAGGACATTTTTAGGTGTCCTGATTCCTGATATATAACCATCCAATGACTTGTACAGTTCAGCTTCCGTGATGTTGGTTGAAAAAGATAGAGCACATAACAAATCCTCATGATAAATATATCTCACATAAACAAGTAATATTGCCTTGTTGTCGATGTATATAGATTCGTCAACCAGGAGTGCGTACCACATTGATGAATTAATCCTCTCCAACAATTGCCTCTCAATATCTTTGGCTGTTTCCTCAATGCGCCTAGTTACAACGGTAAAGACGATATAGCAAAAAAAGCGGAAATAGAAGTAGTAAAGTAGATCAGCTTGCCAAAATGGGCGACCTATTACAATCGCGCACAACAAAAGAGCGCCTACATAAAAGTGCCGTTATACGAACGCCGACACAGAGCGCAAAGAGTGATTGTAGGCGGTTATCCGCTCTCCGCTATGTGTCATTGATGTTCTTTCGACGTGGTGCCGCCAAAACGGGTAACAAGCTTTTCCATCTGGTGTATGGAAATCACAATCCATTGAGAAATATACCACAATTTTTTTTAAAAAATCAATAAATTAATGTTCCTTTGCTCGCGGACCACCAGGCACATCTCCGCGGACCACTAGTGGACCCCAGGTTGGGGACCACTGTTCTAGATGACATTATGCAGAGAGGTAGTTTAGCTCTTTAAGAGGCAAGAGTGATCCCATTTCTATTCCTGAATGGGGAAACATTTTTGAGTATTTTTGTGACATCTAGGATTGAGCTAGTAATAATAGCAAATCTTCAATTTTAATTAATGTATTTAAATGAAATAAAATGTAAATGAAGTGTATTGAAGCCAGATTTAGTATGTTCTCACAGGGGGCATCTAAGATTAATCCAAGAAGACTACAATAATTTACAATTGAAAATTTTAATTTTTGTGATTTTTCAGTCATATGCATTTACACACACTAATAACCACAAAATCTTTGTCACTTTATTTCCAATAAGCAAAGATGGGAAATAGAACATGATAGCGACACTTATGCTGCTGCCAATAAAATTTAAAATCAATTTCTCTAAAGTCAATGTCAGATAAATTAAATTCCAAAATCATCTCACTACCAAAAAATTATTCAAACATGAAACAAACTTTCTGAGAGAAGATTTCATTATAATTTTTTTTTAAATATAAAAAATAAAGAAAATCTTGAAAGGCCTTAAGCATAAAAAAAGAAAGAAGCTGTATTTTTCACAGACGTTTTCTGATGTTTTGCCCTGCAAAGCCCCTTAAAGGTTTGAACATCTCATTATTTCTTTTGTTGATGATTAGATGAATGCTTGATAAATGATGATTAGATGAATGCTTGATAAATGATGATTAGACGAATGCTTGATAAATGATGATTAGACGAATGCTTGATAAATGATGATTAGATGAATGCTTGATAAATGATGATTAGTTGAATGCTTGATAAATGATGATTAGATGAATGCTTGATAAATGATGATTAGATGAATGCTTGATAAATGATGATTAGATGAATGCTTGATAAATGCCAAGGAGAACTACACAGTGAACATTCCAGGATAGGCATTTACCTTGTGGAGCACAGTGAAGAGAAAAGCATGCATGGCTTTACAGTTTAACAATCTATAGATCCCAGAATAGGCATGATGAATTGTGTCTTCTATTTTAAATGGAGGCCAAGGTGTTGTCTTCTTCTTGTAGTTTTTGTGTGTCCTCAAACTAAAAATAAAATTCATATAACAGTTCAATAATTTAGATTAACAATCAAAATTTTATGAATACACATTTGAAAAAAAAGCAGTAAAATTTCTTTAATAACATAAAATTATAAAAGCTTTTGAGCATTATTCAAAATGAAGAATTCGGTTACAATTTTATAATTTTTTACTTAAATGATGCATTACCTCTTATGGAGCTTTTAAGTTCAATCATTATTAAGTTTGATATCTGACAACTCTAATTGGCTGGGTTTTAAAAAAATATTTACTATTCTGTGTAGCGATCCATTGCAGACTGCATGTCCCTTCTATAAATAGCCCTCAATGACACATGAACTGGATCAAAGTCTTTTTCCCAAACTTCCTCTGTGGAAAGGAAATGTATATACATCTGTGATGCAATCCTTGTGTGCATGCCATTTTTAGACAGGTGATCACTTAAAATATTGGAGCAAATTTAAAGTGAAGTTCATTATAACAAAATTACCTTCACAAAGGTAAGGAGCAAAAAAAGTTCATTTGAGACATTTAAATTCAAAAATAGTATTACTGAGTTCTTTGCTTTATATAGTAAGCATCAATTATTTTAGCAAGACACAATGCATACTTTTTTGTAAAACTTTTTAAAACATCAAGTTATCTGTTATAGTTGTGGCCAATTTTCCCTCTATTCCTTGGTCTGTATGCAAAGTAAAAAAAACTTGTGTGCAAAGTTGCACAGCAACCATTTTTTGTGCAATATTTTACAAAATTTACTGCATGGTAATTCTAAACTGCTGCGCGGCGTCCATCAGATATTTGCGAGGCCGCGCAGCTTAAAGGGAAAATTGGTTGAGGCCATTATTGTTAAACTAATTTGTCTTTCTGTATGTTTTGACATGATCTGGAAGGTGAAAAGTTATCACGAGGCGAGACTGGCTTAAAGTTTGAGTGCCAATAAAAACTTCACAATTTCAAAACAAACTTCACACTAAAATACTACATTCACACAAACATAACTGCCTAAATTTTTAACTTGTATTTCACCCAACATGAATATTATCTTTCAAATTATACAAGAAACCAAATACAATGTTTAGATTTTTCAGATCCACCAATTAATTGGTTTACCTTTTGGGACATAAGTTCCTTGCTGTAGCCCACCTCCAGCCTCAAAGTTGGGAGCCTTGTAGTCAGCAAGCTGTGATTGAAACATTCTTCCCAATCATTTATCATTTATTGCTAAACTCAAACAAGATTGTAAATACCACTTAGGGGCCATCCATAAAGTACGTCACACTCCAGAGGGGATGAAAGAAAGTGTGACAGTTTGTGACAGGGCGGAGGGGGGGGTCAGGCCATGTGTGACGTCACGGTGTTTTATATTAAATTTTAATTATTTTGTTAATAAAAAACACAATTTTTGTTCAAAAGTGTGACGTACTTTAGGGGGGGGGGTTTCCAAGATTTGTGACAGGGGGAGGAGGAGAGTTAAAAATGGTCAAAAATAGCGTGACATACTTTATGGACAGCCCCTTAAGAATAAGTTGAATAATAATTGAATTGAAAACCAGTTTTATGAGAAATTCTTAGATCCTAATAAACTAAACATAAATGATCACGACTTAAAACAGGATAATTAAACAAACAGATCACAGGCCATGGCAGATGTTTACTTTTTGTAAAGTTGGTTCAAACAGTTCCTTAGCTAGTCCATTGACCCCAGTCCTTTCTGGCATTAAGTCCATCAGGGTACTGTGTTGTCTATCATTCATACACAACAATGAGGCCATTTCTTTTCTTATTAGATCTTCTTCATTGATGCCTGAAAAGTTGGAACATAAAAAATATAAAATTCATAAGTCAACGAGAATTACTTAAAACATAATTAAAGCGTAATGGCAGGTCACATGTTAGAGAGAAATATTTATTAACAATTTCGAACACCAAATTTGTATGTTTACTTTTTTAAAACAAGTTTAAACATGCTCAAAGTTCTACTAACCCAAATAAGTGTGGATTCCCATGAGTGCAGACAAGAGGCTGAGTGCTCCTTCCACCATTGCTAACTCTTGATCTGGTTCCATGGTTATACCAATATGGGATGGTTCAGGTGAATAGGATAGCCAATTAAGGATATGAAACCTAAATACAATATTTTTGTTTTTATAAGTTTCAGTTTTCTAAAGGCAAATAAGAAAAAATGTAGTAGAAAATAAATTGGTCTTAGAATAAAATAATTTAAAATGGCTCTACAAATGATCAAAAATATATTATATCAGATATACAAGAACAATATATTTGTATTCAATAAAATACCTTTCTAATATTGTTTGAACAAAAAGATCTGGATCTAATTTGGTGGCACACAGCTGAAAAAAATTGTTTAAAAAAATCAATCACTGATAAAAGTTGAATGTTTCAAGAAGAATGTCCTGGCAGTTAGTCTCAGATCAATAATGACAGGGACACAGGGTAACTCATTTTTTTATTTGGAGTTTCCAAATGATGGAACATGACCCAGACCTGATAATTAAAGATAAATTATTGAGTAGCTTAAGGAATGAGGAAAGAAAAAAAATAGGAGAACAATGCTAAATCTTTTTTTTACAAAACCTGAAATATTTTAGAAATAACATCAAACTTTTCATTCATAAATTATTGGTACAGTCGGACCTTGCTAAGTCGAACTTCCCTAAGTTGAAAACCTCCCTATCTCGAATTAATTGTTAGGTGCGCCAAATTCCATAAGACTAATGTATTTTAGTCCTAACTCGAAGATTTTTGGCTACAAACCTCCGTAGTCAAATTTTCCAAGGCCTTTGTGAAAACTAGTAAAAGGAAAAATCTTATTCCCCCCATCCCACTGTGGAGGGAGTCAAGTGTGGGGGGAGGGGCTTTCTTTGAGGTGTGGGTATTTCAAAGCTGTCGGCTTCCTTTCATATGAAACATCCTGTCAAGCCTTCTCGCTTATATGGCTGTCGTGTCGTCCCCCCCCTCCCCCTCTATCAATATCAAACATTGTCTTGTCCTTGATTAAGCTGTGCCTATTACCCCAATATCCCTAACTCAAAAACTCTGTCAGTCGAATTTTTTTCTGGTCCTTTTGAGTTCGACTTAGAGAGGTCCGACTGACCTTTGATTTGTTTACAGTAATCATACTTTATGAAAACTGTACGGAATTTCATACCAGCTATAGTTTAATATATCTTACCTAAAGGGCCAGTAAAGACGATAAAAATGATATTTATAAAACAATTACATGCCATAAAAAAAAAGTTTGTAAAATGATGATGTAAACAATAACATAGAGTTTGTGATCTATTGTATATGGTTAAAATTTATTTATTTGTTAAAAAATGGTTTTAATAACAACAAACCTGTAAGAGATATAGATCTGCATCTGCCATGGAGTAACAGAAGTGACACTGAATGTAGGTCATAGCTTGACCTTTGATCTGAATGCCATTTCTCACCCACATCCCAGCATATATCTGTGTTAAACAAACCTTTGGAAAGAATCAAGACTGGAGTTAATAAAAATAATTGAAAATATCATTTGAGACTAAATTCAATGTATATAAAATAAAAGAAAATGACTTTATATTATATTTAAGGTCTTCATTTGAAATTGTAGGAGAGAGTTATAGTAGCTCAATTCAAAATAAAGTTATTAATATTGCTGACTTATTAAAAAAAGTGTTCAGGTTGCCATTGTTTTTTATATCAATTCAAGAAGATGAAATAATATTAAATAATAATTGAGGAGATTGAAACTTAAGAATAAATTGATGGGAAATCAACTTTTTATTTCTGGGACATCCTGACCTGAATCTGTAGAATGTGCATCATTATTTTTCTTAGCATCAGTTCATCAGGCAGGACTGTTTCTAGTTGCACATCATGGTATTTTACAGCAGTCATGATGAATGTTGCCAGATATCTATGCAGAGGCAGATGGAACGTCAGTTGATAAGGATTGGGCTGGAAAAAGATTATGTAAGAGAATTAATTATAAGCCAGCATTATTAAAAAAAAAGAAATATACACAATCTTAAACTTTAATACTAACTGCCATAATACATAAGTAACTAAATGATATCCAGACCTTCATTGAATCTCTAAAGTTGATAGCATCAAACCAGTCTTGCAGGGCCACTAGAGCTGCCTTAATGACATCTAAGACAAAATGTTTGGTTTCCTAGAAAATTTAAAATATTGAATAATACATTGAAAACTGAATTCCTTTTTTTAAAAAATCATTTAAAATCAAATAAAAGAAATTTGGCTTACATAAAATCAATATAAGTTAATTGCTAAATGTTTTGTCATCTTATCTATTAATAGAACATCCGGTTACTCATTTATAAAAATTCATTAAGATATTAGTATTGTATGTGCTGCGACATGATACCCTGAAAAAAATCATCCTTCAAGACATTGTAGAAGGGGGTCAGTGGAGAGGTCGACAGCTGAAAAGTTGGCTTGAAAACATAAAAGATTGGACAAGGATGAGATTGAACGAATTATTGGCCGCCCCTCAAGATAGGAAAAATGTGGAGATCGTTGTCTGTTGATGTGTCCATGTGCTCCCCACAACTACCGCAACGATCACAGGACTGATGATGATGATTGTATCCAGGTATTCTGTTTGGACTTATCTCAACAGATATTTTTAATTTCTACGTTAATTTGAGTCAGCTCAGTGGATTGACCAAGACAATTTCTATATTTAGGCTGAAAAACATTGTTTCGCAAAAACCTTGTCTAAAAATAGTAGCATGACATAATGAGATCTGCCGTTTTCAGGTCTAAGAAATAACACACATTATAGCATCAAACAATAACTTCTCTGTTGTTGGGGATGGGGGTTTCAATTGCAGAAGACATTTAATATGTATTAATTTATTAAGCATTACTTCTAATTTTAGGGGGGGGGGTATTTAATAAACAGTAAAAGTAAATATTTAATTACCATCGGAGACCATTGCTATACTTTTTATGTATTAACATTTTATTTGTTGACCAAAATATATAGTTCTTTAGATTGGAGAGCTAGAAAAGTAATTATTTTGATATAAATACAACAAAAGTTTTCTTTAATGAAGTTATTTGAAAACTTACAGGTGTTTGACAATGCATCAATAATGACCACATGGGTGAAGCTGAAATCTCCAGCTCAGCAGAAAATGCAGCATAGTATGTGTCAGGCTCAAATTCTACATGCTGACTTAGTTCCCTTGTATTTAAATTCATTCCTGTAGAATTGTGTTATCAATTATTTTTACTAAATATTTTATTTTATTTAAAATTAAAGACACCAAGAATACAAATGTTTTACGGGTAGTCAGTGAAATTTACTTCATGTTTCTTTATTTGGTATTTTTGTGTTGCCATTGATGTACACATGACCTTGAAGGCTTTAGACCAGGTTGACAAACCCAATGAGTTTGAAATTAAAATAATTTATGTTTTAAAATATTAGGCCATAATTTAAATTAAAAAAGAGGTTGAAAACAATCTAAATTGTACTATCGAATCTTGCAATACTATACGAAAGTTAAGTTCAATGGACTCTAAGCCGTACATATAATATTGACATGTTATGTGACATATTATGTACTAGCATGATATATTATATTCCCTACCTTACAGACTATACTGACATGATATATTACATTCTATGCCTAGCAGTATATACTATTATGTATTATATTCTGTACCTACCATACTAAACTGACATGCTAAATGTTTTTATTACTTCTGTACCTTGCATATCATTGAGCAGATCTAGCCAGAGCTCGACCAGTTGAGGATCCCCTAAAAACTTGTGAGCTATTCTGCGATGTGACAGTACGTTGATAAGATCACTGACCACTGGCCAGTAGCAGTGATCTTTCATGATCTCATGCTCACAATTCACAACACAGTGAAATCTGGATTTCAAATCAGGATCTAAAAGCAGAAGAAAAAATGCTGTAGAATGGGAAAGCCGCATTTAGAGTAATTACATTCAATATGTTGGGAAATAAAAGAGCTTGGCTAAGAGCCAAAGTAATGAATAGTCATTACAAAAACACACCTTTTATTGACTCCATGACAAAAAAAAATTATTGACACACACCTAAAAATGAAGCTGATTTGAAAGAAAAAAAATGTTGAAATACAGTGGAACCTCTCATAACGAGCATAATTTGTTCCAGAATCTTACACGTTCAGGGAAACACTTGTTAAACAATCCAATTTTTCCCATACAAATCAATATAAAATACGATAATGCATTCAATGCTGAAAAAATACTCATTTAAAAAAAAATTATTTACATTTATTCAAATAAATTTACTTATGAATTGTTAAGGAGTGTAACAACTTGGAATACAATTAAGATTTGCAACAAAACGAGGTCAGGGAAATTACGTTCCGCCTTCTCACAGATAATGTCGTATATCCATAATAGAAGCAACCTCTCAAAATCATCAAGAATATGTAACCGTTTTGTAGACGTTTTTGACACACCCTTTGAAGCATCCATCTCCTTAATTATGTTTTTGTTCTTGAGAATAGTGCAGATCATTGATCGTGACTGATTGTATGCGCGCGCTAGATTAGCCACGCTAACACCTTGTTCTCCCTTTTCAATGAATTTACATTTCATTTCAACAGTTATTTTTTCTCTCCTATGATTGTCTTTTTGTGTTTTTTTCTTCGAAGACATTTTAGAACAGGGTTATTACAATTTGCAAATTAAAAAATAACGATTACTGTCTGAATAAAAAAAAACGGGTGATACGCGCAAAAAAAAACAAACGCTAACAGACTGAGTGCTAAACACAGTCTAATGCATTGGTGTGGAAGTGCCGGCTCACAATGAATTTCCAGGAAAAAGGGGCTTCCCCTTTCTGCGTCACTCATCATGTCGCTTGTTAAGAGAGCAACTTTTTCACATTTTTTTAGATGTTAATAAGAAAGCCTACCATGACACCAATGTAAGGTTTAAATTTTAAGTTCAAATACTAAGACTAGTTTTGTGTTTAAATATTAAAGAAAATAATAAAAACACTAACATAATTAATGTGTAAGTATCTATTTGTTACCTTCTAATGAGCTAACAACACGAATACTTTGAATCATGCTGGCAAGACTTAAGATGATAGTAAGCAGCAGATTGTGTTCTTCTGTCAAATAAACAGCCAAATGTTCATTGCTAAACAATTGAACACTGATATGAACAATTCTGTTGGCCACGGTAGACCTGTCTATTGCATCACTCAAAACAACAGAAATACGTGAGTAGTGCTTCACAAATGCTTTGGCAAAGGCTTCCTATAGGTTAAAAAACAATAATGAAAAAAAATCAGTTCAAACAAATCTTGATTGGAATGTAGTGTTGTAAAAAAATTTTAAAATACATTTTTTATTATTAAAAAAAATCTTGATTTTCATGACAATTTCTTTAATGAGGCAAAGGAGAAAAGATATTAACACAACAAGACTATCAAGAAGCCTTCTTAAGAAGCAAACAGAAAATAAAACAACCCCGTAAAAACAAAGTTTTTGACTATAAATCCCTTATATATGAGACATGCGACAAATATTTACAGACAATCTGTCTCAACTCAACTTTGCTTTTAACCGTAGAGGGGAAAGGTCTTGTCACCGCGTCGGACGAACGACAGAGAGAGATGGTTCCAAACATTTACAGACTGAAACCGAAATTATCTCCCCTGCCGCTATATATAGGTGCTAGGTCAACTCTAGCAGACGACGACTTTTGTTTTTCTAAATAGTGATTTATATAGTATAGATAAACTAAAAATGCATTAATTTAATTACGGTACGTTCGATCGATCTGAAATTTTGATACGATGCATTGTTAGGTGAGACGGGTCCGTGTGTCAAATTTCAGCTCGATGGCTTCACTGGAAGTGGGTCATTTTCGACTTTTGTTTTTCTGCGGACAAGACGAACGAGCGTCGCGGTCGAGACGAACGAGCGTCGCGGTCGAGACGACGAATGAGACGGCGGTGAAGTTAATATAAGGGATTTAAAAAGAAAGTGTAATGTATTTAAAAAGAAAATAATAGCTGAAATTTTATATACCAGAGAAAAGCAATAGATGAATTGAAGGTGAACAGGTTATTTGTACCATGTTGTCATTAAACCAACCCACCACTTATCAAATTAATGTCACTTGAGGTATTGTCACGGTAAGAACATCCCACCAAAACTAAATAAGTAACTGGATAGGGAACTTTACCTTATACAGGTCATCAGGCAAAAGCCCCAGTAGAAATGTAACCAGTCCCTGTGGGAACTCATATCTCATGACCCAAAATAGCAGCTCTTCTATAATTGTTGTGTATTCCAATCTTTGGGACATTCCAGGCTTTTCTGCAATAATTTTTTATATTTATCTTACATATCAGAAACCCTTTCAATAATAAAACTAATAGGTTTTCCATTCAATGGTGAGTTAAATATCTTAATTAAATGTTGTATATTACTTAAATAAAGCTTCTGTTTCTAAAAATAAATATAATAAAGCTGAATCACATGTTACAATCAAAATTGAATTTGTAAAGAAATTTTAATACAATCCTCTGAACTGCTCATGTTCCTTAGTGGCAGACATTCGATGAACACAGACACGAAACTGAAATGTATTTCTATGTACTTCTAGACAACACTGTGAAAATTTTACTTTTAAAGCAGAAAACTTATTAATTACCTTTATATTTGTCAAAGTTGGCTGGGTAACGCAATCCATTGGCATTTAACTGTTCTTTGAAAGCAGCATAGCTATCATTTTTGCCATCTGCACCTTGCTCTAAAACAATAGAAAAATATTTTTTTATTAATTTTTTTTACTATTCAATCAAATGTTTTAAAATTTAATGAGAAAGTTAAAATAACAATGGGCTTAGCTAACATATGCTATTAAATTCTCAAGTCAGATACCTGTTGATTTTGTATAGTGAGACTCAGTTGTAAGAGCCTGTGCCATTACTCTCCGCATGGCCGCCCCCATATCACTCAAGGACTGCATGAAATTGAGGAAATGTTCCAACTCATTGATAGACAGTATAAATGAGTTTCTGCCTGTACTGACTGTAAATAGAAGTAATGGTCAAGGAGGATGTTCGAAAAAGAAAAAATAGTCAGAATTTTTTTTCTTCTTTGTGACCAAATGTTGGAATTTATTTTCCAACTATAACATATAAAACTATATAATTTCCTATCTTGTGTTCATGTAATTGTTTCTGCTATTTGCCTTATCTTTTACTTATTCATTTTGCATATTCATCGATTGGGAAAAATCTACAGCTGGGGTCACAAAAAATCCCCAAAAACAGAACAGTCCCAAAACACAAGAAACATTGTAATATCTAATGTTGTATACCTAATTTATTATGGTATTGTTTGTGGCAGTGAGGGCTAAGTCCAATATTTTATATTTATTAAACTGGTGATGACAATTTTCCAATAAGAATATTTCTAAGCTATGTAAAGTTACTTTTTTTTTACTGGGCAATTAAAGATCAGGACTTATATACCTTGAGACAAAAAATTTTCCCTTAGATGATACAAAAGTCTTATGAACAACCTTGGGACCATCTCTTTTGCTACTGCCATGAGCTCTGCTGGAGCTTCTGGGTCAGACTTATTTTCTCTACGCTCACCATGACGTGGACAAAAGCTGTTAACACAAAAAAAATTACTGATGTAAACTTTTGATTTTTACAAATCATGAAATACGAAACGCTCTACATATGAATTTACTCTTACAGTTGCACAAAGTCAAGAAAGAAATAATGGGTGGGATAAAAAAAAATTATTGTGGACAAAACAGAAGTTTCATTTTTTGTCTTTCTGTTATATAATATTAATGAAATACTAAGTGTAATAAAAAATAATTCAAAAGTAAATGTGTCCTAAAATTATTTCACATGAGATAACTTAATATTACAGATATATAACAAAATGAAAATGGAACATCATCAGCTTGATTACCCTTCAGGCCTCATGACACTGGCATCTCCACAATCACAAGCTCCCCCCGCTTGGCTACGAAACATGTTGTAGTCGTGACCCTCGTGGTTGCCAGCTTGGAAGCAGTCAGAGCAAATAGACATACAAGGTGAAATGCCACAAGTACGGCAGCGGTATGCAACAAAATTTGCAGTCCACACAAGGCCACACATAACAGAGCTGTCATAGTCTCGAACTAATGGGGAGAATTATTTGGTTAGGTAAAGAAAAAAATATAATAAAAAGTAGCATTTGATAAAGTTTAGGTTAAACTTTGTTTATTATCTTTCTTAAGGCTGATAAATTACTAAATTAAATTTATGATGAATGAATTAAATTTTAAAGAGCAAAAGGCAACTTATAATTATTTGTTAACAATATAGTCTCAAAATTATTTTTAGATTAAGCTTAACAAAGTGCAAGAAAAAAAAATTGTTAATTCAATAAACAAACTTAAGGATATCCATTTTAATCTTTTATTTATAACTAGCAACAAAACCAGTCCAAGGACGGGAATAAGTGTAAGGTGACCTGTGAAGTTCATGGTAGGACAGCAAAACATCCAAAATGAAAAGTCACCAGTCGTCGTTTCAACCAGAGGCTATGTCCAGAGACCCTACCTCCCCCCACATCGCGGTCTGTCCAGAGACCCTACCTCCTCCCCCACCACTACGGTTTGTCGAGAGACCCTACCTCCCCTCCACTGGGATTTGTCAAGAGACCCGCCGTCTCGACCGCCCATACATGTGTATCACGTCAAAATACTATACATTATAGTTATAATAAATAACCCATAAAAACAAAGTTTTTGACTACAAATCCCAACGCGCACCGCTCAAAATAAACTCTTGGAAAAAAAAATGCACCAAAAATTAGTCATATTGAGCGTGGTTTAATATGTAAATGAGATTTAATTTTTCTCCGCTAGTGATTGGCTGTAGGAGTCTGTAGGAGTTTGAGGGACCAATCGACAGCACAGAAAATTGCCTTTTATTATATAGGATCTATTTTCAAATGTAGTTTAAAGGGTCATCATGATCATCATCATCATCGCCCATCGTCCCATCTGGGGCATAGGCCATGAACAAAGGCTCTCCAGACATCCCAGTCCTGCGCCAATCTCTCTAACTGTCTCCAGCTGTGCCCGCTCATTTTGGTGTCTGCCTCCAGTTCCCTTCTCCAGGTCATTTTGGGACGACTTCTTTTCCTCTTGCCTTGGGGGTTCCAAGTGAGGGCTTGTCTCACAATGCTGGATGTAGGCTTTCTGTGGCCAATCCATCTCCATCTGCGCTGGCGTATTAGCTCTTCCACTGGCTCTTGTTGTGTGCGTTGCCAGAGGTCCTTGTTGGTGATGACATTGGGCCAGCAGATTCGGAGAATTGTTCGGAGACATGTGTTTATAAAAGTTTGAAGCTTTTTTGAAATGGCTGCTGTTATTCACCATGTTTCTGCTCCATACAGCAACAAAGGCTTTACTGTGGTGTTGAATATCCTGACTTTGGTATGGAGACTCAAGTTGTTGCAGCTCCAGTTTAAAGGGTAGCCAGTGTTAAAAATGATCTACTTTAACCTCCTTAAACTTCAATTACATGCATCAACTATGGCCCTAACATATGTATCTAACACACATAAGATGTTGTTCTATTTTTGATGCTTAAAATGAGTTAATCATCTCTGGTCATATCACAGTTTCTTTTAAGAGGACTCACCATACTGCAGATATTTTACTTGTAATACATCTAATTTTACATTTCAGATCTTTCTCAATATCAAAGGATTTTGTGATAAATATTTCGGTTTATTTCCCTGGTTAAAAAGCTGCTTTTTGTAGTTGCCAGCAAATTGTGGTCAAATTGCTTCCTTCCTTGTCAAAACTGTAACTACCCCACCAGCTGCATATGTTTTTATTTTAATAATAATTCCTAATTGAAAAAAAAAGGATTCAGTCAGTATGGATAGGACTATTTTTTCTGTGTTGTTTATAGGAAGATTAAGTTGATAATACAGAAAAGCTTTATGGTAGCCTGTAGTGCATTGAAAGATAGGGGAAGTGTAGTCTGAGAGAGTGTTTTTTTTTGGGGTAAACCCTGCAGTTTTTTTTAAAGTGGTAGGTTATTAACCTATCACTCATGACAGATGAAATTACAATGGTATTCATTATTTAGTATTTATTTACTTTTCAATTATAGAAATGCCTATATGGAAACCTGTAGGACTTAAAAACCAATCAACAGAAAAATTGCAATAAGAATTTTAATAAAGAAAGGTGGTGTATGATATATACATACATTTCATATACAGTATATCATTATATAATATATACTAGACATAAGACACCATATGGTAGCATTGAGAAGACTTGAACTTAACATCTACTAAATTTACGTGACAAAACACATTTAAGAGACACAAATATAAAAATGTGATAAATTCTAACGTCTAGGAGATCTGTTTAAGTAATCCAATGAATCCAGTGTTAAATGGAGAAAATTATTAGTTTTGTGATTATTAGTTTTTAAGAATGATTACATCCGTTCCATTCAAAACTTTCTTTTTCAGTTTGAATTGTATCCAATTAACATAACTGCTTTTCACGTGTTGCAAATTACCAAGGAGAGGTGGGGTTGATATAAAGTTTGGGAATGGAGGGAAAGGGTTTGGTTATATGTTGCCCATTAGTAAAAGAAAAGCTTTTGGCAGATGAGAAATATATTAAAACAGTTGGATGAAGTTATACCTATTAAATATTGTGGTAATTCACTGATAAGGAGTCTTCTAGTGAGTTATTGGTAACTGTTGTGTTTTCTTAGTTGTTTTAGTATTGTCTGTATATATAATAATCAAGCTACGAAGCTATACACATACAGTGTGTCTATTGTGTTGTCTCTTCATTACAAACACATAGCTTTATCATGCACATTTACTATATATCTATATCTAAATTTTGACCACAACTTTCCCTAAAATCATCATATTTTTTTCATCAAGTTCTTAAACAAAGATGAATACAGTTGAAACCGGTTAAGTTGACGGCGTTGGGGTATGAAAAATGGCGTCGAGATAACCGATGATCGAGTTAAAACGAAAACCAATATGGCGGCAAAATATTAACATGTGCTTGAAATTTCTTTATGTACATGATTAATTAGTTAGCGTTAATTAGTGATGGGACGATTGATCGGAATCGTATCGGAACCCTAATATTTCTTCACTCTTTCCTAAGGTTGTAATGACCATTCGTTTTTAAGGACCGTTTAAAATTTAAATATAACCATGGTTCCCACTCAGGAAAACGGGAAGAAGTCGGGAATTCTTTTAAAAAGATTTCTCGGCCTTGAAAGTCGGGAAAAGTTATGACTAATCGGGAATTTATATATACATATAAAGTATATATATGCCAAGAAAAGGACTTTGATTACGTCTCTGTCATGTTTCGATTCCATTTAATTAAAAATAAGTTACCAGTTTATAATTGTCTGCGCATGCGCTAAAAGGTCAAAGTTTACGCCTCGCCTAGTTGTCACAGCCGCTAGCGTTTGCAATGCCGTCGAATCAGCGAATTAAAAAAAATAAAAAACATATCAATATGGTAATTTTAAGTTTTAATGCTTTTGACGTTCAGGATATCTGTTACTATCAGAACGCTCTCGAATTTCCTCAGTCTTGTAATAATATAAATAAAACTATTCCGGCCTTGACCGTTGATCACAGCACGCTGTGGGCTGTGTGTTAGACCTCGGCCGGCTACTAAATCTAAGCGAATTTTTTTTTAAATCATTCCAAAAGTGATGACGTGTATATTAATAATATTATATACATGTACTGGAATATTAAGAAAATGATTTGATTTCATTGCCACGCGCGTGTTAGTGTCACAGTCACGTATCTTACTGATAACAAAGCAACAACAAACTTTTTAAAAAATGATAATTTTTTATTTAATTATATAAAAACCATTGAGGATTCTTGATACAAACCTTTATTTTCATTTCTAAAGATATTCATTTATCTTAAAATATAAAATGATCAATGCATCAGAAAATGAATTAAGTTTAATAATAATATAACATGCACTGCGAAATAATGACGGATTAAAGATCGCTAACGCCGATTTACGGGCACCTCGGGTGAATACATCTTATTCACACATGGATCGAAAGTGAAAGAAGATAATAACATCTGGTAATTTTTATTGAAATCTCGTAGAATCACACAATAGCCGGAAGTCTAGAAGAAAGCGAGATGTCCACACTATTTTGAACTAAAAATGCATTGCTAGGTGAACCGACGAGGATCGAGCTAACCAACTTTAAGTTGCAAATTTGGCCCTCTTTTGTGCTCGAGGTATTAGGTTTCGGCGACTTAGAAAAATCGAATTAGCCGATGAAAAAATGCTTAGACAAAGAGAGAATTTGGCAGTTCCAATAAAAAACGTCGAGTTAGTGGGGTGGTCGAGCTAACCGAGATTGAGGTAAGTGGGTTCGACTGTAATTTGTATAGTGTATGAAAACTTACAATTTACCTGAGTTTAGACAATCAAGCACGAAGCTCAGTGCATAAAAGCATTTTATTTATGCTCAACACTGTTAATATAATTGCACATGACATTTTGGAAGGGTGACTGTTTTCAAACAATTCCATATTGGAACTAAAATATATTTAACTACTATAGATATTTTAATTTTTTTTTATTTATATAAAGGTAAATAAAACACTTAAAATGTAAGTTTTAAGAAGAAATTAAAATACATTGAGTACAGTCGAACCCACTTAACTCGAGCTCGGTTAACTCGCCCACCCTATTAAGTCGACGTTTTTTATTAGAACCGCCAAATTCTCTCTTTGTTTTAGCATTTTCTCATCGTTTAATTCTATTTTTTTAAGTCGCTGAAACCTCATAACAAAAGCACAAAAGAGGGTCAAATTTGCCACTTAACGTTGGTTATCTCGATCCCCATGACCAATCGCCAGCTTTTGAAAATGTTAGCTATGATTTTTTATAACCAAGGGAAGGCACCAAGTTTCTGCCTCACCAGGGTCTGCTGGTGACGTCACAGCCCGCTTGCGTTTAGCTCTCAGCACTGTGTTGCTTCTGGTACTAGGGCAATCACCAGCTTTTGAAAGTCTTAGTTATCAATTTTTTATAACCAACAAGGCCACCCATTAAATTTTGTTCTTGCGAGGTCTTCTGGTGACGTCACAGCCCACTTGCGTTCAGCGCTCTGTTGCTTCTGGTACTATGCCAATCACCAGCTTTTGAAATTTTTAGTTATTTTATAACCAACAAGGCCACCCATTAAATTTCAGCCTTGACTGGTGTGCTGGTGACGTTACAGCCCGCTTGCGTTCAGCTCTCAGCGCTGTGTTACTAACTTAAATCGCCAGCTTTTGAAAATGTTACTTATCGTTACCACTCACCATCTCGCTTCCGTATTTTTGCGCGTGTCTTATAAAAAGTTTTACGATTGGTTACATTTATGCTAGCTAACCCCCACTCTCAATCTCCCACACCATTGTTGTTGGTTAGTCCGATTAGCATCAAGTTACCGAAGGAATTCTGAGTCCATTGTAAGCTGAGGGGACTGACCCAAATGAGATGGTTTGGAAGAGAATGGTTCGGGGACAATGAGGGAATGTGTAGGTTACACAGGCATTTATTTGTGTAGCTTGAAAGGAAAGTCACGCAAGTGCACAGTATTGCTCAATCTGGGAATCACTGCAAGAGAGAAAAATACGTCACCAGCGGCCCACGCGCGGGCCACGTGGCGGGCCGGAGTAGATGAATTAGTTATAGTTATGTACTAGGGAAAAAAAACTGTGCTAATGCAACAAAGGGTTATACATGTATTTAAACTTAAACGGCCCTTAAAAACGAACTGTCTTAACAACCTTAGGAAAGAGTGAAGAAATAGGGTCCCGATACGATTCCGATTAATTGTCCCATCACTAATTAACGCACATCATGTTCATAAAAAAATTTCAAGCGCATGTTAATATTTTGCCGCCATATTGGTTTTCGTTTAACTGGATAATCGGTTATCTCGGTGCCATTTTTCATACCCCAACGCCGTCGACTTAACCGGGTTCGACTGTAATAAAATACTATACGCACATGAATTCAACTTTTACTGAAAACCAGGGCTTTCAAATTTTCTAAAAACCTGTCTGAGTGCCCATTGGGAGCTGTAATATTAATTCTCAAAACCCATCTCACTCTATGGCGCTAATTAGTCTGCCGTAACAACAATAAATCAAAATTAACTCATTAGCTCCTGATGCGACTAAATGCGTCCTTATAAGGGTCCGTACGGATGCGCCCAAATGCGTCTGTTCGCCTAGCGACGCACTATCGTATTTTTAGTTAAAAATAGCACGAAATCTCGCTTTCCTCGAGACTTCCGGCTATTGTGTGATTCTACGAGATTTCAATAAAAATAACCGGATGTTTTTATCTTCTTTCACTTTCGATCCATGTGTGAATTAGTTTGACGCGTCTATATGGCGTATGTATTCACCCGAGGTGCCGAAAATCGTGCTATCGGACTTCAATCCTCATTATTTCGCAGTGCATGTTATATTATTATTAAACTTAATTCATTTCTTGATGCATTAAACATTTTATTTTTTAAGATGAACTAATTTCTTTAGAAAATAAAAGCATTTCTCTAATGGAATCAAAAGCTTAACGAAGTTGCTTCCCTTTTGTCCGGAATATGAAATAGATTCGGAAGTAGCCCTTCAGGAGCTATTGAGTTAATCATTCTTTGGTCAGCAACTTTGCTTTATTTGTTACCATGTAGTTAACAATACTGGAAGGGCAACATTTGACCACTTATCATCCAATTTATGTATTATGATCAAATGACTTTGCAGCAGCCCTTCATCAACAGAATTTTATTGCACATACTGGATTTCGGTGTGTCACTATTTAGTTTGTTAAGAGCGCTTGTATTAAATGACCAATTCACGGTTAAAAACATGAACAGTTAAACAGCCATTACTGAAGTATCTTTCCCCTTAACAGCCTCAAAGCCTACCAATGACTCTAATAACACTTCCCTTTGATGTTGCTTGGGCTAGAGTTTGTGATCATACAAGAAGCTCGTCAACTTACGGAATAGGGAGGATAATAATAATTTGTCCTAACTAATAGGAAAACACTAATACAATTTTTTTATAAGTTGAAAATATGCTATATAACCACAAACAAAAAGAAAGAGCATAAACTCCAATAATCCATCATTTTCATTATGTGGGCCTAGTTTTAAAAGATTTTATTAGGCTGTGACTGTGATAATATCCAATTGCTCAGCATGATTTATCAACCCAACGTCTACTGGCTGTATTCTATTGTGACCAGAGAACAGAGGGAAGTGAACTAAGACTATATTGAAACAATTGTGTCAGTTTTAGTTTTTTTTATCTTTTTGTGCAGTTGACTTGATCTCTCTATGTTAGTATTGTCAGTTTCCCTTGCGGCTGCTTTATTACTAAAATTACTTTATTACAATTACAAGTACCTTCTCATAATCATAATTTTACAATTCGGGTATTTGTACCTGTACGACAACAGGGTTCACGTTGATAGCCCTAATGAAAATTTAATGATCGATTGAAATGTAAATAATTGTTTTAAAATAGAAACAGGCTACCTTTCTTTCCAAACTCTTCAAATGTTAGACCCCCTGCTATGATCCATTTGCAGGAATCAAGATTTTCAAAGTCATCAATTTTTTTATTGGGATCCAGGATATAATCTAAATGATCATTGAGTGGTTTTGTATTATTAGACTTGGCACTTTGTTCCTTAAGATAAATAGCTACAGAACGCTTCTCTCTTTTCAATAACGACAAGCTGGAGCTAGAGCCTCCCACTGCAGTGTTTGATTTACTTCCACTTGAATTAAGATTGGTTGAAGAATTTGATTTTTTTGACGAGTTATCATTTGAAGGATTTTCAGAAGCCATTTCCAAAGCCTCGGTGATAAATATTGTACGGTTTAAAAAATAACTTTCAATTACTACATTTCTCAAACTTTTGATGCTGTTTCCTATTTACTTCTAATAATAACAATCCATCTAATAGGCCTCAGATCATATTAGGGTTTCTTTCTAAACCTGGTCCCACCTTTAACCGAAAACCACATTATCTTTAGGA
This sequence comes from Ampullaceana balthica, assembly GCA_944989445.1. Classification (NCBI taxonomy): domain Eukaryota; kingdom Metazoa; phylum Mollusca; class Gastropoda; family Lymnaeidae; genus Ampullaceana; species Ampullaceana balthica. The sequence continues at coordinate 433,361 of CALYLW010000321.1, read as the reverse complement.
ATTTTCCAGATATGTATTATTTTCCCACCATCAGGCAATTACTAATTACAATACATGTACTTTTAAGATTGGAGAAATAAAATCATTAATTAATCGCGCCATGATTCATGTTTCAAAATTGTGTATTATTCAATTTTTCATGACCATTTTTCCATTTAGTGCATAATGCATTAAAATAGCTTTAATTATACTAACTCAAACCTTGTTAATACATAATAGTGGCATATCTAATTATCTTATCTTATCTGTTTACAGACGCTCCTTCTATACAGAAGATTATTGCGTCCTACGCTTATCTATGATTTGTGTTTAGTCCTGCATTTTTATTAGAGATTTAAATGTTGATAAAGTGTTGGTTTTCCTGGATTATTCAGGCAACCCATTCCACGCCCGAATTCCGGACGGGAAGAAGGAAAACTTGTATGTGTTTGTTCTTGCATACGGAATAAGAAAGGTGTTTTTATCCTTATGTCTATCTGAGGGTTGTATTAAGTTATCTTTGTGTTGTATTTCTAAATTAGAATTAATTGCTTTATGTATGATTACTACTTTGCTCTTGGTTCTTCTATCCTCTAGTGTTTCAAGGTTTAATGATTTAACTAATGGTGTTATTCTTGTCAGTTTCGAATATTCTCCAGTAATGAATCTGGCAGCTCTTTTTTGAATTTGTTCTAGTTTATCAATGTTTTCTTTGGTGGATGGGTCCCATACAGAAGATGCATATTCTAGTACAGGTCTCACCAAAGTGAGGTAGCATTTTAGTTTTATATCTCTATTACATTTGTTAAAGTTCCTTTTTATAAAGCCTAAGGTTTTGTTTGATTTTTTAATAACTTCATTGACATGGGGATTCCATGATAGTTTCTCATTTATTAATAAATTGGCGTACCAATGGTCACGATTTGGAATCCATGTGAAGGCAAGGATTTGTTCCCGGGCCTAGGGCGCCCCTGAGTCACCCAGCTCCGAATGGGTACCTAACACTAATTAGGCGGCTGGGTAATTCGTGGAACCCTCATAGCTGTGACCTGTGAACGCTGCATCCCTTGCCAACAGATCATCCGTCACGCAATTATCTTCTGCATAGAAGGAGCGTCTGTATAGATAAGATAAGAATAATACACATCTGCATTAATTAATGCAGCAAGAGAAAATACTAAAAACAAAGAGCCCAAAATATTATGTTCACATATAGTGTATTGTTAAAGCGTAACACATTGACAATGTTAAAAGTGATACCTGACAGACAATACGCAAAATATAATAAATCTTAAATCCAAGTCTAGAAAAACATAGTCATAATAACATTTTTCTGAGTCTCATAGGTTAAAAATGTTATTGTTTAGGAATCCTATGAACTTGAACTATCCCTTAACCCGTCTTTGGGGCACCATCGCGAACTGCACACTATCTCACGCCATTTGTCCCGGTCTTGTGCTGCCTTTTGAGAGTCGCTGAATGACAGGCCGCTCCACTCTTTGATATCGTCTTCCTACCTCTTCCTTTGTCTGCCTCTTTTCCTGCCTCTCTGGACTGTGCCTTGCAATATAGTCTTTGCGAGACCTCCAGATCTTGTACCATCGTATTTTCCTCTTCTTAATTGAGGTGAGAAGGTCCTCGTAGGGGCCAATGACAGTACTTATAATAAAGACATTTATTATAATAAATCATATGAAAGAACTCTAAAATAAAACAACTACAATTATTCAATTGTAATACATTTTATTTCTTAAAATTGACCATACTTTTTTATAATTTATACCCGTAACTATTAGTCAGTTCATTAAATAACTTTTGTATCTCGAACACTTCTGGAATATCTCGTTATTAGGCGAAACAGCTAAATTTAGATCTTGCTGTCAACAATAACATTATGTGTGGTTTGTCTCAATGCCGAAATGAAAAGCAACGTTCATTAAATTTTTATGGAATGGATATTTTAGTTAAAATAAGAAATTACATTAAACACACACACATACACTCTTGTACGCACTCGTGCGCGCACACACACATTTACACTAGACTTATAGCTCGTTACAACTAGCTATTTAAAATTATCTCAAATTCAATACAAATATGATTCCTAAATTTATAATTTTAAACTTTAAAAAAAATTTAATTTATAATTTAGAGGAAGTTTAGAAATACGTTTTTTAAAAAAAAATTGAATGCATGCTTTTTAACTTAAACGCCTTGCCAATAAACTATATGATTTTTTTCTATTAATCTAGATAACTTAACTGAAATTTTATATATTACCAATTATTCAGATTTAAGGTTTCTCTACATTTTACATCTAAAAAGCCTTATAATTATAAGTAAAGTGTTTATTAGGGATATCTATTCATTGTTAGCTCGTTTAACAAAAGTTCAGTAGCTCAAATATTGTGAGATTGTCCAGTAGAATGAAACCGCTCCATAGAGCAAACTTAAACAAAACTCATATTCTGCACCCCCGAAATCGCGAAATTTTTTGTGGATGGAGAAAATGAGGCTGCATTAAGACTCAGTCTTATCTATTACAGACGCTCCTTCTATTTATCTATATTATGGTGTCATTCCTTGAATGTACCCAAAGAGAATGGGATGAAGCTAATTTAAATATCCGAAATATCTTTTGAAGGGTCTAATTAGAGACTCTGTTCATGATAAAGTGGGGTGGGAATTAGTTCATTGAGAGATGACAAATGACACCAAAAATCCTTTTGATGGACGTTGGTGCTGTGGAAAACTTGCTGGATGAACACATGGATGAAATGACGATCAAACAACTCCAAGTAATTTTGAGATTGAGCTGGAGAATAGCCTAGTTCTTCTAACCTACTTCAGCTAAATAAAATAAACAATCGTCCAAATCTCATCTCACAACTGCAACGCTTCCTCAGCGTGCTTCTCCACGGCCTAAAGCAGTATCCGCTTTAATAAATGTTGTCCCATAGGTAGCAGTGTTTGTCTTTATTATAATTATTATTTTTTGTTTAAAATTTTCTCCCAAGCTCGGAACGAAAATATACCCTTAGATGACTGTGTAGAATAAGCATCTTATGGACCGAATCAACAACCGAGCTGATTACCTGCGTTCTATGAGGGACTACTGTAATTATAAATTATAATTTGTCTTTTTTCTTATCTATACAGACGCTCCTTCTATACAGAAGATTATTGCGTCCACAGACCATACCAGTATGTTGGCAAGTGACGCAGCGTTCATAGTCCACGGCTATGAGGGTTTCACGCATTACTCAGCCGCCTTTGTTTTCCTAACTAGTGTTAGGTACCCATTCGGAGCTGGGTGGACTCAGGGACAACCTTGTCCCCAGGAACAATCCCTGCCTTCACGGGGGATTTGAACCCATGACCATCGGTACACCAGCCCAGCGCACATGCCACTCGAATGTAATATTCATTCCAAATTATTTAGACTTAGCATAACTTTATGAAAGTGTATGTTACCTCCTCCCTTCCAACCCACAAATCTTGATAACATCGCTATGTAACACTTGTGGCCAGTAAAATTAACCTCATCGATACAACAGAAATATACAAAAAAAATTATAAGTATAAGTATATAAAACATAGCAGGAAAAATGATCAGCATATTGATCTGGGTGTGTCCGAATAAAAATGTAGTTTAACTATTAATTTGAAACATATTTTTAATAGCCATATATTTATTCATTAACGTTTTTAAAATGTTCCATAAAAAGAAATGCTAGGCTACAAACCAGAGGGCAAAATTGTTAAAATATTTTATTTCATTTATGTGTACGTTTTTTGTCCAATCGCTTATGTCACTTCTCGATTATTAGTGTTACCGGATCATTTTCATTGACTCTTCTTTATTGTAATAACAAAAATATAGGTTAAGGCGCCAGGGAAAGTTAACTTAAATTACATAATTTAGTAATTTACCGTTCCATTTTACTTATTTAATCATTGAGCCAATGATTGTATTTTTAAAAATTATCACGAAATACGTATGCTTTAATTTAATAGAATGGACATGACTGTAAATTTTAAAGAAATTTTAGAGCAGATGCAGAAGAATCTTGAGTGTTCAATTTGGTAGGTCTAAACTGTAATAATTAATTATAATTATACTATTTACTATACTAATACTAGAGCCTAACTTAGACTTCCACTAACTACGCTTATAATTGCCATAGGTAAAACCTAATTAAGGTTAAGTTAAGGTGTAGTTCAAAACCATTTCTTTTATGACCCAAGGGTCCTCAGCTTTAGTTTAGCTCTTGCGTAGTGCCAAGTGCTCTGTTTTTCTTGGGACCACTGTTGGATGGTGCTTTGGTCTTGGAAAGCCGCACAGCCAGTCAAGACTAGGTTGATGATCCACTAATTCATAATTGTGATTAATGAATTTAATGGATCTATTATCAAAAATACAAAAACACATTTAAAAATTATTTCCACACTGACACTGCATATAATTTTTACTTTATTTACTTACTTCTTGTTGTTTATGTTTGTATAGCAAATATTTTACACAAGAAGCACCCATGGCCCATATATTTCATATAATATAGACGCACTCTGTGTGCAGGGCAATGTTCTGTCTAAACTCTGTATTTGCATGGCCACGCAGCTGTCTGCCAAATGTAGTGTAGCAGTTTATATGAGGGAATATAGGTGTGTGGTATGTAAATATGTGTATATGAATATGACGTCTTATACATGTATTTGTAAAAATATGGTGGACAAATGAATCCTACATTAAATATGAGAAGAAATGATACAAAAGAAACAGTAAGAGCTCACATTTACATGTATTTAAAATATAACCAGAACCGGTACAAGAGAACTGTGATGTCTGTGACTTCAGGAGGCTTTAGAAATTTAATAGACCTAAAATTGTGAATGTGATGCAAATAATTTTACCAAGTTTAGAGGGCTGCCTATCTTAAGTTGAAAATTGTACTTTATCTTTTTGAAACAGCCTAGAACTTCTTAACTGCCCAATATCAACAAAATGTGAACATCTGTTTTGCAGGTAGGCCTAATTATTTATTTATTTAAATTGAAAGTGTTTACTGTTTGAGTTACGACCTAAGCGTGCAAGTCTAGTATAATTAATTTGATATCCTCATCCTTGGAGAAAAAATATTATAAAACATAGTTTTTATGTTTCAGATTTCAGATGACTTGTTTAAAGTCAACTTGTTGACATGAGGATGTTAATGACATGTTAAAACATTTCCACAGTCTTCATGCTGTTGATCTTTGTTAAATCAAAAGAGAATGCTTAAATCAGATCTCTTAAACTTTGTGCTATATATTAAGAACATAGTATAAAAAATATAAGGGGCGCGGTGGTTGAGCGGTAGTGCGCTCCACTATCGTACCGAGAGGCATGGGTTTGAGTCTCGGTGCTGGCAAGGTCCCTGAGTACACCCAGCTTTGAATGGGTACCTGACATGGGTCGGAGAAAGTAAAGGCGGCTGGGGATTGTGCTAGCCACACAATCCCTTGTATGCCGTGGCTAAAAAACCTGTCAACGCTACTTCACTTGCCCCCATAGCCATATGGTATGAAAAGGGGGCTTTACTTACTACTTTATACATAATATATTTTGCATACATTAAATATAAATTATTATTTGTGCTTAAATTCTTTTCAAATCATTATTTGCAGATTTTGTATTTTAAAGTTTCTTCAAAATAAACGAGCAGTTCCTTGCCCTTTATGCAAGAAGCAAATAACTAAAAGGTGATTAAATACTTGATCAAATAATTAAATCCCACCTCTCAATAGCTTTACTGGGGATACGGTGGTCGAAGTGGCAGCGCGCTCGACTGGCGTACCGATGGTCACGGGTTCGAATCCATGGCAAGCTAAGGATTTGTTCCCAGGGCCTAGGGCGTCCCCGAGTCCACCCAGCTTCGAGTGGGTACCTAATCACTAGTTAGGGAAATAAAAGGCGGCTGGGTAATGCGTGGAACCCTTATAGCCGTGGCCTGTGAACGCTGCATCACTTGCCGAAATCAACTGCTGCCTTGCAGATGGTCTTGGCTGACCAAAGGCTATGGAAGCACATCCAGATAAAACAGCAGGCTGAAGTCGGAGACCACGGGCCAATTGGCGCAAAACTCGTCGGCACGCAAAACTCAACTCAAAATTGAGAACAAAGAAGAAGAAGAATAGCTTTACTGAATGAGTAATCTTGTGCAGTCCATAATTATTTATTTTTTTACACACTAGAGTAGAATAATAAAAATAAAAGTGTTGATTAGTCCTAACTATTTAATGTTTTTAAGATGTAGCTTAATTTTTTTGTTAAATCAGGCCCTAACCAAAAGTTTCTCAAAGTCTTATCTTATCTGAAACTTGTGGATCATGAAAAGATTATGAAGTACCGTTGCAAGCTTTAATAAAAAAATATTATTTTCCTTGTAAGCTAATTTTTTTGGGGCCTTAAAGAGATTGTCAATCGGGAGAGTGTTGACTTATGCTGATATTGATATTTGCCATAAAATGGTGAAATACAAGGAGTTAAAAATCCTATAGTAGCTGTTAAATACAATAAACTTCTAATAACTTTGAAACTCACAAATCAATACTTTGAAAAAGTATGTATTATTATTATTATTAATTTGCATAATTTTAAATTTACTTTTCCTAATTAAAAGATTTTATAATTTTTTTATATACAGAGGTTTTCAAGAGAGAAATGATCTGGTGGCTGTTGTTAATAATTTTAAATTGCTCATTGCTGCTTTTGAACATGACACTGGGCAAAAATGTAAGTATCAGTGTTAAATTATATTCCTTACTTGAATTTTAAGGTTGCATGTATTTTTACAGTTAATTTTCTTTTGGGGTGAGGGAAAGGCCATAAAAGCCACACACACACACACACACGCACAAACCACGAAAGCAATGATTTAAGATGTTCATTCCCACCTAAATTTATTCTTATCATTTTATAATCTGATCTTCAATTATGACTGCCTTATTATAAAAAGCATTTTTTTAAAGATATATACATATTTGCTCAAATCAGGGTGGTTGAAATTTGGCCAGCAAAAAACTGCAGCAAATTTGAATACATATATCAATAAATTTATGTAGATAAACTTGACATTTTTGTTTCAAGACCCACTGAGTCTGTCCTCTTCCTGAGAAGTGTGCCCACCATATTAATGGTTACTTTTATAAATATTTGTTCTATTTGTCTCATTTTAAACATATTTTTTTCAGGTTCTCCAACTGGTCCACAAAAATGTTGCCCTAGTAATCCGGAGGAGTTGATCGAAAGAAACGCAAATTATAAGGAACAAAAGGTGATTTAATCTAATAGACACTTTAAAGAAAAGAAAATAAGTAAATTTATTTAATTAGTATGAAAATTATAAATAAATTAAATATTTCAACGCATAATAAAATGCTTACACTTCATCAGAATGAAGAGGCTTCTAACTCTTGGTGTGAAGAGAAGTTGAAACAAGAATCTTGTCATAATATAAGCTCTACTGAAAAACCACTGGACCATTTAAATGATAGCACAAACAAAAAGGAAAGGAATGTTAATCCGAAAACCAGATACAGCAGTGTGAAAGCTAAGAAAGACGAGCATCCAACCATTAAAGAAGACAGAAATCAGTCAACGCTTGAATTAAACCAGGAAAACAATACAGAGACAACTTTCGTCTTATTTAATCATAAAAAACCTGCCAAGGAAAACAAAGAAGATTTGCTGCATTATTTAGAAGTTGGGTCATGTGGTGCTAACTGGGACTGTGATGCAAGGGACCAGAGGGGAAACATTGTTGATGCAGATAATGTTAAAACAAGAAGTCTTTCAAAAATAGCACAAATCAATTTAGAAGGAACCATTTGTGATGAAAACAGTTTCATTAAAAGAGTGAGAAAAAATCCACAACCCAAATCAAAACAGTCGATGTCAAATGTTAAGTTAAATACATCACTCCCTTGTAGATCATCAAACAGGCTGTCATCTAGAAAAGTCTCAGACATAAATCCGCATTTAGATCACAGTGTAGATGAAAATGTTTCCCAGATTGATATACAACAGAGCAAAGCTCTTACAAGGCAGATGGGTAAAACTGTTTCACAACAGAGCAGTCATTCGTCAGAGGACTCCAGTGGGTCATCTACTCTTCAGCTCTCTAAACCAATGCCTCCCGTCTCCTGGACTTACACTAAAAGAATGCAGCAAATGTTTAAAGCTGAAGGACGAGTAAGAAACTGGGCAGAAACCTTGCCTAAACCAAAGTTAGTACTGCAATGTCAAGCAGAGCAAATCTTCTCTAAAACAAATGTTACACTTCAATGTCAAGAAGAGCAAATCTTGCCTAAAACAAATGTTACACCTCAATGTCAAGAAGAGCAAATCTTGCCTAAAACAAATGTTACACCTCAATGTCAAGAAGAGCAAATCTTGCCTAAAACAAATGTTACACCTCAATGTCAAAAAGAGCAAATCTTCCCTAAAACAAATGTTACACCTCAATGTCAAGAAGAGCAAATCTTCCCTAAAACAAATGTTAAACCACAAACACAGCAAGTGGAAATCAAAAGCTTAACAAAAGAGAAAATAAATGCCAAAAGAAGAACAAAAAGAAGTTTATGTCCAGAAGGGAATCCAGTGGCTCCCAGTATCAGTGTGGTTGCTAATGGTGATGTTGTCAATGACATTTTGACAGAATTAGATGCTGATTCGGGAAGTATAGTAAAGACTCCCGTAACACTGTTACCAAGAAGAAAGTCTATTTTTAAAAGTCGTTTAGAAGATAAACAAGAAAATGGAAAAATTATTGAAAAAAATGTTAGTATAAATGAGGAAGCTGATCCTTACAAGTTCAGAGATCATACACCGTTGGAGGCAAGGAACATTTCTAAGAAAGGAAAAGTATCTGAAATAGTGAGCAATGGTAACAAGCTGGATTTAAAACAGCTGTCAACTTCTGGAGGAGGCAAGTCAAAAAAAGTTAGTTCTGTTCTTGAAAAAAGATCTGCATCGTCTGAGCAAGAAGGTAATGAAAGAAATTACCAAAAATCTGATAGGAAAGAGCAGCCTGAAGAATTAATTCTTCCAAAGAAAAGACCCTAACAGATCACCTGTGAGTCTCATCAGAAAAACAGATGAGTGTGAATCAAAGGAGTCAGTAGTACAAGAGAATGATAACATACAAGACTCTATTTTTGAGGAAAGCCAAGAGATTGTTAAGAAAATATCTAAATTAGAAGTATATGAAAATAAAGTTGTTGATAGTTGTCAGGAATCAGGACCATCAAATGACAATAAAAGACAAAACTTGGACCATAACGTTTTATTATCAAAAGAAAGAAAGTGCGCTAGAGACTCTAGATCCATAAAGTCTTCAAGAGCTGCAAATCAATACAGTCCATCTAAACCTACAAATGAACCCAACCCAAATAAACCTGCTAATCAAGACAGTCCTTCTAATCCTGCACATGAAAACAACCCAAATAAAGGATCAAAAATATGCCAGGCATCCATAAAGAACCCAGCAAACTGCGCCAAGACCAGGAAAAGAGCAGCACAGCACAGAAATAAAACATTACAACTCGCTGACTGGGATACTCTGTCTCAGAGATCAAGCAATGAGCTTAACAACCTCATCCAAGAAATTAGTCAAGCAGAAGATTATAGTTTTAGTTTTAGCACACAAGATGCCATTAAAAAAATGGAGCAAGTACAAACTCTTTATCCAAAAGAAACTGATAATAACAGGGTAGAAATTAACACCATTGATGATGACATAGTTGATGTGCCAAAGTCAATTGAAGATGACATAGTTGATGTACCAAAGTCAGCTGATGATGACATAGTTGATGTACCAAAGTCAGCTGATGATGACATAGTTGATGTACCAAAGTCAGCTGATGATGACATAGTTGATGTACCAAACCTTATTGCTGATAACATTGTTGATAAAATAAACCCAATTGATGACACTATAGATGTTTCCAACCTAAAATCTGGACATGAATTAGTGTTTGGGACTGAGGCATTAAATATAGCTGATGGATCTGAGGCATTAAATATAGCTGATGGATCTGAGGCATTAAATATAGCTGATGGATCTGAGGCAAAAATGACTCCAAAAAATGTTAATATTTCAATCCACTGTGGGGTTGTCAAGGAAACACCATGTGCTGATGAACTTAGTGAAGCAACACAACAAATAACTTTAGCAAAGGAATCATGTACTGATGTCACTGGTCATCATCAAACAGGGCTTTCAGAATCAGTTAGTGATAAGAATCATAACTATGGTCACATGACACAAAATGAGAGTATTCCTATCATTCAGCCAGAGCACAGTTCAAGGGAGCAAACTGACAGGTTGAAACCAATCAAAAATAGGGCAGAGCTCAAGAGTAAACAAGGAGTCGGGCTTTATAAGCGTCCAAATTTTAAAGAAATGATTCATGTTTCTCCAGGTCAAACAGGAATGCTGTCCTTCACTAGCTCACCCAGCTCACCTATTACTAAAAAGAAAACTCCCATGAATACCAGAACAATGTTGACAGAATCTGAAAGTCAGGATGTCAGAAACAAATTAGTTTTCAGTGATAAGAATTCCATGATTGAAAATGATTCACTCCATGCAACTGACTCTGTTGCCACCAATGTGGAATCACTGCCCATAGATAATAGAGCAGCTTCAAGTACCAAAGATAAAATAAGTCCCTTAAATCTCAGTCCTTCTCAAATCCTCAGTGACTCAACCATGTCTGTTATTGATTGTAGCAAACCAAGTATCATAAAAACAAGCATTCTCTCAAAGAGCTCTGAAACAATTAAAAAACCAATGGATGAAGTTCATCTAACACTCAAAAGTAAGGAAGTGTGTACACCCGATTTCATTACAATTGTGCCAAATAATGGATTGATGAATGAGAATCTTGTACTTGTACCTGATACCTGTATACAAGGTGATTCACTAAAAATTGGTGCTGATATTTCACAGGCAGAAACAGTTATATTGGACTCTGTGGAAATGGTAGAGAACCGGTTCCAAAGGAATTTTCTCTTTGAGAGATCTCTGGTTGTACTCAACTCTTGTCTTGAGCAATCTGGGTGTGAAGATAAAACAAATGTCAGGGTGACCCAGACGGTTGTCTCAGAAACAAAGTCTAATCTTAGTCCTGGTTGGGGGCTTGTTCCTAATGAGATCAACCAAGAATCACTTAATGTAAATATGGTTATCCCAGCCATTAATAGCCAGGAAATAGTTGCTTCTGATGGTACACAAGGATCTGGAGCATCTCATGAAAATCTCTCAGACCTGTCATCTCCTAGTCAGTCTGTTTTAAAAATTGAAAATCAGCCTAGGAATTTAAATTTCAAACAAGACACTATTAAAAATGCTTTAGCCATAAATTGTTCACAATCTCCTTCTGTTAATACACAGTCAGAACCTTTAGCAACATACTTGAAAGCAAAGGCTAATGGAAGTAATAATAACATTCATGTAGTGGAGGAGACACAACAACCCATCTCACAGCTAAGTACACCAAAACCAAATCTGATGAACCATTGTACATCAAACCACAGTGTCTCAAGTCCAAGTAACTCATCAAACCTTAAGAGATCTTTGCATCAAAATGATGATCTACAGCCCTATCATGAACAGCCACCATCAAGTGCTGGCAGCCAAAGTTCAACAGTGAACAGAGCACCAAATCCGTTGAATAGAGATGAGGATGATGATGTTCCTATTATGCGTAAATCGAAGCGCAGGTGTCCTTCTCTTGACAACACACCACTGAAACCAGTCGAATTTAATGAAAATCCAAAAGTGCATGACATTGAGGATGTGGAAATTATCGGGGAGACTCTTGGTATGGAATATTTAGAAACTAACACAGAAAAGCTAATGAACACTGATTCGCTTTCATGTCAAGTTATAAAACAAGATAAGTTAAATATTCATAAAAGAAATTCAAAATGCATGGAAAACTTGGACAAGAACATCCATGGGATGTTGCCCCTTGCTTGTAATGCATCCATTCCCCAAGATGAGGATCATTTGACTCAAGCTCTTCTAGTTCATACATTCTCAAATGAAGCCAAGAGGATTAGAACTAATTTCAAGGTGCCAGAAGCTGATTGTGAAAATTCTTTTGAAAATGACAAATCTCATATTGTATCTCAGGTAACTGATAATTATCCTGAAAATGATAGTGGCAAACCTCACACACCGACATGTCAAGTTTTGAAGACTAAACGAGGCTTAGCCACTAAAAGTAACCTGCAACTTTTAGAAAGTTTGCCAAAACACCCTAGAGCCACTCTTACGGCCCTAGAGAAAGCAGTTCTTATCAGAGATGTAGAAAAATCTGTCACTGAACCAGGATCAGATGTTGAAATGATAGATGTTGACAAAAAGGAAATTAAGAATGTTGCCAAGGAGAAGCCTGGTGCCAGAGAAAAATATAACAGAGGAAAACCTAACAGTTCTTCTGTAACCTCATTAAAAAGAAATAAATCAGCAGGAAAGGAGGATCTGGAGAAAAAGAAGATTGAAATTGCATTGTTTTCTGAAGCAGTTACTGGGTCAAAATATGAAGAGGCTACCAATAATGAGTCATTTTCTGAGACTAGTGGCGTTATAGGTGTGTCAGCTAGCAACCCCATTGATGATGAAGAAGAAATAGCCGTCTCCTTTGATCTTGGGGTCAGTTCTTTTGATGAAGAGGATGAGAAAATTATCGATGAAATCGAAGTTGCTGGAAATAAAGACAATTCAGCACAGCAAAAGACAACAGCTCAAGTTTATTCAAACCCTAGAAGTCACAGTGATGTTGAAATAGTGGGTAACCACAGCCAACCAGATTCTCTCCCTTTGACCAGCTCTCCCCTAGACCGTGAGGTTGCCACTGACATACTAGACAAGTTTGACCAGGTAAGCCCACCCCTAAATGGTATTGTTGAGAGGAGAAATATTCCTACACATTTTTTGGTTCTCTCCACTATTTGATAAATTCAGGGTCTTAGGCATATACACAGTTATCAGTTATACAAATTTTTGTTTTGTTTTTGTTTTTTGGTTGTAATGATAAAGTTATGTAAAGTCATTTGTGAGTTTTTCTTGGTCTACACAAAGTTTAACAGGTATCACACCATTGATTTGAAAATGGAAATGAGCTTCTGGAAATTAAAATTAAAAACATTCCCTGTGTTTTTGCAAGAAACAGTTGTTTTTAGCTAAGATATGGCTTTTCATTGACTGATCTCTGTTTTTAAAAAAAATGCCAGTTCTCTCCAATCTCCTGTAATATGTTTAAGGTATAGGAGGGGTTAAAATTGGTGCTACGTTTATAAATTAATGATTTTTTCATGGTGGTTACCATTTCTACAAAATAGAAACCATTGTTGAAAATGGGCAACATAATAGTGAAGGAGATCCAGCTAATGTTGTTCGTCCGTCGTGGTCGACGATGACCACTCTCATCATATTTGCTGGGCCGCCACATGTGTTCTCTGGTGACTTATTAACCCTATTTTGGCACGAAAAAGGCGCCCGCATGTCGGACAAGAGATGGATGCGATCCCTTCAGGAGGGTTTTGGATACGTTCCTTTCTGGCTTTACGTTTTAACTTGGCAGCCTGTTGTCTATTAACTTCACAGATAGCTGCCCCATTCCATATCATAGATATGCTTCCCAGGAGTCAAGTCCAATGTTGAAAGCCTTCAGAGCAGTTTTAAGTGCATCCTTGTAGCGCTTACGTGGACCTCCGCGTGCTCTATGCCCTTCTGTGAGCTCACCATAGAAGAGCCTCTTGGGGAGGCGATGGTCGGGCATGCGCACTAGATGCCCCGCCCAGCGTAGTTGGCTTTGCATGAGGCTAGTGTGGATGCTGGTCTGGAACTTTTTCCTGCCATTTTATATTGAGAATTTTTCTAAGGCTTTTGGTGTGCAAGTGGTTCAGCAACCTCGCATGACGTTGGTATGCAGTCCAAGTTTCACATGCATATAATAAGGTGGGGAGCACTACAGCTCTGTATACTTTTAGTTTTGTTTGGGTGCTGATACCCCTTCTGTTCCAGACACTGTCATGCAATCTACCGAATGCTGCGCTGGCCTTTGAGATTCTTGAGTTCACCTCGTCATCAATATTGGCCTTCTGGGACAGTGTGCTGCCAAGGTAGGTAAAGCGGCTCACTGTGTTGATTTTGTTGCCGTTGATAAATATGTTAGGCTCAGTGTAGGATCTGCCCAGGGCCGGCTGGTATAACACTTCTGTCTTCTTTGTGCTGATGGTGAGCCCAAAGTTAGAGCACACACTGGAAAATTTATCAGCACTTAGTTGCAGTTGTGCTTCAGAGCCGGCGTTAAGGGCACAATCATCAGAAAAAAGAAGGTCCAGGATGCTGTCTGATTTGACCTTCGTCTTAGCCTTAAGCCGCCTGAGGTTGAACAGACGACCATCAGTGCGATACCTAAAGTCCATGCCTACATTGCTATTCCTGAAGGCCTCTGTAAGCATGGCTGAGAACATGAGGCTGAACAATGTTGGGGCCAGAACACGGCCTTGCTTAACGCCATTTGTGACAGGGAATGGTTTAGAGACCTCTCCGTTGTCCTGGACTCGAGCCTGCATGCCATCATGAAATTGCCTTACAATGGCTATATACTTATTTGGACACCCGTACTTGGCCATAATCCTCCATAGGCCCTCTCTGCAGACTGTGTCAAAGGCTTTCGTAAGGTCTATGTAAATGGAAAATAGGTCCATATTCTGCTCTTGACACTTTTCCTGCAATTGCCTTGCTGCAAAAATCATGTCAATGGTCCCACGTTCTTTCCGGAAACCACATTGGCTTTCTGGTAAAAGGCCCTGATCCAGATGTGCATTTAGGCGATTTAGGAGAATTCTGGCGAATATTTTTCCTGCAGTTGATAGCAGTGAAATTCCACAATGATTATGGCAGGCTTGGCGGTTCCCTTTTCGCTTGTACAAGTGGACTATAGAGGCATCTTTAAAATCCTGGGGGACAGTCTCTTGCTGCCACATCATTAGGAAGAGTTCATGCAGCTTTTCCAGTAGAACCATGTCACCTTCTTTGTATATTTCTGCTGGAATTGAGTCTGCTCCAGGAGCCTTTCCACATGACAGAAGATGTACAGCCCTTTGCGTCTCAAGAAGAGTAGGCGGGTCATCCATTGCCAGGTTAATTGGTACTTGAGGGAGGCGACTGATAGCATCTTCATTAATACTTGAGTTGCTGTTTAGGACAGCATGAAAGTGTTCAGCCCAGTGCTCAAGAATCTTCTCCCCGTCAGTAATTAGATATGTCCCGTCAGCACTGAGAAGCGGGGATGAATTAGACGTTGAGGGTCCATACACTTCCTTAAGGGCGTTGTAAAAATTCTTCATATCATGCCTGTCTGCATATTGATGAATCTCATCAGCTTTCTTGTTTAGCCATGAGTCTCGCATCCAGCGAAGTTTTTGTTGTATGATGCGGCGTATGCTATTATATGAGTTCGTTACAGTTGAAGACCTGGGATTGTTGATGTGTCTTTTGTGGAGTTGATGTTTCTCTGCCAACATTTGCTTGATTTTGTTGCAATTGTCATAGAACCAGTCTTGGTGCTTTCTCGTCGCGGGTCCAAGGATTTGGGAGGCTGTGCTGTAGATTAGATCTCTAAAGTTCGTCCAAGCAGTCTCAATGTTCGTATTGTTTAGAGTGGTGGATCTCAGTTTGCCCTCCAGGGCTGTCTCCAGAGATTGTTTAGTACTTGCACAGTTTAGCTTTGTGATGTTTAGCCGTTTTAGGGTTTTCCTTCCCTGGGGCCGTCTTTTGGGCTGAATCCAGCTAATAGATGCACGAGGAATCATCATTTTAAAGAATTGGGCAACAGCTAAATAGAAACAGAAGGTCACAGCTGGTAGAAGTGTAAAAGACATGCTGATAGAAAAGTGGGGCACCAGCTGATAGAAAAGTGGAGCACCAGCTAGGGGTGTAAATATTTTTGAAAAAAGCTGCCCGGGTACCCATTCAAAACCCCGCATAATTATCGCCGTCATAACCACTATACAATGCAACCTAGTCACCATCCATGCACCACATTTCACACAGTAACCAAGGGCATGCTTCAAATAACATACTATTGTGAACGTTAATGCACTACAAACTTTTATTTCTGCTGTAAATGCATTCATCATACTCATGAACTAAAACTACAGTAAACTAAACATTCAAACAAAATGTCAACAATGACATAACGTTTAGTCAGATCATAGGAGCCCAGCAGCTTGAATGCTAATGTCCGCTAGGCTGCGGCAGTAACTATTTAATGTATTAACTTTAAATACTGACAACTGTCAACATTGTACGTCTTCTTAAAATCAGTTTTTTGCTACACATGTTAATGAACACAAGTAACACTAGTGAATAGAAAGGGCACATGTTTGTAATTGTTTCAGCGGCTGTGAGGTGCGTCATACAGCGTGCCGACTAGGCCTGTCAACGGGTACCCGAGACCCCGGTACCCGTTGCCGCGTGATTACCCGGGTAGTAAAATTCCGCCCGGGTACCCGTGAAAATGTGGCTTCAATGTCTATATTAACCTAACTTCGGCTCGCATGCGGCTTTTTGTGTTTAATTTACGGCTCGCGAAACAATTTATCAAATGAATTTTTTGTTCAAATAAATGCTGTGAAATACATGTAAGGAGAACTATCTGTCAACGGGAAATACAATAAATACAATACGGTCTCAACAGAACTATCTGTCAACGGGAAATACAATAAATACAATACGGTCTCGACAAACCACAATGTATTTTGACATTGGGTTTACGATTGTCGATGTTGTTTATCTACCCCCCCCTCATCCTCCCTCCATTCGATTGTTTCGTGTGTTCATTACAGCGTGTGCCTTGCCCAAAAACTGATTTTAATAATACACCAAAATTTGTAAGTTTTTTAAGTCAATAAATTAGTTACTAACAATGTAAGATGGATAAGGTCCCGTCCATAAATGACGTTACGCACCTAGGGGAGGAGGGTGGTCACACATTTTTGACGAGGGGTGGGATGTGTTTAAGAATAAATGTGACGTCAAATCAAAACGCGCACCTTTAAATAAAAGTTCCACTGAAATATTTGATTGCTTACAATTTATTTAATGACGTTTTATATGGATTTAAGCGTGTAGCGATGTTTAGAGTTCAACCTCACATTAAATACAAAATTAAATGACAATAAAGTTATTTGACACATGCTCATTTTCAAAAAGGAAGTACGGCTTTATGGGGGGGGGAGGGCGGGCGCAAAGCTTTGTGGCGTCATATTGGAGGGGGCTCTAAGTTTTTGTGACAATCTGTGATGGAAGGGGGGGGGGTGAAAATCGGCTAAAATTTCTCGATGTCATTTATTTACGGCCTCTAAGACGTCGGCCGTGTAGCTACTGTGTGAAATGAGGTGCTGGAAGGTGGCTAGGGAGCATTGTATAGCGGTCATGACGGTGAAAATTATGCCATGTTTTGATCGGGTAACCCGGGTACCCGTTCAAAATTTGTACGGGTACCCGGGCAGCATTTTTCAACAATATTAACAGCCCTGGTGCCGACACCTTTTTTCAACAAAAAAATCCTTCATTTATTTTTGTTATTGCAGTGAAAATCCTTGAACGACTGAAATTGAAATATATATTTATTTTTTAAAAAATTATATGGGGTGCTTTTTAAGTATAGTGGGGATAGAGGTGGGGGGGTGGGGTAGATAATAACATAGGATTGTCTCAGCCGGAAAATCAATGTTGTCTGTGTATTTCAAAGACAAGTTAGCTTCAAAGATTCCTTCAAAGAACCAAAATCTTTTTATGTGAAACATTTTTTGTTTCATGTTCAGAGAAAAAAAGGTGTATTAAAATACTTTTTTACCTTCTTAAGCATTTTCGTGTTAGAAATGTATTTTTCAACAAATATTTCAAATAAAAAGTTTTAATTTGAGTAATTGTTCGGGAGCCGCAATGTGAAAAACAAGAGCAGCACTTCAGCCATCGTTGGTATAGATCAGACATTTTCACAGGGTGCAATTTTACTACCCGGATGATTGCATGGCAACGGATACCCGGGTACCCGTTGACAGGCCTAGCACCAGCTGGTAGAACCATGGGGCAACAGCTGGCAGAAATGTGGGGCACAGCTGACAGCAGAGTGGTGCAAAATAGCAGGTTTAAGAATAAGGAAATCAAATTAAATTGAAATTATATTAAATATCTTCCTGTTATCTTAAGAAAATCATGCAAATTAATTAGTAATACAACTTTAGGATTTTCTTTGTTGATTAAAAGTAAAAAGATGACTGAGAAATGTTATTTGATTGCAGTTAACAAGGTGAATTTCCATTCTTATTAAAGAGTAGACGATGCATTCAGATAATTGTCTAATTTAAAAAAAAATTATTTGTAGTCCTAATGCACTAAAGGAGGGTTTACTAATTTCAAGATATTAATTTCTTGTAATCAATTTGGTTATTCTAAAAAGTCTGAAATAGAAGCAGCAGAAGAGGTGGATGGCAAAATATTCATTGTGACAGATGATGATGATGATGACTGTAGCAAGATTAAAAAACGAAGTAAAAGACAACAGATTTCAAGTGACAGCGAAGTTTCACTGGAAGGTTAGGACTTTAAAAATATTCATTATCATGATCAATGATAAAACTAACCTAAAGTATACATTCTCCTCTTTTAATCTAAAGTATACATTCTCCTCATTCAATCAAAAGTATACATTCTCCTCATTTAACCTAAAGTATACATTCTCCTCATTTAACCTAAAGTATACATTCTCCTCATTTAACCTAATGTATACATTCTCCTCATTTAACCTAAAGTATACATTCTCCTCATTTAACCTAATGTATACATTCTCCTCATTTAACCTAATGTATACATTCTCCTCATTTAACTTAAAGTATAAATTCTCCTAATTTTATTTGATTTCAATGATCCAGGGCAAAATGAACCCAATGGAACAGCTTCCAGTGTTATTTCTTCACAAAGTGAAACATTGACAACGCAGGTAATACAAATTAAATGCTAAAAAGAGGACTGAATGTTATTATGTTGATATTGTCAAAACTACTCAAGGGTTTAGTTTACAGATAACAATTCCTCTCTGGCAAGCTGTCAGAGATCTAGCTATTGTCTACAATATAAATACATAAACAAGACCAACTAAATCTTTGTGTCCACATATTCTTTATTTACACAAGTGATTAACTATTCTACTGTGTAGAGCATTACAATACATTTCTATCACTGACACCACTATCTAGTTATTCTCAGACTGAAACACTCCCTCATATTATGGGTCATGTTTACACACCATATATTATGGTTACATACCATTGTCTGATGGTTAAAAACTATCATCTGGTGGTTACAAACCATTTGATTTTACACAGTATCATCTCAAGGCTACAACCCGTCATCTGCTGGTTTTGAAACTGGTTTTACTATTATCTGGTGGTTAATTGCCATTATCTGGTTGCACATCATTGGCTCGTGTTTACACACCATACATGTTTATCATTATTTTCCTTTCAATAGAGTATATATATAAGCCACTTTAAAATGTGTTACTGATTTCCCAACAGCAACAATTGGCCTTGGAAGGTGACCTTGAGAAACTACATCAGGAAATTGTGAAATATGAAGCTGAGCTGGGAAAACAATCCTTGGACAACATGTCTCCTGATCATGAAAGTGAAGAAGATGAAATTTCAAGTAATTTTCTTTATTCTCTTGTTTTTATGATAGAGATGGTTCCTTAACTAACAAACTATCTACAATCAAACTTGTCAAGTTACTAACTTTTTGAGATAATCTTTTTCACATTCCATTTCGACCTCGGCAATACACTGCATGAGTGAGTATCTGTGGTGTTCATTACTACATTTGTGCCGCACTTTTTCTGGTGTATGTTCCTACATGTGTGAGACATGCTGATTTTCCATAATTTCTTGTGTATTTTTTTTATCTAATCTAATATCATATTCTGGAAAGCTTGAGAAAGCTTAAACCTTTGACTGACACCTGGGCAACTGCCGGGCAGTAACATACAACATTGTCTGAGCGTAGGACTCACTAGCTGCTAGCCTTCCAGCTTTGTTTAACGCAGGGCATGAAGGCAACAGGTGCACAACTGTAATCTGCAGTGCAGGCAGATTCTAGTCTGTGTTGTAGTCTAGACTGTTGTATGAATTGGTAGAGCAATGCTCCATTCTCATCTGAGTCACATATGATTACAATCGCTGTACGGATCTTAGACAAAGCATTTTAAATGCATTGTTGATGGTGAAAACCAAAGTACCCCTTGAGGGTCGGGTTACTCCGAAGCGACCGTTTCGTCCCCCTCATTTTACTAGCAACGCCATTGAGCGGTGCCGGTTTATGCAGGGCGCCAGTGCGGATTAGCAAAAGGAACCGCGAAGAACGCAGCGGACGCCAGCTCTGAGGAAACCTTCCAGTGGGGGTTGCAACCTAGGTAGGTCATTGATGATCCCCCGCTTAGCGGCGGTCCTAACCATTGAGACACGTGTGCTTTGCCGGGGTGGCGCCAAAGTGCTAGCGGGTCTTAGTAGTGAAATTCCACCCCTCCTTGTAAGGTCAAACTTAGTGGGGAGGGCATCTTTGACTTTCTGTCCTAGATGCCCAGGTGGCCGCTTCAGAAGCGACCACTCCGGTTCCCAGCTGTTACGTCCCCTTGGGGGAGAGGGCCAGATAGCTGGGGGGTCTTCCAGGAAGAAGACCCTTGAAGAGCATTAGGCTCGGGGCTTCTGATTTTCTTCCACATGTAGGATCATCTGAGTCACCAAACTTTGGTGTTTGCAATAGTACTCAAAGGGTGGGAATAGAAAATAATTTGCTATTTCTTAAAGCGCAATTAAATTATTTACTTTTAAACAAAGAAAGATTTAAAAACTCTAGTGACATTAATAGTACCTGGACCAACAATTAAATAGAAATTAGCTACCCTACTCACCCCTTCACTTAACAATGCAGTATGCAGACGGTAAGAGCAAGATGGATACGAGAGTAGAGAGAAAGACTTTTAAAAAGTTTAAAAAATGGTTTAAGGGCTATCCTTGTGATCCCTGTAATGAACTAAGCCTAACATGTTATAAGTTCTGATACAAATCTTGATTAAAATATTTGAATTTTTAAAAATAAAAGAATACAGTAGTGAAGAGTTGTTTATTTTGTATGAAATATGTATTTGCTTCATAAGTATTTCTTTTTGTGAAGGAGTAAATGACAGAAGGGTGTGGTCAAGTCTTGGATGACTTTCAGCAAGCTGAAGCTGAATGATGACAAGACCAAAACACTCATCTTTCACAATAATAAATCACCCAGTACTTTATCTCTTCCTACTTCTATTCAGTTAGCTAGTTCTGATATATGGTTCACAAAATCAACTAGAAATCTTGGCTACATTATTTCTGACAACATGTCTACAAATAACTTCATTACTTACATCTGTTGCTCTGCCTAAACCGCCATCCGTCATATCAGCTCAATCCGTCACTACCAACAAAAACTCTAGTCTGTGCTCTTGTTCTCTCTTGTCTTGATTATGTAATTGTCTTCTTATAGGACACCAAAACAATACATTTAAAAACTACCAAAAGTTCAAAATTCTGCTGCCAGGCTAGTTCTTAAGGCAAAAAACAAGACCATATTGCTCCGCTACTTCATTCACTTCATTGGCTCCCTGTACATGCACACATTAATTACAAACTGTCAGTTCTCTGCCACAACTTCTTTTCTGACTCATGCTCTTGCTATCTTACTAAACTTCTCGCTGTCTACTCACCCACTCATCAGCTACGTTCTTCTGCAGACACACGCATTCTCTCTGTTCCTAAGACACACACTAAAACATCTGGTGAAAGGTCTTTCTCTTTTTGTGCCCCCAAACAATGGAATTCTCTACTCTATCATTATACATTGGAATTATTCCTACTACTAAGGCCTTCAAGGGTACACTAAGAACACATCTCTTCAAACTTTACCTTCAAAATTAATTAAACAAATATCAAACATTTCTTTAAATGATAAACGTAGCTTATGTCAATGTTTTACATTGAATGCATTAACAAATTTATGTGTTACTATTTTTATGTGAAGCACTGTGAAATCAGCTGCTTGCTGGCGTACTTCGCTATATAAATTATTATTAATGGCAAGCTGCTTGCTGGAGTACAGCACTATATAAATTATGACCACCGGAACATTTAGTTAGAATATATAGATATATGTATGCATATCTAGTGGCACATCAGGAAAGAATGCGTAAGTATCACAACTATAGATATATGTATGCATATCTAGTGGCACATCAGGAAAGAATGCGTAAGTATCACAACTCAGACATACTGCAAGAAAATTATATGTTTTCTTCACGTTTCAATTGAACGTGGAAGGCTCTATAAATAACCAAAGCATGTTTGGCGTGTAATATAACATAGATAAATAACTGCACTATAATAAACTCTAATAAAATTCCAAATTTCTAATAGAAAAAAAAATTCTTAAAAATAACAATGCATTTGGTTCAGTGGACAGAATTTTTTTGTTTACAGGAATATAATCTAGTGCATAACTTTATCTATTTTTTTTAAAACAGAAATTTAAATAGTGATCGAAAAAAATTGCAGCTTAAAAGTATGTGGGGGTAGGGCATTGAAGTAATAAATAACTTCAAGGGCTTGAAAAAATATTATGGGTTGGTGTACCTTTGGGGTTTCTAAGTGGTTTACTTGAATGCATATTTTGTTAAATTACTTTAAGTAGATGGGATGTTCTTGCCATTGTTAGCCTGGTTTTATCTATGTTGGTTCAATAGGGAGCCATGTAAATAACTTTTCCTTTGTACATTTAATAAAATAGAATTATTCAGTCAGACTTGCATAACACTCACTTTGCAATAAGAAATGTTTGCTTGCATTAATCTGTAATTTTATTTATTACCATTGAATACAAAATTTTTCTTAAAAACTAAAAAAATTATTTATTTTTTATTTTCAAACAGTTTTAAGAAAGAGAAATCCAGATATCTTTGTTGTAGATGATAGTTCAGAGGAAAAAAATAAAGATGAGGAAGACAGCAATGATCTCTTTCTTAGTCCTGAGCCAGTATCGTCTCCAGAACCACAAAAAAGACCTCTGAGGGCCTTGGTGCCGAAAACTTCAACATCTCAGTCCAGAATTACAGAGCATATCATGAAGCAGTTTCAGACCCCTGGAGGAAGTGTGCGGACCAAGAAACATTTGGAGTTCCTCCCTTCTACCTGGCCAGATTTCAATAAAACCAATGAAATAAACCAGTCAAAAACAAAAGCTCATTCAAAATCTGTGGCATTGACAAGTCAAAGTTCAAAAGATGAAATGGCTGCTCAAAATTATGAAACAAAAAGTTTTAATCATAATGATCGCCCTGGAAGTCCTATTATTTCATCCCAAAAGTGCAATCAAATGCCCATATCAAGAGTAACTGAAAATAGGTGCTCACTAAATACATTTGAATCCAAAAAAATATGCATGGTAGCTTCAGGATTTGGGCGTGAAGAAAATGTAAGTAAAGCCATTTTCTACATTCTGAAGACATTAAATAATTACAAATTGTGGTTTCACTTTTAAATTTGTTTCATTGATTTTAACATGATTTATGCTTGAATATATATATATATATATAATATATATATTAACGGAATGTGAAAGAATACTCATGTCTTAACATTTTAAAATTAATTATCCCTTTCCAGCTAATCTGCATTAAATTCTGTGAGAAGTTTGGTGCATCTTTATTTCCTACATTTACTAAGGATGTTACTCATGTTATCATGAAACCAGGTACACATTTTTTCAGAGTTTATTTCATCATGTTAGTATCTTTTATCTGTACTTTCAAATATTTTATTTGTGATTGGTTAGGGCTTTTTCTTGTACATTTTATCTTGCAGGTAAAGATTGATTTTGACAGTTACATATGTGATTGGTTTTTGAGATTTCTCTTGTATATTTCAGCTTGTGGATACGGATTGGTTTGCGACAGAACCCTCAAATTTTTTCAGGGTTTAGCCCATAAATGTTGGGTATTGGCATTTTCATGGTTAGCCAAATCCCTGCAGGCAGGAAAATTATTGTCAGAGGTAAGTTATGATTGAAACTATTCCAAGAAAACACATCATTACTCATTATAAATATTTTACCTAACATTTATAGCAAGGTTGATCACTGTTAACCGGTTCTAAGTGGACAGGTTCCGTTCAACCTGGATCAGTTAACTGTAACTTTAATTCGTCTGTATTAGCGTATACCTGGAGTTAATTTTTTGTCGAATCTTAAAGTAACTATTAATTTCTATTTAGATATAATCCCCTCAAGTTGATGATTGAAAAATAAGGCGCCATTTATAGAAATTCACGTATCACTTTTTACTCCTTCCTTTGTTTAGCTCACGATTGAAAAACAATTTTTTTTCTTTGTTTGGTTTTGTGACTTTGCCTTGTTGACAGGCCTTGCGCAAGAGAGCGAAACATGAGGGTGGTGACCTGTGATGTCACCATCAGAAAACATTTTCTTTTTGGTTCTGACATCTTAAGAAAACATACTTCACTATCGCTAATGAACAGTTAACAGTTTTTTTTAACAGTTAACCGGTTGTCAAAACTAGCAGTACAACAATCTTAATTTCGAGTATCTATAATTAAGTTAATTTTTTGATGAAAATAGAAAATACATAGAAAGTTTTTAAAAAAATGTTCTTTAGCTTTGAAAGTGTGAGTAAGGAGACTGGTTCTCTTAAATGGCCTTGGCAGAGTCAGCAACGGGCAGCTTCCCCCCCCCCAGCAATTCTATTAATTATGTGCAGCTCTTAAAATATTTATAAAAAGATAACATTAAATTCACTCAAGCTCTGCACAAAAAGAATTTTTACAAATTGCCATTTCTTGCTACTGACAGGATAAAAATTCCTCCAATGTTAAAACACAACATCAAACTTTTTTTTACATAAATTATTATCATCTCCACAGATAGACTTTGAAATAGAAGGAGACACTTCAGGGGGTTTATGCACCAATGGACCCAAACAATCTCGAATTTCTCAGGGCCAGCTGTTCTCTGATTTTTGCTTTGCTTGTGTTGGCAACAGTGATGAGATGCCCAAAAGTAAGATTAAGTTTTTCTTTTAAAAAATTAACATTAATGGGAATGAAGATATTTTAAATGTAATTTCTTCAATACTGGAAAGGAAAGATGTAAATTTTCTGGGAAAATATTGAGAAGCTAAGTTAAGATGCAGATTGAACATTTAATTTTAAGTTTAGAATAATCCTAAGACAAGGAGAACCAATTATAATCTATTGAACTTGAACCCAATATTATAGAGAGTTAGAAGAAAGAAAACTTATTGACACACAAAAAAACAATCACGTTCCTTGTTAGAGAATCTTAAGACCAAGAGCCAATCAGCACTCTTTACAACTCAGTATCTTGCATATGGCAATGTCAAATTTGACAGATGAGTCATCCCAGAAAATGAGGACAACGGATGACTACGGATGGAGAGTACGAATCAATCAGGAATTGTATGGACTCTACCCAGATCACACCCTAGTAGAGGAAGTAAACAAAAAAGGCCAGACACCTGCTTAGCTAGCCAATTGATTTATGGCACATTAAGTCATAGATGAAAAGATGATGTTGAAAAATATCTACAGTATTGAACAGAAAAGCATCAGGTGTGAGTGGAAGGAAGAAGTGGGGCAGGCATAACTCCTCAGGTGTGAGTGGAAGGAAGAAGTGGGGCAGACATAACTTCTCAGGTGTGAGTGGAAGGAAGAAGTGGGGCAGGCATAACTCCTCAGGGAAGCAAGGGGATGATGATATAGAATTGGCAATCAAGAACAGAGAAACTCAGGTTGATTACTAAGTACTCTTAAATCAGTCAACAGCTTAAGATAAAGAGTCATAAGACAGTCATGGTCTTGAGCCTTAACTAACTATTGAATGTACCTTCTAATGACTACCAATTATATACCAGTACTAACAGCTGCAGTGTGCTAATTCCTTATGACAGCCTCAGGCCAAAGGACACATGCCCAAAACTTAATTTAGAATCCTTTTATAATTTAGGTTTAAGTTTAAGCAAACATTATTCTACAAAATATAGTTGTTCTAATTAAAACTGCAAGTTTTAAGGAATGCTCATGTCATTATTACTTTCTTTAACAGAAACGTTATCAGACCTTTTGACTGTGTGTGGAGCAGTCGTTGTAGATGATCCAATAGCTCTGATATCAAAATTGGCTAAATATAAGTTGATTGTTAGGTGCTCAGATTCAGATGCTTCACCCTCTCCTGTAGAGCTGGACATGTTCAATGGTAAGAAACTCTACCAAATGTTTCAGAATTATTTTTTTTAATTGGCCCATTACTCAGAATTTAAATTTAAAACTGCTGTTACGTTGTTGTTCTGGGTGATTGTATGACGAACAAGGAAAGTCTAAAACTCAATGCAACTCCAACACCATCAGAACTTTCATAAGTTTAATATCATCCAACAATGTCCTTCCACACACAACAGCAATCTGCTAAGTGACTATCGACTCCCAACCGCCACTTTCACCATATCGCGTCATATCTTTACATATTACGTCATAGTCTTCAATACAATGCGCAACAGACTACTATAAACATTAACATATCGGGGAAACCCCATTAACCTATAATATTTCCCTGACAACTGCAACACAAATAAATATCTCATTCAGCCAATCAGTTTTTTGCTCTCCTTTAAGCTTGTTGAATTGCTGCAAGCCTTGTGACTTAGCATTACCAGATTTCAATATCTTTTTTAAAATATTTTGTATTTTCAGGTTTATACAAGCATATGAAACTTCTAACTGTGATGCGAGAATGGGTTTTAGACAGCCTTGGTTCATATCGTCTACTCCCTTTAGCTGATTATGTGTTAAATACATGTGACCTGATCCAAGTGCCATTCTAAATTCCCAGACAGTTTTCAAAGTAACCGTTCCAGACTCTACTGTGATTAATGATTTGCCGCAAACTATGATTCTTTAATTATAAATCAAATATTTTTGTATTTAAATTCATCGTATCACCCAATATAAATATTAGACAAATATAGGGCATGTTGGTCGAGTGGAATGCGCGCTCCTCTGGCATACCAAGGGTCACGGGTTGGAATCTCTGTGAAGACAGAATTTGTTCCTGTGGTTAAGGGTGTCCCTGAGTCCACCCAGCTCGAAATGGTTATCTGACTCTAGTAGGGAAACAAAGGGGGCTGGGAATAGCGTGGTCACTCATAGCCGTGGCCTGTGAACGCTGTGTCACTTGCCAATACATTCTTACCAGAACGTAGGACGCAATAATCTTCTGTATAGAAGGAGCGTCTGTATAGATAAGACAAGACAAATTTAACATTGCAGAAGAGGGTCCTGGTTGAAGTTCATCCACTTTAAAGCGGTCATAGATTTGCCTTTCATTCTCTTAGAATACTTAGATGATCCTCTAATCCAACAAAATATTTTCTTCCAGCTATCACTGATCCAAACAGCTAGGACAGACTTATAACTATAAAGCTATTATGACTTGTCTAGATGTGCTCTGCTTTCTTATTGAAAGAGATTGTAGCTATAGCACGAATGTTATTTTCATCTTTATAGATGTAGTCTACAGTTTACTCAGAGGGCCACCTCCAAGATTTTCTTGCCATCTTTTATCATATCCAAGAGTTTCTTCTCCTGGATGGCAAGCATGTTCCTTCGGCGTTAAGTTTTATTGTCAGAAGTAGCAAACACAAAAATCCTTTCGATACGGAGCGATGTAGAAGCTTGTATGAGAGAAACTAACTTGTAATAGGCTGAGCCAATCTGTAGCTAGGACAGGATAGGAATAATAGGATAACCAACCAACCATTGAACACCTAACTTGACTAACGAGCGCATGCTGCATTATTTTCCTTGTCTTTATCACCTTTTCATTGCATATACAGTATTTATTGGGGCAGGGGCGGATTAAGACTGCACGGGGCCCCTGGCTGCAATTCAAACTGGGGCCCTATCCAGCTAGCGTCCCTTTAAATAAAATTATTGCTAGCCGCTAATATAAGACTGTAACTTGTAACTAGATAGTCCATTGGTTCCTTGTTCATAATGTGTCTACTCTGGGATCGAATTCATAAAAAAACTGAACACAAAGAAATAACAGTTTGCCTGGAAATTAAAATTGAGTGTAAAAGTAAAAAGATAATTTAATTTTTAAAAAGACAAATGGAAAAAAAAACATATGCCCCCGCCGGGAATCGAACCCGCTATCGTTTGCGATACAAGACAACACGTTGCCACAAGACCACGAGATCCTGACTATTGAACAAAATTTAAAAGATATAAATAGTATTCATTAATATGTTCTCTTATTGAGCCATTCAAATCAAGTTTTTCGATACTGAGGCTACCGGGTCCGAATAGCGATCAGATTAATAGATAAGATTTTAATTTTATTAATTTATTATATTTTTAGGGATTCATGCAAACATTTGTCCACTTTTATTATAAATTATACTAAATTTGGGGGCCCCTAAATCATCAGGGGCCCCTGGCTTTAGCCCCCTTAATCCGCCATAGTGTTGGGGGGAAAATGCAATAGAGTAAAACTGAGAAAGCTGAAGCTTTAAGTGGTGAAGGACAACTCTTGATGCATATTTTAATGTCAATCTTGATTGTAAATCATTAGCAGTTAATAGTAGTAATACATGTAGTATAAAAAAACGCGTTACAATCAAAGTTTTTGACTATAAAAACTTTTTTGTATGAATGAGACTTAATCACTTAACTAAAATTATGTTCAATATGCACCGCGCAACAAACTAGAATAAAAATTTACAAATTGTGAAAATATTATAAAAGTATGTGCAATATAATTTGCTCCGCGGTACAGACTAGCATAAACATTTACATGCTACATGGAGATAATCTAAAATTTCATGAATTAAATTACAGTACATTTGATCGATTAATTTTATCGTCGCCACAAGGCTGCTTGCAAAATTTCAGCTCGATAGGATACCTGGAAGTGGGTTAAAAATCCATTCAAAGTTTTTGTGACAGACGCTACGAGTTAATATAAAGGATTTAAATGAAAGCAAATACTGTGGAACCCGTTTATCTTCACCTCAGTTAACTCGTCAACCCCATTACGTTAACGTTTTAAGTGGAGCCGCCAAATTCTCTTGGGGTCTTTGCATTTGACCCTAAAATCTCAAGCACAAAATAGTGCGAAATTTGCCACTAATGTTGGTTATCTAGCTCATTAGCTAGCAATGCGGATAAGAGCTATCTTGATTAGTGGTGGTGACATGAAAGCAACTCTCTTTGTCTGTAGGTAACATCCTGTTACCACTATTCTTATTCCATATGCAAGGAACAAACATACAAAGTCTCATTCTTCCTTTCCTGTCTGGAACTTCGGATGTGAAATGGGTTGCTTGATCAAAATAGGAAAGCCAACAGTTTATCAACATTTAAATCTAATAAAAATGCAAGACTTGACATAAACCATGGATAAGCGTAGGACGCAATTAATCTTCTGTATAATAGGAGCATCTGTAGTAAAGGATAAGATTATGATCATCCGGAAATTTCAAGACCATAATAAATTTCTGTATTGTTACTATTATTAGTTTTCTCATTTATCCTGGTATTCTGTTTTCTCAACACTTTTTGCCTGAGCCTAGTACGTTAAAATAACCATGTTCTAGTTATTTAAACTGTTTAGACAACAAACTGGTAATCAGTTTAAATGATTCTAATTCTAATTCTATTGCCACTCTGTACACTATAACTATTTATTGTACTTACGTACATGTATGTTTTTATATTTTGTGAAGTTATAGTATCGCCAGTCACTTGTTTTCAAACTTTTTTATGAAATTATTTGACCCTGATGTGAACTTATGTGTAGGCAGACAAGAATGCATGGATATTAACATGGCTTTTTAAATTAAGTTTATTTTAAATGTCATTGTTTTGCTATAATTTCATTTTTTCCTTGTATTATTTGGAGTTGTCTCCATTCTTTTACATTACATACGTTATGTTTCTATAGGTAGGGTTAAAAATAAGGCATTTGTCAAAACATCTATACTTTTGTATGCCTGCCAACTATTCAATTAAAGTATACCCAAATAATACCACTTATTTTATTTTAACATGAAATTGTTTTGTTTTTTTTTAGTGTACAACAGATTTTCTAACTTTGCTTCTTATTCATTTCAAGTCTTATGTTATTGTTCTGATATTGTGTCACCTCACAAAAGGTTAGATTTGAATTAATAAAATAGTTGAATTGAATAGACCAATAGTACTGGTAGAACTTAATATGGTTTGGATTTAATTTTTCCATTAGATTTCTTCCTAAATTAATTGAAAATTGCATAAAACTAATTTTTACAACTCTAATTATTTGAAATGGGTAAGAATCTAATACAATTTGTAACCTAGCTACACAAATTACCTCCTTAATTATATCAGCTGGTCTTTGACAGTGCTTATGGGTGTGCAGATCACTTAAATTTGCATACCAATGACAGGGATTGAATTGGAATGATAGTTATAACATTTACGACCCAGCTTTTCAGTTACGATTGAATTTGAAGTACACAATGGCTGCTGCTCTTAAAATTAATTTTACATCTTTGTGTACTTGAAAACATCAGGATGTCCAATCCTTTGCAGACTGCACATTTCTATTTTGAATTTGAAAATAAGTATGGGTTACCACCAACCTCACTTTATGATTAGTAAGTTTTTTTATTGCTGCTGTTAAATTGGCCCTGAAACTTGTCAATAATATTTCTTTGATAAAGCTTAAGATTACACCCTCATAATAGAAGTGAGATAAAAGTTTTAAAAAAAACAAGCTAGAATAAGTAATATAAGTTAATGTGAAATTTTTTAATGAAGCCCGGAAATGTTTAAATCAGTCTTTAGCAAAGCCATGGCTAGGAACTATGTATAGACAGGTTACAATCATGAAAGCAATTACAAAGTTGTTTTAAAACATTACTGGTTGATTTTTGTAGAGATCATATTTTTATGTCACCAGTTACATAATGCTACAAATAAATGACAGCATTCATGAGCGAAAGAAAACGACTTTAATCCAATCACATATTCAGGAAGTTACAATTTGATTTTTTTGTTCCGAAATTATGCTCTTGTACAGAATGGACTGGATTAAGACCAGCTTAATTGTAACAATTATTCCAACAGACCAGAAAAGATTTAAGCAGATAAAGCAATGTGTAAAGAAATATGGATGTACCGGAATTTGAATAAATATAGTACACAGCACGAAATTTTTATAGAAATAAATACACAGTATTCAATAGGCTTTTATTGTGAGGTTCCTTTCTTCACAAACAGATGTTAAGAAGCATACTGAAATATTGCTACATTCATATTTAGCACTGAACAGAGTGTGCAACTGGATTCGCTCAAAAATATTTTAAAATTCTCAAATGTACAAAATAATATATTGATGATAATAGAGTGGTATACTTAAATTTAGTTTTTAAAAAAAATTAAAATTTAAGTGAACATTGCATCAGGTGTATATTTTCTAGCCACTGCAAGAGCATAGTAATGAGAGATGAGGTGGAGAGTCCAGGTCTAGTTAGGTGCACCAGGTTTGTGCTTCATGTATCTATCTGAGTTGTTAACAGATAAAGTGCTGGTGTAATTAGCAAGTGTGACTGGCTGTCCCCCAATAAGGTGTGCAAGGGGGGCTCGGACGTATGTTGATAGACTGGCGTTATTCTTTATTCTGATCCATGTGGAGCACATGCCTGGTAAATTACCTAGCATTCTGACCTGGGTTCGGACTGCAGATTTTTCTTTTTTAAATTCACCAAAGACATTGGTGAAATTTTTATTCTTCTCATACCCCTGTGTATATATAAAACTCTAATAAAAGTAGCTCATTTAGACAATGAATGTATATATATCCAGCTAAAAAACATAACCCCATGATCTGTCACCCGCTGTGAATTGTCTAAAGCATGGTGTTGGAAACCTTTGTTCAGGACATGATATGAGGGATAAGTGCACCAGGTAGTAAATCCTTATCTCCAAATGAGTGCTACTCAATGACAATGCCCGGTCATTTATTGAAGTTTTCATCATGCGCCAGATGGTAAACTGAACAAAGGGTTCATCGATAAATCTTCAACAGCATGCTTTAGTCAAATATTCATTGTTTAGAGCAGGAACATTCTCTGAACAAAATATGAAAGGTGCAAGCAAGAAACAATTTTATACAATGTTTGGTCTTCCTGATGGTTTTCGGTTAACCACTAATTTCCTCATCATACACACACACAAATTTCTTCAAATATTTGTTTGGTAAAAAAAGTTACTAGATTACTTGGCATACATTTTCAAAATGGGCAGAAAAAAAGAGTTGTTAACAAGCTATCGAGAAAGTGGACAACGTTGCCTAGATGCCTTTTGAAAAACTGGCAACAGACCGAGCCTATCACAATAAAAGTAATTAACTGCGACAATGAGTGAGATGATGAGGAAGCTCTTGTATCAACGTTGTCGATAAAGGCATTAGGAGGCTCAGTAGCCAGCCAGCTCGGCAAACGTGGAATCCAGCTCGTCCGAAATTGACTTGTATCTCTCTTTCTCTGCCAGCAGCTCGTCTGAAACAAAATTAAATAGTTGGGTTTCATCGATTCACTAAAATATTTTTTTAAATGTTTCCTTCTGGTGTAAATAATGGAAACATGAAAAAGAGCTTTGCAGATTTGTACATCTCAAATTAAATAATTTTCTTAATATATGTTCTTGGTTTACTAGCAATTAAAATTTGATACCAATTAATTAAACTTTTTTGCTTCTTATCTTAAAATATTTAAGCCATATTACGTGTCCCTCTTACAGTTTTAACAATAAAAAATTTTAAAAAAAAAGAAAAAAAGTTAAGTTCAACCTGTCATGAACACTAGATATTAGCCAGGTCAGTGATGCATTGATCCATTTCCAACCTCAAATGGTTATTCTGCTCACGCTCCTGCTCTAGTTCGTCTGCAAACACAGCAAACCATGCCACATCACATGCGTTAGTTTCAATGACATTATGCAACACATTTGGTTAATTTTTATATTTTCAAGTTAGTCACACTTTCAAAAAATTGATCTACTAACACTGTTAGTTCAAAAATATTTCAAATGCAATTTTCTAAATGTAATATCTTATTTTTACACTGCATAAAAATCAATTTTAATATATCCTTAGAGAAAAATATGTCAAATATGAAACTTAAGTTCTAACACAAGTGAAATTCATTGTAAAAAGCTTTTTAAAAAAATAAAAAACGCTAGTGCCCTCTCCCTTTAAAAGGCCAAGATAAACTAGTTAGCTGTGTTAAAAAAAAGCTAATATTTTGAAGTCCAGTTTACACCAAAGCGAAAATGTATTGGTAATGTGCTTCATATTAATTATATTTTTATATATATATATATAAATAGGGGTCTACCGATCTTTCGGGACCGATATCAGGATATCGGCAATATCGGTATCGGTAGCATGTAAAGGTCCCGATATTGACGTCACCAATATTTCATAATAAGTGATATTTTGACAAAAAACAAAAACAAATATTTACATTTAAAATATCTCGACAAATTAATATATTGATCCCGCTATTGAAATAGCCAAAAGAGACCTAGTATTAATATCTACAGCCACGATACAGTGTGCCATGTGCTATGATATTTTTTAGGTATCGGCCGATTTTCTTATGCTCGAAAATACTGTGTAAATAGTGCCGATGCCAAGTATACCGTAATTGCTCTAATAAATGGATAACATGTAAACATTATGTTCACGTAATTTCTCTAATAGCAAAGATGCACGCAGAATCGCAGATGTCTACAACATTTCGTTTCATATGGAATTACAAAATGTACTGTGTGCAGACTTGTCATTAGCAACCATTCATCCTTCAACCTCATTTCACTCTATTACTATTGCTTTGTTCTCATTGTTTCATTCATAAAAGGTGGCCGTGTGCAAAGACCATTAAACTATTGGTTAGAATTAATAATTATGAGTCAAAAGTTGAAGTTTCAAAAGGAGTACCTAATTTTGCTTGTACATTTTCATAAAGGACGGTTCATTTTGTCATGAGTCCTATGTAGGTCATGATCTGGAACTTGTAAACACATCGGAAACTTTGTTTCGGAAAATAAATAAATAAATCTGCAATATCGGCATAACTGGATATCGGTAGAGTGTAGACACCTAAATTATCAAATATAAATAATTACGAGTGATAAATTTAAGACTGACATCATCAAATAAGACCACTGGTTTTTGTCCTAACAAATACTCATATCGGCACTCATATCGGAAAAATATATCAGTAATATCGGCAAAAATGCATATCGGTAGATCCCTAATATATTATATAAATAATTAGGAGTGATAAATTTAAGAATGACGTCATCAAATAAGACCGCTGGTTTTTGCCCCAACAAATACTCATATCGGCTTTCATATAGTAAAAAAAATATTGGTAATATCAGCAAAAATGCATATCGGTAGTCCCCTAATATGAAAGATAAATAATTACGAGTGATAAATTTAAGAATGACGTCATCAAATATGACCGCTGGTTTTTGTCCTAACAAATACTCATATCTGCAAAAAAATTATCGGTAATATCGGTATTGGCAATAATGCATATCGGTAGACCCATATATATATATATATATATATATATAAAATCTGAGCAGAAGCTCTAGCAGACTGATCTATAAATATTTAGCATATGCATGCCTCTTTTATTTGATTTTTTTTTCATCTGAAGAATAAACTATTTTAAACCAATTTGTTTGGCAATGGCAACAAGATACCTTCCAATCTTTCTAGTGATTTTTGTAGGGATGAAACTTCTCTTTCTGCATGTTCTGCTCTTGATTCGGCCTGCATACATGGATGGAACACATGCAATGAAAACTTTAGAAAGCCATGCAGCACTATTCATAGATTTTATTTTCTCTTGTCCTTAAGCAACGCTCCAGAGAAATAGCAGTTGATTTAGAATGTTTTTTTCCTTCTTTTTTTTAAATAACGGATTGATTAAAATTCAATGACATTAAATTCAACCCAACCCCTTTTTTCCCCCAATTATTTAAACATTTTAAATTTTTTGCTACCTCTTTGGATATACAATTAATAAGGTTAGGAACAGAGACAAGATGCAGAAAAGGCAGGGTATTCATTTTTGGTCATCCAGGATCGCTGAAGAAATTAGTTATTATGGTCAGAAATAGATAACATGTGAAAAGCCAGTCCACCAATGATTTTATTGTCATTCAGAGGAGATTTCTAATTTAACAGCGTCACTTTTTAAGTATTTTAAAAAAAATTAATTGTTTTTGAAATATTTTGGGAAGTGAAGCTGATGGTGAAATTTCCCCCCCCCCACCCAAAATCATGGGGGAAAATTTGTCATTTGTGGATGGCCATACAAAGAGCATAAATATTTGCATGTCTACTACCAACTAGATAACATTTAGTGAGTTAGATTATGGCATTTGCTTACCTAGGTCTTTTACACTACTGGTTTGCATAAATAATTTTTTAACCATTAAATACTGACTAGGGTAGTGATTTTATACATCTCTCTTTAAAAATGGATTTCTTTTATTACTGTGCAACAATGTGTGCATTACATACTTCCCAAAAAACAAAACAAAAAAGAAATTATAAGTAACCTGAAATATTTTTCTATAATCTCCCACAATACTCCAAAGATGTGTTTTTTAAAATTATGAATGTGAAGTGAAGGCTACTTAATATCACATTTAAAAAAAAAGTTTAAATAGGAAAATCCTTATGTATGAGATTTCTAAAAATTGATTAAGAAAAAATTATTTTAAGTAATTAAGTCATTTAAACTTATAAAATGTTTTCAATTCTCACACATAAAGGATATTCCTACATTCTCAAATAAATAGAAATATGTTTACCACAATCTAAAAATTAATTTTAATGTGACATTATTTCTTTACGAGACTGTTAGTGGTCCATTACTATGACTTGTGTATTTATAGCTGTTGTTTTTTTTAACTCGGTATATGAAGATAGGGAAGATGGTAAACATTATTTACATTTATTTACAAATACATTGGTGAGTAGAGAAAAAAACACACACTCTTTTCCTTTACAATAATATTGAAAACTGAAGCAATCATGGTCCCAAAAAGATGTGTTTTAGAGATAATCAAATAAATATGGGCATCAGTATATACTGAGAAAAGATTTCCAATAGGAATAAGTAATGTAGATAAAAGTCATGCACATGCTCCATGGATGGTGAAAGGCAGGCAAACTTGAGCCTATTCTAAACAAAATCAAGTCTTGATCAATAAGTCTACCTTCCAATCTGTCCACCTCTTTCTGCAGTTTAGATACTGTGCGCTCAGCTTCAGTGGCGCGGTTTTCAGCCTGATTGAATGATTATAAGAGATTTCCAGATGATTGGCTGATAATTTAAGACCCTTAGACAGCACAAACTGATATTTTATACTTTATACACAAAGAAATAATCTAAAAAACAATGAAAAAGTTACAATTGGATATTGATATCAAAGGCTGTAGATGAAATAGGATTAGTTCATAATAAGTGAATTGGGTTATAATGTGAAAAATATGGATAAAATGACCTGTGTTATGAAATTAACAAAAACGAGTGGATCTGTAAAAAGAAGTTTAGGATAGATCAAACAAACACTATGAATCAAGAAATATAGTAAGAGTAAAAAATGTTCTTTTTAAAATGAATGAAATTTTTGTAAGAGTTTGTGTTAGTCTCAATGGCAGCCAAATCTTCTTATGGAACTAATCCTTGCAATTATATTACTTTTACTTTAAATAATTATCATGCCATACACTTTCACAGTATTTATTTAAAAATAGCCAATTCAACACATTAAAGTAAAAAAAAACATGCACACAATCTACTCACATCTTTTAGTCTCTGTGTTAGGTCTCGGATTGTCTCCTCATAGCTATCCTCTCTCTGGGAGGCCTGTAAAATTGAGTTCAAAACAATCAACATATGCATGTAATTTATTTTAATAAATGAAAACTATACGGAATGATTCAATACCAAAGGATGAAATACTTTAAGACTTTTTTTAAACATAAAGTCTTTAAATGTAAGAAAGGCATATAATTAAGTATATAATTATTTTAACTTTTTATCTAAATATAAATACAAAGACTTAAAATAAGTTATGAGGCCTGAGGCAGAACATATCAAGAGATTAATTTTGAAGCATAAAAAGCAACAAAAAAGTTATAAAAGTCTATCAATCAGAATGATTGGACTTTACATTTTTAGGGTGTCTTCCAGATGTAAATTACTGAGATGAGACAGATCATAAAAACAATGTTAAATTTATCAAGTAAGAAAAAAAATTTTTTATTAACTGCTAACTTTGGAAACTTTGATCACCATTACTATTCTCTTGATATGTAAACAACTGAGATTTTTATTAGTGAGCCATTTTGTTTTTCTTTTTGAAGGGATGTTGTTTATATTTTTTAGTTAAATTATTTCCGCCAGTTATTACAGAAAATTATTCCCCAAGTTCATGGAAAGAAAAAATATATATTTGGAGGCTAAAATTAGTATGAAAGAGAAATATGTGAAGATCCCTTTTAAATTTAATGTTGATAGATTCACAGGTAAATGAATCACAAAAGGATAAGGTTAATGACAGACACACAAGCAACTAAATTGTTCCAAATCTGATAGAAATTATTTAACAGTAAATAATGAAGCTGAATGGTAAATAAACCAGTGCAAGTAATTTATGTGAAAATATTATTATTAAAGCATCCCCTGATGGATGCATAATAAAAACAGACGAAACGCATTACTTGTTATAAGAATGTCCTAAGGATAGAGAATTGTTAAAAATTTGGGAATACATCAGCTGAATCTGGAATAACAATATTTTGTATGTTTTAAGTTAACTAACTTTTTAGCTTTGAATGGAAGACACATACTAAATTTTTTGCATGCTAGTTAGTTGCCAAACAGCAATAAATTATTTAATAGAATGAGATCAAATTACGAAGCTTTGTGAAAAAACCTATGTTACTAATCACACACAAAAAAAATTTATTATAATAATCGTAGTTCAGATTCAGATCATTCAACATCACTCCATGTATCTACTCTACTAAAAACAGATGTGTAATTTGTATGTTCTTTTAAAAAATATAACTAAAGAGTGAAAAATAGAATTATTAGCAGCTGCTAGATGTTAAAAAGATAAAATGTTACTGTGGACTGAAAGATGGGGGAGAAATTAGTTACAAGCCATGAACATCATTTTAAAAAGATGGTACTCCCTAAAGTGGTAATGATGATGACATGCTGGGACATTTTTACAAATGTTCATTTCTCCACAATTGTTAGTTTATGAGTGGTTCTTCACATATTTCCAGTTATAACTTTTTAAAAAATGCTTTTCATCTTTATGAACAATTAATGTAATTTTTATAAAATTTTGAGGGCCCAAAATATTTTAACCATGCATTACATTGCAATATCATTGATTCATTAAATAAGTTCCTGAAAACGTAAAATCCAAATTCAAGAGCCTCCACTATGAATTTTCATATAAAGAAATTGAAGTTGGGAGGTATTAGGAGTATAACCTTGGAGATAATATTTTGTTAAGCAAAAGTAAAACTGACAGAATAATTAATGACATCCATTCAATAAGTTCAGGCTCCCCTGACATCTATATCTAAGACTCTGAACCTAGCTTTACAGTAAGTTTGCAAAAGTTGAACATCTATTGCATAATATAGTGCAAAGATTAAACTAATGCTGTAAGTGTTGTTTAAAGAAAAGAAGGAAAAAAAAGGGTAAAAACAAAAAAATAAACAGGTGAAGGAAAAAAAACATTTTTTTCTTTTAAGATATTTATAGTAGATTGAGGACAGAACCAAGTATTTACCTAGGATTTTAACAAAGTAAAGAGGTATAAAGTACATTGTACAATGAACAATAGACCTCATAACCTTATTTTAAGAAAATTATATGAGCTTAAAAAATTTTTTTTTAAGAAACACAACCAAATATGAAAATAAACAGAAATAATACAGTAACCAGCATTGCATTGGTTTAATCCTGCCAACTCTTGCATATTCTGTGGGTTTCTTCTTTTTTGTTTTCAAAAAGGGAATTTAATCCTAACATGCTTTTTAGCAGCATACTCATTTCTTAACAATTGTTTTGTTAAAATGTAGTTGAATAATGAGGTTGAAAATCTTATGCAGAATTACTCCACTCTTAAAAATCCTTTTACACTACTTAGAGGCTCTAGATCTTTGGCCTTTTACTTTCAATTTTTATAAGAAGAACCTGTGAAACTTTTAAGGCTTGGAATGTCAATTAACAAATTTTAATGACCCGCATTTGAATTTCCTATATGATAAATATCATTTGTTTTTAAGAAAGCACATCAAAGTTGATTAAAACTCTTAAAAATGTAAGTTGCTTTGTTTAAAATATTGATCATTAAACTTACCCCCAAGACTTTAAAATATTGGGACACAAGTTAATCTCTAATTTTTTTGGTAGTGTTCATACAAAACCAAAAGCCAAACAGGTTCTAAAATCAGACCACCTTAGTCCATTTGATTTAATTTAAATCCATCTGGTGCGTATGGGTATATTTTGGGCTCTCTTTTGCATGCATAAACACGCGTTAGCCTTGCTTCATTTTTAAAATTCAAATAAATATAACGGCACGAATCGACGGACACCATGCAGGTTTCCAGGAGGGAGCGAGCTTAAATTCTGCAAGTCTACCTCTTGTTCACTGATTTCCAAAGATTTCATATTGTTGCCCACAACCTTCAACTCTTCCTCCAATTCAATGATCTTCCTGCAAGAACAGAGCAAGTTAAAATATAGAACGAATGCTGGCAGAAAAAAACCGCAGGCCTGGCCCATTTGAGGCCCCTGCTTACCTGATCATTTTGGATGGACAGGGTTTTGATATTGTTACCAACTATATGTAGCTCCTCATCAAGCTCCCAAACTTTGCTGGAAAGGGAAGAAGAAAACAAATAGCTACCATGTTTACTCTGTTGGCTGTTTGTACATTCTCCAGCCAGGTCAGCACAGATCCATGCCCTTATACCAACATACAGCAGCTTTGTTCAAAATTTAAGTAAGCGAATTATACTTTTAAATTGAATTACTCATTAAAATATTCATTTTATTTTTTAATCACATTTAATATATCTAAATTTGAAACAAATTTGTTTCTTGAAAGTTTTGGAAGAAGTTTTAGAGGAAAACATTTAGTAATAGTAATAGTTTCAGGTGTAACTTAATTAATAGTCACTTATTCCAAAGCTGCTACATAAATTGGATGTGTTTTTATAGTTAGAGCAAACATGACCATAGATTTCAACCGAAATGACAAGTTTGTTTTGAGATTAATCTGATCACAATAGGTAGAGCGGGCTCACAAGTCAACATCACCATGCGTAACAACCATCAAAGTAGAGAA
Source organism: Ampullaceana balthica (assembly GCA_944989445.1). Lineage (NCBI taxonomy): Eukaryota > Metazoa > Mollusca > Gastropoda > Lymnaeidae > Ampullaceana > Ampullaceana balthica. Next base: position 392,686 of record CALYLW010000321.1, on the reverse strand, counting down.
CAGTGAAGATCGGCCACACAGTGGATACTGCAACCCAACTCTGTCCAACCAAATGTCATTTCCTGTGAGTGGGCCAGGGCGGTCTGCAGTTTTTTTTTGTTTTAACTCAAAAGATTGAAGCTTAGTACATTCAGCGGAGTCCAGCAATCGCTATCTGAAGACTCTTAAAAACTCATCTGGTTATAGAATACGGCAGAAGATTTTCATGACAGGTAGAAATTTCAGTTTGAAAAAGTTTCATTTATAAAATCATCTGAATTCTATAAGATGATCCGGAGAAGTTTTCTGAGTCATCAGTCTATAAAAACTCTTCTGCATTAAACCTGAGCTCTCTTAAGGACCATTTAAAAAAAGGTTTTAAAAAATTAAGTAATTTTGACCTGAGGCACAGGAGAAATACAGAAGAGTTTAAAGGGTTACAACAAAAAAAAATAACCAAGCAAACAAGGGTGCAGCGATGATTGGAGCAACCAATAAGACAATCTTACCTTCTCCTCGCATCGCTCTAATGATCTAAGGTTATTGGTTAGGGCATGAACTTCATCCTCTAGTGCTTTCCATTTCCTGCAAAATTCAACAGCAATCACAAAAACATGCGGTTATTAGACATGCCTGTTAGTTCTCACTTCATTACCTTAGATCAAATTTAGATAAAAACTGATCAATGGATTAAAAATAACTCTTTTGAAATATTTGTTTTGGTCAAAAGGGAGTACACACATTTTTTTTTCCATGCTTGTCTATTACTGTCAAACATTCAAGTAATTCCCAAACCTTTAGTAGCACACATTGACCCTTAATTGGGCACAGTAGCCTTAAGTGCCAGTTACTGTTTTTGGACAAAACATCTATAATAACATTGCACTTTTTTTCTTCCATTTTTTAGGAGTTTGCAACTTTTATTTGTTTACATCCGTTTTTTTAATAATTGATAATTGCAGTTCTTTCAGTTTCATAACTAAGGTTGCATTTTTTCTTTCTCTTTGGAAAGTGGTAGTAAGGCTTTCTTATAATGTTGTTTCATTCATAGTTTTTATTTTTTTTAAAAGGGGGGATCCGCTGCCCATTTTATGAAACCCAACCTTGAAATGATACTGAAACCATTTAGATCTTTGAGGCAATTTTACTTTTTAATATAGTAGACATATTTAGTCATACTGACATGTAAATTTAAATCAATATTTTTTTTAAAGAAATGTTCACTAGCATCACACCTTATATATTCTTTAGCTTATAAGACATATGTCTTATTAGGAATCACACTGTTAAATCATGTTACATGTATATTTATTCTCCACTCATTTTAAATTATATTCACAACTTTCTTTGATGATGTAACAGGAGTTAACTAATTAGCCTTACCAATAAAAAAAAACATTCTGACCCTAAATTAAAAACCAAGAGTACTATGTAGTTAAGCCAAACAAATGTATTTCAAGATAAATTTTTTTTTAAAAATTATTAAGGGACATAAGTACCTTTTAATGTGTTAAAAATTTATGCTTAATTTATACACTTTGCTTAATTATTATATATCTGTATTTTTTCTCAATTAAAAAAGTTATAATTAATATTTAAAAGGGTGGGGTTCAGTTAAGATGCATTTTAAAAAATAATAAAACTCGAATATGGTCTTCTATTTGTTTCTGTAACCCCATAGATCTTCACTGAAGAATAATAAATCACTTTTGAGCTGATCATATAATAGTAAATCCCATTTCAAAACTAAAAACATATCTATAACTAGATGATTTTTTGAGGCAGTGATTACTTTTTAATTATGTGCTATTCCACCAAAGAGCAGGATATTTTATTTAGAGAGAAACAAATGCTAGTGGCTGGGTAGCGAAGTCAATAATGCGCTCGCCTCACAGGAGTTAAAGCCACTATAAAAATGTTGATGAATGACTAACGCTAAGAAAGCCCTCCGCTGACCTGGAGAGGGATGGCGCCACCAAGGTCTACTAAGCCTCGAGAATGTTCTAATGGAAACATTAGAACCCCCTACGACCTCGAAAAGAGGTTATGGGACACACACACAAAATGCTAGTTAGTTAAGTTCAGCCATGCATTCATAATTAAATCTGTAATCTTTAGTTATATCTACTTAGCATTGATGTGGACACATTCAGTTTAAAAAAAAATTAAATGCCACACAACGAATGGAAAAGTAAACCAAATTATGTTGTGAAATGGATTTACTGAAAGAAGATTGCTTATTTTTCAAATAATTATGAACAAAAAACACTTTAATCTTTAATTACTTTGATTAATTCAACAGAATGAGATAAAGCATTAAAAGTATTTCAATCATACCTTTCGGCATTCTCTGCTCTTTCCTCTGCTTTTTCTAATTCAGTTTCTAAGACCACCAATTTGCGAGCAGCCTATAGCACAAGTGGGGAAGACATGCAACACTCAAACAATGGATCATGTCCATAATAGTCTTTGCCAAAATTTAAAATTATGCAAATTAATCTGGAAACAGTTGTACATATTCAGTTTAATCCTTTGTAATATTTAAAAATGTTCCATTTTTTGCAATGAATATAAATATACCCAAGAAAATTAATTGTTACAACTGTTAACCTGATGAAAATGCATTTGTATAAACCAGGTGTTTATATAATAAACATCTGGTGAACATGAATATGTTAGAAAGTGATGTTTATTACCTGGTTGGCAGACACATGAAAAATTTCAAATGGCATGATGCTAGTCTGCATAAAATAAACCAAGCAAATAACCATCACCTCACTTCATTGACTGTGGAGAAGCTACAAATATTTTTTAAAACTTTAAAACTTTTTTTCAAAGTTATTATAAAAGAAGACAGGACTATTCCTGAGTGAAGTTGTAGATAATCCACAAGTCCAAAACACACCCAGAGTAAATACCACTTGGAACGGCTACTTACGCCTCAGCAGCCTCCAAGCGGGCCTCTGCTCTTTCAAGATCCACCTCTGTGATAGCCAGCTTACGTGCAGCCTGTAAAAGTGACACCATACCCCATCATGACTTATTCTACATATTTGCTCTGCCAAATTTACTTACATAGTCCTAGAAAACTGCCTCCACTCTTGTATGGGCAATAAAATCTCTTTATTCATAATTCTGCAGCCTTAAATTTCCGTATTTCCGTTTTAATCAGAACTTTTAAAAAAAAATATATTTTAACTAGTACCTCAAATTAATAAAGTAATTGACAACAACTAACATTAGGAAAACTTAAGGTGAGTTTCTTTTTAAAACGGAATGGGTCTTTTCTTTTCTTCTTTTGGTTTCTTTTTTAATGTTTGACAGGAACCCCAAACTTATAAAATTAATTTTTAAAAATTTAAATTTTTTTTTACTGAAATTTATAATTAAGAACTCAGAATATATAAATCAAATATGTATTTGAAACAGCATGCGCTTGATTGAAATGGTTAATTTTACAAAACCACACTGTCATTTTTAAACATGCAATTGCATTCTTTTTAAGTCATGCTTCCTATAACTATTGATTTAATTCAGATTTCACTTTATAATCATATACTTTTGTAGGACATGACAAAATGTTAGAAAGATTTTAGGGCTAAATGTAATTCATGCAGCACCCCTTCCTCCCCTTTTAAAAGGTCAGCAATGGACTTTGTAAGCTGGTTAAACAGAGAGGTGCATCTAAAACAAAAACTCACAAGGCAGTGTGTTAATTAATAATTGGCATTCAAATTAATAATTACTTATGCTTATGTCTAATAATAAATAGTAGTAACAAATGAAATATTTAAATCTGCCGATATGAAAGAATTTTTAAAAAAAACATTTCTTCATCTTGACAATTATTCCCAAAAATGTGCATGTTTTCATCTTAAATTTTAAAATCTGATCCAAGCAATATGATCCGAAGCGATTCAAAATGTTTTTTTAAAAATAACTGCAGACAGTTTTAGAGGAAAATATGCAATCAAAATTCATTTTACCAATAATATATGACAATTATATTCATTTATGTTATTTAAAACTTTAAGCAACGCTGCAGTAAATGAAAAGAATATTACTTTCAAACATTTATATAAAGAAGAAAAAATTTAATAAAAAGAAAAGTGCTCACAACTGAAAGAAGACCAACTAACACTAAATTTATGTTACCAATTCCTCTACAAAGAAATAAAGGGTAATAAAGATATTCTTTCTGTTGACTGATCAAAACATAAAATACCCACTTCTTGACTCGTCTTGGTAAAAAGATTAGATTAATGGATGAAAACTTCACTCTATATACTATATATACTTTTACAAAAATATTTGTAAAAACCTCATGCTGACCTAGTGTGCTTCATGTAATAATTTGAATTCAAGTTCTATAAAATTCCTGCCTGAAACGAACTAAAAATAACGCAAATAGATAATGCACTACAAAATGATGCACCTGTACTGTAATTAACTACTAACTATATATAGTCTAAAGGAATTTTGTATGTTGATTCCAACTATGTGGTGCAGGGAATAAATTATGACTGGGGACATCATAACACAAACTCCAACTTTACAAATAAGGAGGCATACACAAAAATGCCAAAAAGGAAACTTTAAAAATTAGGACAAAGTCTGGATACAGGCTGTAGATTGTGCTGTCACCTCATCATATTTGCGATCAGCATCTTCTGCAATCCACTTGGCTTCTTCCAATTGCTTTTCAAGGAATTCAAGTTTTTCTTCATCTCCCTGACTTCTGTTTTCCAACACTTTCCGCCCTCTAAACAAAACAAGGAAGCAAGTGATGATACACAATGATCCCTGCCACTAGCCGCCATATTCACCAGCTGCGTGCCGCGCAGTAAACAAGTACAACTAATCAACAAAATCAGTTGTAGATGAAAGTAAGGATTTGCACTAGAAATTTACCAAAGTCTCAGAAATCCCACAAAATCATAAATAAATAAACTTTTGGTATTTCATGAGGTCCTTAAAACAAGATGTGTTACACAATGTGCCTAAATTTGCATTAGTCTTTCTGCTGATGTAAAAGTAAGAGTGAAATATTAGGGCAAACCAAGACAAGATATTTGTTATACAAGGCAGGTTACAGCGGTTATAAATGATCAGCAGAACACAAGAAACTATCTGGTCAGTGAACAGTAGTGATGAGCAACTGCCAGCATGCTGCAGCAAAAGCCAGCCAAAATCATGGCAAGCCAATCACCTCATCATATTTTCTTTCAGCATCTTCAGCAATGTATTTTGCTTCTTTGAGTTGAGCTTCAAGACCATCCAACCTCTCATCATCAGCCAAGCTTCTGCTTTCCAGTACTTTGCGCCCTCTAATAAAATTTGTTGCAAGGAAATCATGATTAGAACAAGTTACAAAATCTAACTACAATATAAATATCTGCTGCCTGTTTGGTTCCCCGACATCAGCATACTGAAACAAAATAATTTGAATTAGAAAATGCTACAGTACACCTGGTTTTATTTCATGTGCAGTTTAAGAGAATCAAAATCATCCATTTTACCCTGTAATTGGTAAACATTTAAAATCTACATTATCAATTTTAAAAATACCAAACCATAAAAACATAAAAGGATGGATACAATTGAACCACACATGAGATATGGTAGCCAGATGACCTGTTGCGACAACATTGTTTCAGTGATAATTGTGCTTTCACGTACCTCATCATATCGTGCTTCTGCTTCACTAGCTACCTGTCTGGCTTGTCGAAGATGTGTCTCTGCTTCTTCCAATCTTTCCTCATTAGCACATAATTTGTTTTCAATAGATCGACGCTGCCTAAGAGCATGGATGAAAATAAAGCATGCAAGGAAAACAGAACACCATGCAAGTATGTTCATTAAGCAAAGACAATTGTGAATTTCCTGATGTTTATACAGCAAACATTTGAGGTCTCTAATCATGAGATGGAAGTAGCATTAAATTTATTGAGAACAATTCCTTCATGATATCACAAAAATGTACCATTTTATTATACAGGAACCAAAATTATCAGATTATTGATCCTGGGCCAATTAAGCAGAAGAAAGAAGATTTTTTCTTTTAAATTTATAAACCTATGAAACTATGAATTAAGGTTGTTAACGGTTAACCGGTCCTCAGATCAGGACCGGTCCCGTTTAATCAGGACCGGTTAACCGCAACTTAAGATGCAGGGCGGCATACCAGACTAACGCGAGCAACGGTGACATCAAATCGCTTTCTCCATATTCCAATATATAAATAATATACACGTCATCACTATTAGTATAGTTCGCATACGGCTAAGTAATGTTTTTTTTAAATTTGCTTTGTTGTCGAGGCAGTGTACAAGAGCTAACACACAGTCCGCGTTTGATGTGAACAACAGTCAAGGCCGCAACTGTTTCAATTTATATTAATTATAGTCTGTTTCTTATAAAGACAAAGAAAGCTATAAAAGCATATGACCCCATGACCCATCGGCATTCTCTGGTCACCGGTTTATAGTGTTTCCCGCATCCAAAAAAATAATCAGCGCAAGCCGCTTAGTGAAGTACCTACGAGAGTCATTTGATAGACGTAGCAAAGATATTGAGTGATTAATCGGTCCTCAAATTTGAGTTCGGTCTTTTAGTGACAGTTTTCCTGCAAGTCAAAGGCTTTTGACGTAAGCTTACCACATTAATATCAAAACTGACATTATCTTTTAAAAAATGTAATTGTTATGCGTTGGAAGGGGAGGGGAGTACGGCGAGTGTAGCTCAAACCCTATTGGAACAGGACGGATGGCGTGATCGTTGTGTGCGCCGCAAAATTCAATAATTCTGGAGAGTTGACGATTGCAAAATAATATGGTATTTATGTAAATTCCATTTTATCATCACTGTTTACTCCGTAAGCTTTAAAATTTTATTATTATTTTTTTTTAATTCGCGAGTTGACCGGCATCACATACAAGACACAAGAGAGGTAAACATGACGTCCCAGTCCCAACGGACGAGGCGTGGGTTTTTTTTAACTTAGGAAAAATACCTCGCAAACTTTAACGAACGGTTTAACCGGTCCTCTTATTTAGAACGGTTAATCACGAGTCCTAAAAATATTTTTTTAAATTGACTGTTTACTTAATTTTTTGGAATTTTTTTTTAAATCGCTGAATTGAGGGCATAGCAAAAAAGAGCTGAAAGCTAGCGGGGAAGCGGTCTTTGATCCCACCATCAGACAAAGCGAGACGAAAACATTCTCTCATTGGTTCTCAAAACATAAGGCATATAGGGACTTGCGGTTAACATGTCTTTTTGAACGCTTAACCGGTCCTCAAAAACGAGCGGTCATAACAACCTTAGTATGAATCCTCTTAATTAAAAAAACTCTGCCATTAACCAAGATGTTAATCATATTTTTGTATTGAAAATCTATTTTAATTTGCTCCATGCAACTTGTATGGCAACACCAATCAGTTGATTTAACTAACCATTCGTATTTTATCTAATCAAAACTATTATAATATTTAATAATTTAGCCACATGCCAATATCTCACTGAAAAGTGCCAATTAATCCAGCGACGTGCCAATTAATCCAGCAAGAGTGACAAAATAAATTACATGATCAAGCACATTACAGAAGAGCAATGAATGAGAGCACATTGCTGTGAGCAATGAGTAGCAGAGACAACATCCAGCCAGGAATTATATTAGAATTTGTCGTTGAATCTTTGGCTGACATATTCTGTGATGACCATTTACTACATTAATTTAATTTCAGGTATAAGACGACAAATAACTTTAAATTTAGCTTATATTTTGAACGTCCCATCATTAGTGTTTGCAAAAAGATGTCTACAACAAAATTATACGACATAGAAACTTCAAATGAATTTTCAAGCAACTTTATGAATAACATTGTCTTCTGAGTATCTGAATTAAATATTAAAATTTGGTTTAAAATGTCTGATTACGTCAAGTCCCAATTTTCAAAATTTTCATCACAGCAGCATCACTTTTTTTTTAAAACCATTATTAGGCTAGATAATTTTTTAGAAAAATAAAAGAGTTGTGATTTTCTACCAACTTTATCAGTAAAAACAAATTAGCCTAATACCTTATTTGTCACTTGGGGCTGTTTTGGGGAAAAGATTTAACACTACTGCTCTAAATCATTTATAAAAATATATCTTGGAGCACCAAGTAAATTACCAATATTTCTTTTAAAATGTTTTTATGAAATATGTAATTATAAAATTTGAACATAAAGTGCCCAGTGAAATAAGAATATAGAATCTGAAAAATATCTTCTAGATAGAATGCTAAATCAATAAATTCATTCACATTAATAGAATGATCTCTCCTCACCTTTCACTCTCATCTGCTGCTTTTGATGCCTCTTCTAACTTCTCTGTGGCACTCTGAAGGCGTTCTTCTGACCTTTCCAAGTCCTCCTCCAGCAGTTGGATACGCCTATTCAAACCTGCAGTATCAGCTTCAAGCTATAAGAAGAGAAATAAATGTGTACATTACTGATGCAAAATGACTTTTTCCAAATAGACAAACATTTATTTTAACCACTAACTTACAATGAACAAAAGAATATGTAAAAAGAAAAATTAGGATATTGAATAGAGCACTTTTGTAGACTATCACTGTTTCTTGGAAAATTAAGTATTAGTATTTATTGAATTTTTTGTCTTGAAAATTAGAAAGATAACTCCTGTTATAGTTATAGCTGTAGATATCGTAAGACAAGAGCATAGACAGATACTTGAGCAGAGTTTGTTTATGGAAGTTGCTTTGATATTCAATAAAATGTCTCTTTAATGTTAATCTTTTAAAAAGTCAATACAAAGCTAATAGTATATCTATATATCTATAATTACATTTCCAAATGTGAGATAAATACTTAGAAGTTGCATTATTTTGTTGAAATGGTAACTCATGATGGTTGAATGATCTAGCTTTAGTTCTTATTGATACTTTCAATCTAGTAATACATGTACTAGTACTATTACTACTTACAAAAATAAGCTCCCTCAGACAACAATTTTGAAATTATTCGGGTCATTTATGAAATGCCTCGCACTAGCAACAATAGCTTTAAATGTTGCTCAGATTAGATGAATGTTTTATTTTATTGTCATTATTATTATTGGACTGGCTAAAGACGCTTTACTATAAAAAACTTCACTTATATTTGATTATGAGACAGAGTGCAAGATCCACCTTCATTTTTGTCTTTCAAGATGTAGTGATTGAATAGAAAGTAGTTAATATGGTTATATAAAAACTAGGACTGTTAACGATTAATTTAAATTTAATCGTTAGCTTTTGAAAAATTAACGATTAATTCATCATTAATTTTGATTAAAGCCAAAAATTTTAATTTATGATGTCATAAGTAACACTTATTAAACGTTCTTTTTGAAAATCTAAATAACACTGGAATGTCTCCTTTATGTCATCTTTTAACCAACTACGCAAAAAGACAAGTGTGTTGACATTATTTGGTTCAAGTGATGAGCGGGTCTAATTGACAATATAACCAGCCGATCTGAACAATCATTCACATGGAACTGAGGTAACTGGTATGCACTAAACGGTCTTTGCAAGGAATGACATTATCGGATATCGGTATTCATTAAGTTTCCACTATTGTATTTTCATCTCCATTTTGTAACACAGTAATTCATCAGAAGAGCTGTCGTTATTTTCTGTCTCTGAGTCAGACTCCATTACCTTAATATGCTTTTCATTTGGTTTGATAAGTAGGCGAAGTGTTAGAACCATGGTAGGCAAACAATTTCTCACAATGGATACAATAAACTTTATCAACATTTTGAACATTCTTGTCAGTCAATAGTTTAAAACCAAAATGTTCATGTAATTGTCAGGAAATGTGTTATTTATCTGCCGCATTTTTTTTGGTTACTTTTTGACTTACAATACTTGGTAAGTTATGGATTGATTAATCGTTAAAAATAAAACAATATAATTTGCAATGTCACGTCTGTAGTGTCTGTCCGAGACGCTACTAATTGTAGAAAGCAGCGCACCAAATTACTGCACCAATGCATCAAAAGGTGTGCAAATTAAAGATGCGCAGTAAAAATATTATATGACGTCATTGTTTTAGCTCATATTTTAATTTTGGAAAAGGGATCAATGTAAAAAGAGGATTTGATGATGGTTAATTATAAAATTTAAAAAACACAGAGGGCGTCGTAGGCGCCCAACCACTATTATAAAATACTTTGTGTACATTTCAGAAAGTTTAATATTTCTTATTTATCAAACAAGGACAAGTTAGTTGGGCTTTTTAAAAAGGTTGGCGCCGTAGACGCCCTAACAAAAATGCATTTTTTATAAAATAAATAGATTTCAGCTGAAAACTTCCAACATTTTTGACGGGTGATACGCTAGTAATTTAATAGTTTAAAAATTGTTAACGATTAATCGAGAAATTAATCATTATTCTTGCAGCCCTAATAAAATCATTTTGCTATGGCACAAATCACAGACTTGTATAATGCTAAAATATATTTGAACTCTTTTTCCACTAGATAAATAAGGATTTTAGGAGCAATCTGACATGGAATGCATAGTTGCTTTACCTAGAAATGAAAGAACTACTGTAATTTCCACAGCTATAAACAATCAAAATGCTTGGTTATTGAAAGATCAAGTTTGATGGATAAGAATGTGGAAACGCCATATAATGTAGGTAAGGAAAATACTATTTTTGAACGTGATTGCAAGGTTAGCTGTTGTTTGTTGTTTTTTTTTGTGTCTATAAAATATTTATCTATTAGCTTTCCATTGATATTACATTCAATATAGTTGGACGATTGATTCCAAATACATTACTCGAGTTCGTAAAAAGACTTTTTTAAAATCCAAATACGATTATACACCATCTTATAAGGTTAGCAAAATGATATTTTAAAATATTTTCTAATATATTATCATAAGAAATTTAATGTAATTTATATTTAAAAATGTCTTTAGAAACCAAATATTGAAAATGTATTTTTATGCCGATTTTTCTTTCACCAGCACCTCCTCTTAAATAGATAGTAAGCAACCCAAATCAACTTCTTTATGCAAATAATACGTATTATTATATTTTTTAATTTATATTTATTTATTTTGCACTTTTCATAGGTCTACTGAGTTAAAGGTATTGAATATTTCATTTTTTATATATAAAAGCAAAATTTATTAAATAAAAAATTTTAAATACAAGTGAATGAGAATTTAAAATACAAGTTGATAAAAAAAAAGTAGATGACACAGTACACAGCTTTTGAGAAACGTACAGGGTACCTCTCCAACTTTCTGCAGTAGGGGGAAAAAAATGTTTAAGGTTGGGGACAAGTAACACATTTTTGAGCAGGCAACTATTTACTTTGCAGGAAATAAGGTCCTTCTGTTCACAATAAAATGATTTTAACATTTTCCTTGTGCATTTTCAATGTCAACATCAGAAATATTTGCATAGAACCATCAGAAAGAATGACAGAGGTAAATTGTTGAAAAGCAAATAAAAATGTATAATTTGGGACTATAAAGGACCCCATGATTATAGTTCCATGCTCGAATGAAAAACTAGAAATGCTGAGTTGGCCCTAAGAGGCTAAAACCTTAATACTAAGACTATAAAAACAAAAGCATAAAATTATATCATCATGGAGTAGGCCTATGCAGATGCCTATAAAGCCACAAATTATATATTCTTCCCCAAAGTTATATAGTTTTTTTTCTTTACTTCCTGTATTCTAGTGTTGCTATCACTATCACTAATTACTGATTAGTTGAAGTTATAACATTTTGTGCAGCCTAAAGCCTAAAATTAAATAAAAGTTCACATGTCACAAGTAATAAAACAAACCCGTAAAAACAAAGTTTTTGACTATAAATCCCTTATATATGAGACATAACTAAAAGTATTGATTATGTTCAAACGCGACAAACATTTACAGACTGAATCTGTCTTAACTCCCCTTTGCTTAATAACCCCAGGGGGGGAGGGGGGGAAGGTCTGGTCACCGATCGCTGGACCAAGCTCAGCGTGACACGTAAAATGTAAACAAAAGCACGCCGGTACATCATGTCAACGCTTGAACTGAACTGTCACGTGAAAAAAAAACCTGTGAAATTGAATTACATACGTTGCATAGAGATAAACTAAAAATGCATTAATTTAATTATGATACGTTCGATCGATCTGAAATTTTGATACGATGCATTGTTAGGTGACACGATTCTATGTGCCAAATGTCAGCTCGATGGCATCACAGGAAGTTGGTCATTTTTTACTTTTGTTTTTCCGCCCGACCGATGTACGAAGAGATGACGACAGACAGTGAGAGAGAGGGACAAGATTTCAAAGTCAATATAAGGGATTTAAAAATGCTGATGAAAATTGGTTCATTTTCTCTGAAAATATTCAAACACTGTAATCCCTGACTGTAAAATATTTTGAGCAAATACTTTTAGAAAAATAGATTTAAAATATGTATATTTTATTGCATTTTTTAAAACTTTAAGATGACTATGAAAAGCTATCTAATAAGAAAGAAATATAAATAAAGAAATCGTTAACATTCACATAACTTGTGACTCAAAATAGTTTGCTTAATGACTTTATGCTTTATGGAAAAGAGAACAATACAATAACTACTGCAAATACTACTGTTCTTCATTATGTATATATATTAACTAATATGCTGAAGACTGGAGTCGGAGTATTTAATATAAGTGTTACTTTTTTTGGTATAAATGCTTGTTATTTGTTTTGGAATGTAGAAACTAAGAAAGTAGAAACAAACAAACCATCTGAAATGAAAATGAATTGCTAAAAGAAAAAAAGGCTAATTAATTAAAGAAAAGGTAAATAATTTGGGACAATAAACTCCATTGCAATTTCCACTAGCAACAAATTTTGTCAACTTATCCCTTAAATTATAAATAAGTCTTTAACTTTATACTTTATTAGGCATTAGTTTAGTTTAAAGTTAAAGCAAAGTTAAGCCTTTTTTTTTGTCGACTAATAATATAATATAAATAATATTCTATAACTATATATGTAGGCCTAAATTCAACAGCAATGTAAGACCTTAGAGTTTATCGACTGCATTACAATACCCAAAAGCATGATCAATGTATAGACTCAAAGTGACTTAGCTTAGGTTCACTGAGCCATGATTTTCTAATAGAAATTAGTATATGAATATGATTTACTAATTCGGGAAGTAGTTGACATTTCTTGTCTAGCCTATTTATCAAAATTTGCTGTTCACCCACCTGACCAGATTTCGCATGACAGGCTAAAAGTTCACGCTGTAAACATTCGATTTCTTCACTTTTTTTATCATTTTCTGCTTTTAAGCAAGCCATCTTGTGTTTTAAGCTAGTAACTGCAACACCCGCACTTTGAGTTAAAGTCGCCATTTTGTTAACTTCTATGGTAGCTGCTCTTCAACACACTAATAGTAGGCCGGCTTTCGTGACCGCAGGACTCGAAATTTTATTACGTCCGAGAAACGAAATAGAAATTTTTCCACAATCAAACGTGAGTTAAGAATGAACTTTTGCTCAGATGCTACACAACTTCAAGAAAACCAAAAGAGCTCCACGGAATGAAATATACAGGCAAACACTCCTAAATCGCCTCAACATCAAATTGTGAGTCACCACGTATCTGTACGCCAATTTGTTAATGTGACAATTCCTCGTCACGTGACACCCTGTCCTTTCGGTCTTGTCCTTAATACCTGGCTGTTCTTTAAATCGTAAATCCTCCCGTAAGACATGGTTTTATTTTCTTAACCATATATGGGTTAGAAAGTGACTGTGGGTTAGTAAATTTCTGAAATAAATACAAATATTACATCTAGTGATCAAAAAATTAATATTTAGTCACATCTATTTGTAAAATTTGATTAAAGTTTAATAATAGCATATATTCATTTTATTGTATATATACAGTGGCTGGAAAATTTTTTGGTGATATTTGAGTAAAGCTCCAAAATGTAGTTTATTTTATTTAAATTAAAAATGCCGACAACCGATGTGGCAATATTTTTAAGATATATATTTACTTATTTTTGCGAAGCTCTCCCGCTTGCCAATTAAAATAAACTTTCGTGATAATTCTTACACAAGAACCAATGTTACCAATCCCTGCTTCGAGCGATTTCTGTTCTGCGATACCGGTACGGGCGATACGAAGCTTAAATTTCTTGTGGTAGACCAGTTAGTTGTTTTTAAGGGCGGGAAACTTTAAATTCTGACGAAAGATTCCCAAAAGAACATCTTATACTTATATAAGAATATGTATGATTCAAATTATTAATTTACTTTTAAAAACAGTTCAGTTACAACTTACAACAGCATTTATAACTATTATCTTATCTATCACAGGCGCTCTTCCATACAGAAGATTATTGCGTCCTTTGATTCTATAAAGCGGCCATATTTCAATAATTGAAGGTAGTTTTTTTTTAATCAATTTTTTAAATTAATGGGCGGCTTTGTTGCGAACCTGGTGTGTCATTTTTTTTTAATAAAAAAAATTATTTGTAGGTGTAAAAAAATAACCAAAATGAGGCAAACATAAATGTTTCAGCACTGTATATAATCTCATTTCACGTGGCATTTGTGGGTTATATAATACGGGAATACAAAATAGAGACACCGCTTGTTTTTTCTCCATTTATTGAAATATAATGAATATAAAACTACTATATAATTTACAATTGTCACGTAAGTCAGTCAGTCTGTCATGACTCTACTAATTTTAGAAAGCAGGGAAAACCAAATTACTGCACCAATGCACCAAAAGGTGTGCAAATTAAAGATGCGCTGTAAAAAATATTAAATGACGTCATTGATTTAGCTCATATTTTCAATTTTAGAAAAGGGAACATTGTAAAAAGAGAATTAGATGGTGGTTAATTATAAAATAAAAATAAATAAACGGGGCGCCGTAGGTGCCCTGCAACCCCTATTATAAAATAATTTGTGTACATTTAAGAAAGTTTAATATTTCGTATTTATCAAACAAGGACAAGTTCGTTGGGCTTTTGAAAAAGGTCGGCGCCCAGTGCATTTTTTATAAAATAAATAGATTTCAGCTGAAAACGTCCGTCATTTTTTACGGGTGTACGCTAGTATAATGATAATGCGTATAGATGGTTTGTTGTCCACTTGGGATATGCAAAGGTCTTAATAATTACAACAGAGATTCTTCTTTATCGTTGTCGTAGTTACAATCAGGTCAGCATACTGATGATGCTGAAAACTGAATAGTTTTGTTCTCCTCATTCAAGGGATAAATAACGTTTAAAAATTGATTTGTAGATGATGCAAATGTATTACCTACAACAGTCCGGTTTACGTTTGGTAACATATCCAGTCAAATTTGTCCTGATTGACTCCTTTATTTAAGTCATTTTGACTTAATGGGCATTATTCTTTACAAGTTTTCAAATGGATGAAGTACCTTGGTCGAATCGTTTGAACGCACGGTTGTAGATACTAGCAGAAGCGTAACTGGGTTTTCCGTGCCCTTGGCTAATTAATTGTTGGCGCTCTTGAAAAATAGTGAAAATACTAAATTATACAGAATGAATTGATTATTGAGGGATTAGCCCTCGGCGCCCTTGGCAATTGCTCCGATGCCAAGTCGTTGTTACTCCTCTGGATACTAGATTGACTTAATATTTTGAATGACAGTAGTAGATACTATAGGTAAATTTTGTTCTTGCTTATTTCTCACAGCTATCATGACTCGCATCAATGGAAAACATTTTTGAAAAAATTTGACCCCCCCCCTCCCCACTTACACAAACTGCAAAATGCTGCTGTTTTGTTTTTCGATATCTCTTTCCTATGACTATGATTAAAATAAACTTTAAAAATGGGAATGTTGGCGAAATAGCTGCAACCAAATGTAGGCCCGAAAACTCTTCATAATCAGCGTTAAAAGGTTAGTTGAAAAATTAACCTTTGATACAATATTACAGTATATTGTATTTTTAGGTGCATAAGAATTTCACTTATTAAAACACCAAAAATAAGGAAAGTAAAGTAAAAGGTTATTTTCCTAATACATTTTTATGAAGTGTCAATCGTGTTTGGTGACCAAAAGGCTTCCCGTGCACACCGATTTACGCACCAAAGCCATTTAAAATGTATGCAAGGGGGAAATATTATTCATCTTCTAAGATTATTGTGCGATTGGGGATGAAGTGCACACTGACAGGTAAGGAGATTACCATCCCCTGCGTGAAAAAAAAAGTCGGAAGGGGGAACGCTCCCTGGCAGGTATGTGAAGCGATGCCAGGAACCGCTGGTACCAGCCTCAATACCAGCACGAGCGCGCAGCTCTGATGCGGCCAGACAGCAAGTCTGGGGCTTGTGAGGAGAGAACGTGTGTAAGATGACGAATCCTTCTGTGTCACCGCCCATGTGTTTATTCCGCACGACCTAAACCAATTTGAGTAGTTATTTAAAGTTGGCCGTGCTCCCATTTTCACGCTAATCAACTGTGTTACCGTTGACACAGCAAATATAGTTTATGAAATAGGCTGTGAAAATCAAATGCGATATATAGCTATACTTCTGACAAGGAGTTTGGAATTCCAAATATAGATCTAACTTTAGACTTCAATATTGCAAATTAAATATTTTTTTAAAAAAAATTTTGAAGGGGAAAAAATATTTTTTCAAAATCATCATCATAAAATACATTTTCTAAAGATTATGTCTCTATAAATGAGTCAATAAGAAGCATACATTTTCAACAGTAATATTCTTTTTAATTGGGCACTGGTAAATGAAATTACAAAAGCTCAATAAAAGTGTAAGGCATGTGATGTTTAAAAAGAATGATAATGTATGAAGTTAAGGTCAAGGCTCAGCTGTTAAAGGTCAAACATGCCACATTTGGTGAGCGTGTGACACATTTCGTACCCACCCTCTGTGACACTTGGAATATGTTCTGTAGCTCCGTCCCAATTATAGCAAACTTTATCATTGTATTTGAGTTAATGCCAAGTTGAGTGCATGGAATGAAGATGCCCCCTGCAGGGCCCGCCCTGCTCTGTCTAGGTGGGCGTCTGGGTCGGTGGGCATCTTGCTTGGAGGAATCATCGGCGAGATCAAGTTCTAAATCCGAAAATAAGGGATCGGTACTGTTTATTATACGGTCATATTCTATTGCACTGCTGTTATCCGGCTGAGAAGGATTTCCACCCTCGGGGTCCGGTCGTCTGCTTGAGTGTCTCTTATGCTTCTTCTCACTCGTGTCACATTTTTCACCTCTGACCTTACTAGAACTTTTGGAAGATCTTTTAGATGTTTTGTTTGAATTATCACAGTCGGGATTTTCAGTTACATCACCACTATTTTCCTTGTCTTTCGATGAAGAAGATTTATCCCGCTTTGATTTTCTCTTTTTCCTTTTTTCTGTGCTATGTGTTTTTGCAGGTGAAACCATTGTGTCGAGATCAGCTGACCCTTGTGATAAATCTTGTGATAGATTAGTACTAACAGCTGATAGTTGTGATTCTTGTGACAGGTGAACACTTTCAACATCTTCTGCTTCCAGGAATTCGCGATCGCCCATAACAATAGGCTCACACAAACTTTAGTTCTCCTCCTCAAAAGAAATATAAATAGCTTGAATTGAAATCACACCTTTTCTCTAAAAAGTTCATAAACTTTTTTCTACACGTGGAAATAGTTCCAAGTAGAAGGAAGGGAGGCTACAATCACAACAACCGGAAGATAAATATAGAAACAGTTGCGTCGGGGGTTGCGCTAATTCTTGGCACAGCCGAGGTTTCCGCTCAACGGGCTTGCGCGGCAGATTCCTCGCGTTGCATTCCAAATACGGCAGTGTTGACGTCATCAGCGCTGGCTGGCTCATCCTTGTGTGTTCTATTACTATGCTCTTTTAAGATTTTAATTTACATTTCAAATAGAACGATTATTGTTTGTTTTGTTTTTCGTAAAAGATTTGAATCTTAAATTGAACATTACGTTGTTTATGGATTCCATGTTACTACCCATTTATTGTTATCTTTAATGGGATGATCAGTAAAAGTAGTCCGGGCTTTCCCGGCAATAAGACACGCCCCTTTCTATATATCGAATGTAAATCTTTCTAAAGGAATGTTGAAGAAAACTAACTTTTGTTGATTTTCTTAGCAAATCAAAATCCCTCCCAATTATGATAGAATTCAGATTTGTACGAAGGCGATAAAGTCATGTTTCAATATCCAACTTTTAAAAACAAAAAATTGCTATCTAGCTTCACCATTATTATTTATTATTATTATTAATAATGGCAATACCAGTGCTAGTCTACTACTACTAGTAAGTTTTCTCACACAATCCCTTAAAATCTATTTGCGTGTTATCACAAAAAATAACTCGCATAGATAAAATTTATAATTTGTTTTTGTGCTTAGTGAAATGTCGGTACTGTCACACCATTCCTACCTCTTTAAACCTCCCACCAATCGCCTCGCCCCCTTTCCTGTATGAATGAGATTTCCCATTGCCCTACCCACATCGTTTACTTGAAGTTGAAGAAGTCTCAGATATAAACTGGGTTACGCGTTTACCGAGTCCAGAAAACTAAATAAAACAGTCATGGCACATCGAACACTGCTACACGATCTGGACATAGAAAAAGTACCACTTGATAAGTCACACTGCGGTTCTTAAAAAACGTGTTTAGCAAGTCACAGCGAGTATAGTGTATAGTCCACATGAAAGGATACTGATACGACGAAAGAAAAACATCTCCTGAAATTTCCCCACAAGAATCCTACTAAAACCCAATTTACCTATCACTTTAATACTTTCTTATTACGATTTTTTTAAAAAGGCTGCTGCCAATCAAACTGTTATATTATATTGTTAAATTTTATTGATATAAAGCGAGGCTCACACTTTACAAAATGTAAAGTTATAATTTAAATATTTTCATTGAAAAAATGTTCTTGTTAATGTGTATGTTGGTGTATTTTAATATTAAATGCACACTGTCAACACGGAAGAAAATTTACTTAGGCCTATGTATTCCATTTTTTTAAAGGAGTATTTTGTTTACTAACGATAGCTCACCATTTTAAAAACACAGACCACATTTTTTTTTCAAATGGAGTTCCTTTAAATTTTTTAATGTTATGCGTGTTCTAATTTAAACAAATAATAATAATAAAATAAAATGTTTAAAAAGCTCGAAATTTCGTGCCACCTGCATTCTTTGATCAATTAACCAAAACGACTTTGACAATTATCAAAACAATATCAAAAGCAAATATCTACAAGCATATAAAAAATATACTTAATTACAACATATTTAAGCTTTTAATATATTTATATATTTAATGACACACATCACGACCATTGCCATTGCAAACAAAGCAATAATTGATAACCGGACTGTTTAAAGCTGTTAGTGATGAGCGACAAGGCTATAGTTTAACGTGATGAGAATTTGTGTGAATAGACAGACAATTTGAGAATGAATGTTGGAGGTTTGTCACATGTAAAAGATTTTGAACACTGACATCCTACAACGATGACAATGAACGAGGACGAATGGCAAAATATCTCAAGTCTGTTGTAAACGTCCAATGTAATGTTTATAACTCTGAGAGGAGGGACATAAGAAGATGGCTAACCTCGGCAACGTGCTTCTCTGAGGCTTCCAATTTGGTGTTTGCCTCTGTCAGGGATTCGTTGGCGGTGTCGAAGTCGTTCTGCAAGTTGGAGAACTTCTTTTGGAGGTTGTTGAAGTCTTCTTCCAACTGTAAATGAAACAAAATTTCAAAATGTCAGCAAACCTTACAGTCGTCCATTAAGGATCATGTGTTGATTGGAATAACATTTTCTGGAATATACAAAAAATTATATTGCAACAAATACCAGTATGTGGGATAAAAGGACGTTTGTATCATTTTATAGTAAAGCTGTTATTAGGCGGGAGGAAAGTTGTTACTCTAATCAGATACACAATTTTGAGATGTGGTATTTTATCCATTATTATAATTTAAACTTAGCCATAAAAAAGGTCTTCTGAGTCATGCGTATTTTTATTTCTAATTAATTTTACTGCATCCCCTTAAACACAGACACGTTTCTAAAAAGCGAGCAATTTTCTAATTTTTTTCTGCATGCTTATTTATCGCCATGCGACCAACATGCCGAATATCTTTTTACTATATAAACGAGGCATAAATTTGTGTACATTAACAATCAGCATAATTTACATAAAATACATTGAATATCGCCCTATTTATCATGACTGTCATGCAGGTGCTCATGCCAAGTTAGCACATTTCATGACGACAGTGAGAGTGGGTAACCTGAAAAGTTCAAGGTCACATGTATTCACTTCGAATATATGATTCTGGAAACTTGAAACTAGTGGGGAACATCCAAGTGAAGTAAATCGAGAACTTCTCATAACGGTCGTTCAGTGGCTGCCCTGTTTTCATTTCTAAAACTTTCATGATTTTCAAAATGCCACATTCCGGCATCACTCTCCCCTCCCCAACTATGCGCGCCAGGTTCTCATTAGTCAGACCAAATGAGCCAACATAATGAAAGTCATGTTCAGTGATAGGCAAGACTTAATCAACACACGTCACATTACACAGGTAGGAGGGTGGGGGTGCTGAGGAAAAGGCCAACAATTGTGTATCCTTTATAATAGTATACTGCATACCACTTCAACGTATATAACCAATTAAAAAAACAAACTGTGCTTTTCATAAGGAACCGATCAATAGGGGGGGGGGAGTTATAACAACAGGAAATAATATGAAGCGTATTGTTTACTTCTGCATTCAAACCCAAACATAACGTTTTAAGTTATAATGATGACATTCGAAACGTGGATCAAACAAAATTTCGATACCTTAACCTTTAGGAGACATCAAATCTCTACTTTTCCGCACCATAATATGTTAAAAACCTACCAATGAACCACCTGGACGACCCAATTATGTACATACCTTGTTTTTTGTCTCCTCGACGTCGCGCAGCTTCTGTTCCAGCTGTTCTGCCCTATCCAAGGCGTTCTCCTTTTCCATTTTCATGGCCAACATCTTCTTCTTGATGGCATCCATGGCGGCTGTCGGTTGTTTGTGGAGCTGCTGCTGTACTGGGAAAAAGGAATGGAAGCTGGTGTTGTTGCGACAACTGTAGAAGTTGGACGCTCGAGTAGATGTGGTCTGGAGGAGCTGCCCTAAATCCTGGCGAACGAAGAGGCAGAGGGACGAGAGATGAGAGAGAAGAGCTCGAAGACTAAATGATGATCCAGAACACACTCGCCTCGGCACAACACATCCAACCAACTCGCGGCTCACACCGTACTTA
>CALYLW010000321.1:138834-368834 GCA_944989445.1 Ampullaceana balthica | reverse complement strand
TGGTGTGGGTTGGAATGTGTGGTGTGGGTTGGAATGTGTGGTGTGGGTTGGAATGTGTGGAGTGGGTTGGAATGTGTGGTGTGGGTTGGAATGTGTGGTGTGGGTTGGAATGTGTGGTGTGTGTTGGAATATGTGGTGTGGGTTGGAATGTGTGGTGTGGGTTGGAATGTGTGGTGTGGGTTGGAATGTGTGGTGTGGGTTGGAATTTGTGGTATGGGTTGGAATGTGTGGTGTGGGTTGGAATGTGTGGTGTGGGTTGGAATGTGTGGTGTGTGTTGGAATGTGTGGTGTGGGTTGGAATGTGTGGTGTGGGTTGGAATGTGTGGTGTGGGTTGGAATGTGTAGTGTGGGTTGGCATGTGTTGTGTGGGTATGGTGTGGGTTGACGTGTAGGCTGTGGGTTGGCTTGTGTGGTGTGGGTTGGCATGTGTGGTGTGGGTTGGCATGTGTGGTGTGGGTTGGAATGTGTGGTGTGGGTTGGCGTGTGTCGTGTGGGTTGACGTGTGTGGTGTGGGTTGGGCTTGTGTGGTGTGGGTTGGCATGTGTGGTGTGGGTTGGCGAGTGTGATGTGGGTTGGTGTGTGTGGTGTGGGTTGGCATGTGTGCTGTGGGTTGGCGTGTGTGGTGTGGGTTGGCGTGTGTGGTGTGGGTTGGAATGTGTGGTGTGGGTTGGAATGTGTGGTGTGGGTTGGAATGTGTGGTGTGGGTTTGGGATGTGTAGTGTGGGTTGACGTGTGTGGTGTGTGTTGATGTGTGTGGTGTGGGTTGGTCGTGTGTGGTGTGGGTTGGCATGTGTGGTGTGGATTGGCGTGTGTGGTGTGGATTGGCGTGTGTGGTGTGTGTTGGGATTGTAGTGTGGGTTGACGTTTGTGGTGTGGGTTGGCGTGTGTGGTGTGGGTTGGCGTGTGTGGTGTGTGTTGGGATTTTAGTGTGGGTTGGCGCTTGTGGTGTGGGTTGACGTGTGTGGTGTGGGTTGGAATGTGTGGTGTGGGGTTGGGATGGTAGTGGGGGTTGGGACTTGTGGTGTGGTTGCATGTGTGGTGTGGGTTGAATTGTGTGGTGTGGATTGGCGTGTGTGGTGTGGGTTGGCTTGTGTGGTGTTGGGTTGGCGTGTGTGGTGTGGGTTGGCGTGTGTGGTGTGGGTTGGCATGTGTGGTGTGGGTGGGCATGTGTGGTGTGGGTTGGAATGTGTGGTGTGGGTTGGAATTGTGTGGTGTGGGTGTGCGTGTGTGGTGTGGGTTGGCGTGTGTGGTGTGGGTTGAATTGTGTGGTGTGGATTGGCGTATGTGGTGTGGGTTGTCGTGTGTGGTGTGGGTTGGCATGTGTGGTGTGGGTTGGCGTGTGTGGTGTGGGTTGGAATGTGTTGGTATGTGGTTGAATTGTGTGGTGTGGGATTTGCGTGTGTGGTGTGGGTTGGCGTGTGTGGTGTGGGTTGGAATGTGTGGTGTGGGTTGGAAATGTGTGGTGTGGGTTGAATTGTGTGGTGTGGATTGGCGTGTGTGGTGTGGGTTGGCGTGTGTGGTGTGGGTTGGAATGTGTGGTGTGGGTTGGCGTGTGTGGTGTGGGTTGGAACGTGTGGTGTGGGTTGGAATGTGTTGTGTGGGTTGGCTTGTGTGGTGTGGTTTGGCGTGTGTGGTGTGGGTTGGAATGTGTGGTGTGAGTTGGAATGTGTGGTGTGGGTTGGCGTGTGTTGTGTGGGTTGGCGTGTGTGGTGTGGGTTGGCATGTGTGATGTGGGTGGGCATGTGTGGTGTGGGTTAGAATGTGTGGTGTGGGTTGGGATGGAGTGTGGGTTGGCACTTGTGGTGTGGGTTGCATGTGTGGTGTGGGTTGAATTGTGTGGTGTGGATTGGCGTGTATGGTGTGGGTTGGCTTGTGTGGTGTGGGTTGGCGTGTGTGGTGTTGGGTTGAATTGTGTGGTGTGGATTGGAGTATGTGGTGTGGGTTGGCGTGTGTGGTGTGGGTTGGCCTGTGTGGTGTGGGTTGGCTTGTGTGGTGTGGGTTGGCGTGTGTGGTGTGGGTTGTCGTGTGTGGTGTGGTTTGGCATGTGTGGTGTGGGTTAGCGTGTGTTGTGTGGGTTGGCATGTGTGGTGTGGATGGCGTGTGTGGTGTGGATTGGCGTGTGTGGTGTGTGTTGGGATTTGTAGTGCGGGTTGACGTGTGTGGTGTGGGTTGGCGTGTGTGGTGTGGGTTGGCATGTGTGGTGTGTGTTGGGATTTTAGTGTGGGTTGGCGCTTGTGGTGTGGGTTGACGTGTGTGGTGTGGTTTGGAATGTGTGGTGTGGGTTGGGATGGCAGTGGGGGTTGGCACTGGTGGTTTGGGTTGGCATGTGTGGTGTGGGTTGAATTGTGTGGTGTGGATTGGCGTGTGTGGTGTGGGTTAGCTTGTGTGGTGTGGATTGGCGTGTGTGGTGTGGGTTGGCGTGTGTTGTGTGGGTTGGCATGTGTGGTGTGAGTGGGCATGTGTGGTGTGGGTTTGAATGTGTGGTGTGGGTTGAATTGTGTGGTGTGGGTATGCGTGTGTGGTGTGGGTTGGCATGTGTGGTGTGTGTTGGGTTTTTAGTGTGGGTTGGCGCTTGTGGTGTGGGTTGACGTGTGTGGTGTGGGTTGGAATGTGTGGTGTGGGCTGGGATGGTAGTGTGGGTTGGCGTGTGTTGAGTGGGTTGGCATGTTTTGGGTGGGGTGGCATGTGTGGTGTGGGTTGGAATGTGTGGTGTGGGTTGAATTGTGTGGTGTGGTTATGCGTGTGTGGTGTTGGTTGGAATGTGTGGTGTGGCTTGGCGTGTGTGGTTTGGGTGGTCGTGTGTGGTGTGGGTTGCATGTGTGGTGTGGTTTGGCGTGTGTGGTGTGGATTGGCGTGTGTAGTGTGGGTTGACGTGTGTGGTGTGGGTTGGCAAGAGTGGTGTGTGTTGGGATTGTAGTGTGGGTTGGCGCTTGTGGGGATGGTTGGCATGTGTGGTGTGTTTTGAATTGTGTGGTGTGGATTGGCGTGTATGGTGTTGGTTTGCTTGTGTGGTGTGGGTTTGCGTGTGTGGTGTGGGTTTGCGTGCGTGGTGTGAGTTGGCATGTGTGGTGTGGGTTGGGATGGTAGTGTGGGTTGGCATTTGTGTTGTGGGTTGGCATGTGTGGTGTGTTTTGAATTGTGTGGTGTGGATTGGCGTGTGTGGTGTGGGCTGGCTTGTGTGGTGTGGGTGGGCATGTGTGGTTTTGGTAGGCGTTTTTTTGCTGTGGGTTGGGATGGTAGTGTGGGTTGGCACTTGTGGCGTGGGTTGGCGTGTGTGTTGTGGGTTGAATTGTGTGGAGAGGGTTGGCGTGTGTGGTGTGTGTTGGCGTGTTTGGTGTGGGTTGGCATGTGTGGTGTGGGTTGAATTGTGTGGTGTGGATTGGCGTGTGTGGTGTGGGTTGGCGTGTGTGGGTGTGTGTTGGAATGTGTGGTGTGGGTTGGCGTGTGTGGTGTGGGTTGGAATGTTTGGCGTGGGTTGGAATGTGTGGTGTGGGTTGGAATATGTGGTGTGGGTTGGCGTGAGTTGTGTGGGTTGGCGTGTGTGGTGTGGGTTGGCATGTGTGATATGGGTGGGCATTTGTGGTGTGGGTTAGAATGTGTGATGTGGGTTGGGATGGTAGTGTGGGTTGGCATTTGTGGTGTGGGTTGGCATGTGTGGTGTTGGTTGAATTGTGTTGTGTGGATTGGCGTGTGTGGTGTTGGTTGGCTTGTGTGGTGTGGGTTGGCGTGTGTGGTGTGGGTGGCGTGTGTGGTGTGGGTTGGAATGTGTGGTGTGGGTTGGAATATGTGGTGTGGGTTGGCGTGTGTGGTGTGGGTTGGCGTGTGTGGTGTGGGTTGGCATTTGTGATGTGGGTTGGAATGTGTTGTTTGGGTTGAATTGTGTGGTGTGGATTGACGTGTGTGGTGTGGATTGACGTGTGTGGTGTGGGTTGGCGATTGTGGTGTGGATTTGGCTGTTGCCAAGTCCGTTAAAAGTGTTGTGTTTAAATAAGCAACATGTCCATTAAAAAAATGTCTTTACTACTAAAGGAGTCGCAATGCATGAGTGTTAATTTATGTTGTTAAATCCCTACAAAGAGGCTGCTGTTTAATGTGAACTTAATCAATTTCCTTTTAAAAAAACAAGCATAAAAACTATTATTTTATTTTAAGGGCTGTTTTAACTTCTCCTTTTATAGGTGTCGACTAATCGGAACTGTTCTGTCCTGTGTTAAATGAACGGTATCACCCACTCCCAACCACCAAAACGGCGGCATTAATCGAGTTGGGTTAGAGAATGTTAGATTACTAGGCATAATTAAACAAATAAAACATCAATGTGAAGTCACATTGACGAGTAACAACCCTCCTCCCCCATAAATCCATTACCAAAGAATCTTTCAATTTTTTTCTTCCTTACCCCTTTCACCTTGTCCCTAAAAAAATCCACAGAGATCGCCAGAAAAGATCACCATTACGCCTCAGAATGCAAAGAAAATAATAGGGCTGAAGTTTTCCGAGTAAATTTTGACTTGAAGATGTTAACAGTTTTATACTAGGATCAGTTCGCCTTTTTAAAAAAAATATATTTTATTTAGGTAATGCAATACAAGGTATTACATTTTGTTCTTTCTGGTTTAGGACAACACCTCAGCTTAATTTTCATTTCATTTTTAATAGTTTTATTAGTTGTTTTTTTTAATTTTAAATTCGTTGTTCTGTGATGTCCTACACAGAACAACGAATAAGACAGCAACACTTTCCTACATCATCTAAGACAGCAACACTGTCCTACATCATCTAAGACAGCAACACTGCCCTACATCATCTAAGACAGCAACACTGTCCTACATCATCTAAGACAGCAACACTGTCCTACATCATCTAAGACAGCAACACTGTCCTACATCATCTAAGACAGCAACACTGTCCTACATCATCTAAGACAGCAACACTGTCCTACATCATCTAAGACAGAAACACTGTCCTACATCATATAAATCAGAAACACTGTCCTACATCATCTAAGACAGCAACACTGTCCTACATCATCAAAGACAGAAACATTGTCCTACATCATCTAAGACAGAAACACTTTCCTACATTGCCGTATTCAGATTTTTTTTTCTTATATCATCCTTTGCCAACCTCTGCTCTAGATCATTTGATTAAAAAAATACCATGTCCTAAATCCGTGTACTATAGAGCACTCGAATTACAGTAACTATTAATTTCAATGCTAACCATATGTCGATTTTATTCGTTGCATGTTATTATTCTGACTTGTGATTGTAGTGATATTTGTTTTCAAAAATGTGGTGTGCCATATCACCGGCAATCTTACATTTTCCCCAGCCTATGTGTGTTACTTTTGGTCATGTGTTTTCTATGTGACATGACATGCCACTGAGATGTATGTCCATCTGTCCAAGTCATCCTCCTGTGGTGTATGTCCATTTTGTCAAAGTATCCACCTGTGGTGTATGTCCATCTTGTTCAAGTCATCCACCTGTGGTGTATGTCCATCTTGTCCAAGTCATCCACCTGTGATGTATGTCCATCTTGTCCAAGTCATCCACCTGTGATGTATGTCCATCTTGTCTAAGTCATCCACCTGTGGCGTATGTCCATCTTGTCCAAGTCATCCACCTGTGGTGGATGTCCATCTAGTCCAAGTCATCCACCTGTGGTGTATGTCCATCTAGTCCAAGTCATCCACCTGTGGTGTATGTCCATCTAGTCCAAGTCATCCACCTGTGGTGTATGTCCATCTAGTCCAAGTCATCCACCTGTGGTGTATGTCCATCTAGTCCAAGTCATCCACCTGTGATGTATGTCCATCTAGTCCAAGTCATCCACCTGTGGTGTATGTCCATCTAGTCCAAGTCATCCACCTGTGGTGTATGTCCATCTAGTCCAAGTCATCCACCTGTGGTGTATGTCCATCTAGTCCAAGTCATCCACCTGTGATGTATGTCCATCTAGTCCAAGTCATCCACCTGTGGTGTATGTCCATCTAGTCCAAGTCATCCACCTGTGGTGTATGTCCATCTAGTCCAAGTCATCCACCTGTGGTGTATGTCCATCTAGTCCAAGTCATCCACCTGTGGTGTATGTCCATCTAGTCCAAGTCATCCACCTGTGATGTATGTCCATCTTTTCCAAGTCATCTCACCCACCTGTGATGTATGTTCATCTTGTCCAAGTCATCCAACTGTGATATATGTCAGAATTCTAACCCTGCTACAACAGGAATATTTCAACAATTGTCAGCCCAGTATCTTCACTTTCCCCAATAACACTAGTATATACCCCAATTACATTCATCCACCAGTTACTCCAGAAACATCAGATATTCCCGTTACCTCAGTTACCCTAGTAACATCATGCAGATACCCCAGTAACATTGTAACACCGGTCCTAGTAAAAATGATTCCACTAAAGTTGGCCAGACTGTTATAAATGCTGACTTTACCAAACACACATTTCCAGGTAGTGGCAAAGATGGTGTAAATTTCGTCATCACCTACTCTTGCTTGCTGTAAGTGTAAGTTAACGGTTGGTCGTGGGGCACATCATAATCTTCAGTTGTTATTCAGTTGTTTGTTTGTTGTAAAGGGGGGGTATTTAGGAGGCGGTACCCGGCGTTAACTCCATTATTTCCATGGCTTTAATCCTAACTTGATCAGTTAGGAACGTTTCCTCGTTCAAGTCCTCTAATGTCGAAGTCACTGGTCTTCTATACTGGTGCCAGTGATGGGGATTGTGAACACGATGCTGATTGCCACTTGTTGGTGTGTGGGGTGGGGTTGGGGGGGGTGGGGGGATATTGTTATGCCGTCAGGGAAATACTGTTGTTCAGTAATGTTTACATTTCTATCTTATAAAGAATTATGGTAATTATTATTTCTAACGAATAGCGAGGATAAGTGTTACACATCGGATCTCGTCCAAGTCCTTATTTTATACAGGCTTCTTTGTATAGTTTTATCATTACCTTAAATAAGATTTATCAATCCATTACTAATTTGATCAATACCTTTTATTAGGTTTTATTAAGCAATCTTTTCCTAATTTTATAAATACCTTTTTTTCGATTTTAACAATTCATTTTCAAATTTTGTTTTAAGAATCTACAGGAAATTTCTGAAAATTATTGTCAGAATTATCTTATTATTGTATCTTACATATTGTATGGCATCTGTCTGTCTACGAAAGACGATAGATTTATCTTTATTATTTGCAGCTCTTGGTGTGGCTGATGAGACCAATCCTTGAGTGGCAGTCTCTTCTGCATGACACACACACGAAAGAAGTGGGGAAGTGTTGCCTGGCCTTTCTCCTCGCTCTTTTCCCGACTGCTTCTGCCCTAGTTTGCTCCTCTGCTCTTAGTGATCCTTCTTTCACTATAGCCCGCCACATGGACCTATCCTCTGCCAGGTTTTCCCAGTTTTGTATATCAATGTTGGCTACTTTCATGTCTCTCTTGCATATGTCCACGTATCTGAGACATGGCCGACCAACCGACCTTTTCCCTGTCGCCAGCTCGCTGTAAAGCACATCCTTGGGTATGCGACCACTTTGCATCCTCTTGACGTGTCCAAGCCAACGGAGGCGTCTTTGGCTTAATATTGCTGCAATACTACTCATGCTTGCTTGAGCCAGGACCTCTGTGTTGGGGACTTTCTCTTGCCATTTGATGTCTAGGATGCGGCGCAGGCATCTGAGGTGGAAGCTATTGAGCCTTCTTTCATGCCTGGTATAGGTGGTCCAAGACTCGCATCCATAGAAGAGTGTGCTCAGTACGCAGGCCTGGTAAACCTGCAGCTTAGTCCTTGCTGTGAGTTTGGCATTGGACCAGACTCTTTTGTACAGTCTAGCCATAACAGTTGCTGCCTTCCCTATCCTACTACTTATCTCATCTTCCAGTGAGAGGGTGCTCGAGATGTTTGATCCCAGATAAGTAAAACTGTCAACAGCATCCAGGTTGCAGTCGTCAATGGTGATAGTCGGGAGAGAGGCAGCATCCTGTGCCATAATGTTGGTTTTCTTTATACTTATGGTCAGGCCAAACTCTTTGCAGGCAGCAGAGAAACTGGATACAAGGTTCTGCAGGCTGTCTGCTGTGTGGGATATTAAGGCGGCATCGTCTGCAAATAAGAGCTCGCGCAGCAAAATCTTCCTTATTTTGGTCTTGGCTTTAAGTCGGGCAATATTGAATAATCTCCCGTCAGCTCTGGTGTGTATGTATATCCCCTCGCTGTTGTTCCTGAAGGCATACTGGAGTAAGATGGAAAAGAATATTGCGAATAGAGTAGGTGCCAACACGCAGCCTTGCTTTACTCCACTACTTACTGGGAAAGCCTCAGAGGTGGCACCGTTATAGCACACTGTGCCCTGCATGTTTTCGTGGAATTGCTTGATGATGTTAAGCAGATGTGTAGGGCAGCCTATTTTTACTAAGATCTGGAAAAGGCCGCTTCTGCTGACAAGATCAAAAGCTTTAGTTAGGTCGAAGAACGCGATGAATAGAGGCATATGTTGCTCCCTGCATTTCTCCTGCAGCTGGCGAAGAGAGAAGATCATGTCTATGGTTGATCTTCCTGCTCGAAAGCCGCACTGCGATTCTGGGAGTACACGCGATGCTAGGGTCTGCAGGCGTGTCAATGCAACTCGGGCGAAGGCCTTTCCAACTATACTGAGAGAGATTCCACGATAGTTGTTGCAGTCACTCTTGTCTCCTTTATTTTTATACAGTGTAACGATGTTGGCATCTTTTAACTCCTGTGGTATCTGCCCCTGTTCCCAGCACAGAGTGAGGAGGTCATGCAAAGGCTGTAAAAGTATTTCTTTTCCACATTTGAGAACTTCTGGTGGAATTCCATCATTACCAGGGGCTTTCCCACAGGTTAGGCAATCTATGGCTCTACTTAGCTCGACCATTGTGGGTAGGCTATCGAGCACTTCCATGACCGGCAGGTCTGGGATATCGTCCAGGGCAGCAGTTGAGACATGGTTTATAGTTGCGTACAATTCCAGGTAGTGCTCGATCCACCGTATCTTACATATTACAGACGGTCTAAAAGACCCTAGAAATCACATGACATTTGATGTCATTTGAAATTTGTAAATGAGCCACAATACATCATCTCACCCCACTTCGTTATTCATCATTTTAAACTTATTTATTTTTCTAAAAGTGAAATTGATGTCCCATATATCAAGTATTCACCCAAAAAAATTACCCGTAACTAACTAATGTCTCACTAAATGTATCACTAATGTCTCACTAATGTCTCACTAAATTTCTCACTAATGTCTCACTAAATTTCTCACTAATGTCTCACTAAATTTCTCACTAATGTCTCACTAAATGTCTCATTAATGTCTCACTAAATGTCTCACTAATGTCTCACTAAATGTCTCACTAATGTCTCACCAATGTCTCACTAAATGTCTCACTAATGTCTCACTAAATGTCTCACTAATGTCTCACTAAATGTCTCACTAATGTCTCATCAATTTTGCCAATTGCCTAAATAACATTTCATGACTGGCCCAAGAGAACAGTGTCTCCATGAAACTAGTGAATGATGACAATAAAACTGAGCAGAGGACTGACACTGAAATACCAAGTATGACCCATTCGGACATAGCAAAGACACGGCCAAGGAAACCGAGCTGGGCCCGGACGCCAAAGAAAAGTACAATGGCAAAGAGTGGGATATAGAGGGGTCCGGAAAGAAAAGGTTGAGAAAGAGAGCTCGAGAGAGAACTGGAACTGAAAGGGTAACGGGGCTATCTTAAACTTGGATCTCTTTACAATAGAGATAGTTTTTTTTTGGGGTTGTGATTTTGTGACATCTTTCAAGATAAAATATTTTTTTTGTTTTAAACTAATAATAATAATTTATTTATTTTACAAAGAAAGCAATGCGGCATTATTGAGGGTATTTGTTGTGTGTTTAAATATGTTTAACCCAGAAGCTCCATAAATGGTGTTGTTTAAAACATCTTACTGTTGACATCATTGGTGTTGCTGACATCTCTTTAACACTGACACCATTCGTGGTTTTGGTTCAAATATGGCATCGCAAGCACAATAAAACGTTTTTTTTACAAAAAATTGTACTACTTTACTCTATATGTTGTTGAAGAATACATACCTTTAGCACCATAAAAGGTGTTGTTGAAAACATCTTACCTGAGACACCATAGGTGTTGCCGACATCATCTTACCACTGACGTCACTGGTGGTTTTGTTTGTTGAGCTTAATAGGAAACGGACACTTTTTTCGTGGAGGTCCTGTCAATTTGTTCGGTGGTAAAATTGTTTGGTGTCGTGTAAGAACTGGGACAAGAGTAAGATTGTAGAACCTAGTGTAGGTACAGGCAGAAGCTTACGGTTGAAAAATGTAGAGTAACCATTGGGATAATCATATGATTGTAGGGTATGGTTTATGCAGTATGAGAATCATATGATTGAATCAAATGATTGAATACTACGGTTTATGCAGTGTTACAATCATATGATTGTATGCCACGGTTTATGCAGTGTTACAATCATGTCATTGTAGAGTACGTGAGACAATCATATTTTAGGGTTAACCGACAAAATTAAAAGTTTAGTAAAAAAAAACAAAAACAATCAGTCTATACAGACGCTCCTTCTATGCAGAAGATTATTGCGTCCACAGAACATTCACAGATAAAGAGACCATTTAACAAACTTTTATTTCTTACTGCCTGCAACAACTCATAGATCGTCGCCACAGTCTGTCTTTTTTGTAAGTTGCATCTATTTACTATTGGAGACTTTCTTATTTGGAAATAATACATATTTAATATTTAGTATTACAGAATGTCTTATTTGTTAAGTATCCGTATACTATTTCGTACTTTCTCATCTGTGAAATATTTTTAGCCCTATTTGACGTATTATTTGTTTCCCAGAAATTTTTTTAAACACTTTTTGAACAACCATTTAAATGAAGCATAACATTCCTGACTCGCCAGGTAGACGCTTTAAAGGAAAATAAGAGGTTCTCAAGTTATGTGGCTCTATTGGAATGGGCTCGTGAGCGACAGTGGATCCCAGCCACGCACACACACTTTTCCAATGACCTCTGGTCAGAGCTACCAATAAATGTTTACAACTTTTGTGAGAACTTTTTCCACCACCATTCATAATAAGTCAGAACACATTCAACCACCTATCATGATACGTCAGAACACATTCCACCACCAATCATGATAAGTCAGAACACATTCCACCACCAATCATGATAAGTCAGAACACATTCCACCACCAATCTTGATAAATCAGAACATTTTCCACCACCAATCATGATAAGTCAGAACACATTCCACCGGTCCACCACCAATCTTGAGCACACATTCCACCACCAATCATGATAAGTCAGAACACATTCCACCACCAATCATGCTAAATCAGCAAACATTTTACCACCAATCATGATAAGTCAGCACACATTCCACCACCAATCATGATAAGTCAGAACACATTCCACCACCAATCATGCTAAATCAGCAAACATTTTACCACCAATCATGATAAATCAGCACACATTTTACCACCAATCATGATAAGTCAGCACACATTCCACCACCAATCGTGATAATTCAGCACACATTCCACCACCAATCGTGATAATTCAGCACACATTCCACCACCAATCATGATAAGTCAGCACACATTCCACCACCAATCATGATAAGTCAACACACATTCCACCACCAATCATGCTAAATCAGCAAACATTTTACCACCAATCATGATAAGTCAGCACACATTCCACCACCAATCATGATAAATCAGCACACATTTTACCACCAATCATGATAAGTAAGCACACATTCCACCACCAATCGTGATAATTCAGAACACATTCCACCACCAATCGTGATAATTCAGCACACATTCCACCACCAATCATGATAAGTCAGAACACATTCCACCACCAATCATGATAAGTCAACACACATTCCACCACCAATCATAAGTCAGCACACACTCCACCACCAATCATGATAAGTCAGCACACACTCCACCACCAATCATCATAAGTCAGCACACACTCCACCACCAATCATGATAAGTCAGCACACACTCCACCACCAATCATGATAAGTCAGCACACACTCCACCACCAATCATGATAAGTCAGCACACACTCCACCACCAATCATGATAACTTAATACAACCCTCAGATAGACATAAGGATAAAAACACCTGTCTTATTCCGTATGCGAGAACAAACTCATACAAATTTTCGTTCTTCCCGTCCGGAATTCGGGCGTGGAATGGGTTGCCTGAAGAAACCAGGAAAGCCAACACTTTTTCAACATTTAAAACTCTAATAAGAATGCAGGACTAAACACAAACCATAGATAAGCGTAGGACGCAATAATCTTCTGTATAGAAGGAGCGTCTGAAACAGATAAGATAAGATAAGATGATAAGTCACCACACACTTCACCACCAATCATGATAAGTCAGCACACATTCCACCACCAATCATGATAAGTCAACACACATTCCACCAGCAATCATGATAAGTCAACACACATTCCACCAGCAATCATAAGTCAACACACATTCCACCACAAATCATGATAAGTCAGCACACACTCCACCACCAATCATGATAAGTCAGCACACACTCCACCACCAATCGTCGTAAGTCTCCCCATATTCCGACTCCAATTTGTCTTGTTAACATCAGTAAAAGTAACAAGTCTTAGTATTGCCTCCCCCCACCCCCGTGTAATAGTAAAAATTTTCTACAAGATTATTTTTCTCTACGTCGTCTGCCCCATACGTTAATACCTGTACTCGGCCATACTCCCACAACCCTGTCGGCTAATCTGCTGACTCCCCCGACTCCCCCATCAACCCGCCCCTCTTGGTTACCTGAACCCCATTCTCCCCACCATCACCTCCCCATTTCCCCCTCATCCTCTCACGCTGTTGCTCAAACACCGCGCATATTTTTCCCCTGATGTTTGGAGAACCAACCACAGACGAGATCTCGAGGAGCTGCTCACCTCTGACCTTTGAACCCCCCCACGTTAGGTCATGGGCCATGATGTAAAACAGGCCTAGCATTGAGGCTTTTTGTAGGTGGGGGTCTACCCCAAGGCAGGTGAGCTGGAAGGAGGCTCATCACTATTACACGCAGTCGTCATGGCAACAGCAATAGTTATCCTCTGGAAATCAAAGTTGCATCCCATGAACAATCCAGTACCCCATATAATCCAAATCCAGTACCTCATACAATCTCATACCAAGTACTGCATGCAAAACCTTAAATCCCAACAGACTTCTTCCCCACACTACCCACTACCCCATCCCATATTACCCTCTACCCCATCCCATATTACCATCTACCCCATCCCATATTACCCTCTACCCCATCCCATATTACCATCTACCCCATCCCATATTACCCTCTACCCCATCCCATATTACCCTCTACCCCATCCCATATTACCCTCTACACCCATCCCATATTACCATATACCCCATCCCATATTACCATCTACCCCATCCCATATTACCATATACCCCATCCCATATTACCCTCTACACCCATCCCATATTACCCTATACCCCATCCCATATTACCCTCTACCCCATCCCATATTACCCATCTACCCCATCCCATATTACCCATCTACCCCATCCCATATTACCCTCTACCCCATCCCATATTACCCACTACCCCATCCCAAATTACCGTCTTACTGTCCCATCCCCCCCAACTGCACCCCATCACACTAGCCACTACGACGTACAGAGATCAACAAGACTGGAATTTTGAAGGGAAAAAAATGAAACTCAAGCACAAAATAGACATTAAAGAATTAAATTGCCATAAAGCAATCACTACGACATGTTATTGTTATTGTTAATAGAGAGTCATTTAGTCGATTTTTTGGATTTCTTCCTGTGGCTTGCCAACAACATTCCCGTTTTTATGTTTAGGCAATGCTTACTAGGCATAAAGGTGGAGTCAGCTGATTCCTAATGTCATAGAACATAATACATAAAATATGTTGATCAACGTTGTCATAGAACATAATACATAAAATATGTTGATCAACGTTGTCATAGAACATAATACATAAAATATGTTGATCAACGTGGGCACAACATCGTGTAACAATGGAGCTCATTTATGTAATCAACTGCGTGCTAGTGTTTTGTTAGGGATTTGTGAATTCGATGTTTTCGGCCCAGACGAGGTGTAGCATTATGTTTGACACTAAATTTAAAAAACTCGTAACTATAAATATAGAAATACATAAAGATGTACAAGCGGTAAAAATAATCTTATTTGAGTGCATGGGTGTCGTAGAAAAGATTGTTTATTTTTATTTCTTAATTTCTTTTTAATAAAATGTTTGATAAATCACAATGGCGCATACTGATATTTGTTGGTTGAGCATTATTATAAATTTACCACATTAGATTCAACTGGAGACTAAATTCGTCTGAGTAATTATAAATCAACCTGTTGGAGTGTTGGTATTACCGTAATCTCAGATGACGACATAGCATGATGTGGGGCATCATTTATAAAAATAATTACACACATTTTAGGGGCAACGTTTTTAACAATTATTTATAACTATTTATGACTTCTTGTTAGCAATAAAACTATATTATGTATTTTTGTGCTGTACATTTCTGACCATAACAATTGTCATTATCACAAGTGTATATGTCTCAACTTTTATTGAAAACTAATATGTTTTTGAAAGAATGGAATACAGGAAAGAATAATGTACGTATATGTTCAGGAGCGGCCTTTGGGGATGACAGCTGGGGCAATCGCCGAGGCCCCACGCTTAGGGGTGCCCCGCGTTTCAGACTTGAGACTATATTTTAGTAAACAAGAGCCGGCTGATATTGCACTACTGAGTTTGCGCAAGAATTGATGTAATCTAGGGGGGCCCCGCGGGGTCATTGTTGCACCAGGCCTCGCGCGTACCTAACGCCGCCTCTGTATATGTTAGTGATCTAATGACCCTGCATGCTTTGTATGTAGTAGATGTATGTTAACGAACTAATGGCCATATGGCCATATTTTTAGCAATCATATATTAAAGATCTAATGGCCATACATGCATATACGTAGCACCAATATAAAAATGACCTGACGGTCATGCAGGCATATAAGTAGCACTAATATATTAAAGACCTTATGGCAAAAAAAAAGCATATTAAAGTAACTCTAAAATGTTAATGACCTAATGGTCATGCACGCGAGTATGTAGCAAGCACTATAGTGTTGATGACCTCTTGGTCATACAGGCGTGTATGTAATACCTATATGTCAGGGGCGTCAAAAAGTTTTGCAAAGAGAGCCGTATTCCGTGAAGAAAAAATAAGTTGGGCTGCATTAAGATAGTACAAAAAAATGACATCTGTTGAAACGAGTTACACCTTTTTAGTAATATGATAATATAATTTGCAATGTCTGTCCGTGATGCTACTAATTTTAGAAAGCAGGGAAAACCAAATTACTGCACCAATGCATCAAAAGGTGTGCAAATTAAAGATGCGCTGTAAAATAATATTATATGACGTCATTGTTTTCGCTCATATTTTAATTTTGGAAAAGGGATCAATGTAATAAGAAAACCCCGTAAAAAAACCAAGTTTTTGACTATAAATCCTTTATGTACGAGAAGTAATTAAAAGAATGTTCATTATAATACGCAGCGCCAGACCATCCAGAAATACAAAATTGAAGTTGTGTCGTAAAACATGTTTAATATAATACGCACCGATCAGGAATATGTTTATAAAAAGAGCTGTCAGTAAAATACGCACCTTATTGCGCGACAGAAAGGTTGTTCAATATAATACGCACCGCGACGCTCTATCTCAAAAAATAGCATGATACATAGGAATAAAAAAAATAATCTAAAAAATCAATAATTTAATTACGGTACATGCGATCGATCTGAAATTTTGATACATTGTTTTTATCATCGGTACGAAACTGCCTGCAAAATTTCAGCTCGCTATCTTGCGAGCAAGTGGGTTAAAAATCGATCAAAAGTTTTGGCGACAAGCAAGCAAGCAAGCAAGCAAGGTCCGCCGCAGACACCACGAGTTAATATAAAGGATTTAATAAAAACAACCCGTAAAAAACCAAGTTTTTGACTATAAATCCTTTATGTACGAGAAGTAATTAAAAGAATGTTAATTATAATACGCAGCGCCAGACCATCCAGAAATACAAAATTGCAGTTGTGTCGTAAAACATGTTTAATATAATGCGCACCGATCAGGAATATGTTTATAAAAAGAGCTGTCAATAAAATACGCACCTTATTGCGCGACAGAA
The DNA here is from genome assembly GCA_944989445.1 of Ampullaceana balthica. Classification (NCBI taxonomy): domain Eukaryota; kingdom Metazoa; phylum Mollusca; class Gastropoda; family Lymnaeidae; genus Ampullaceana; species Ampullaceana balthica. The sequence continues at coordinate 352,472 of CALYLW010000321.1, read as the reverse complement.
AGGTTGTTCAATATAATACGCACCGCGACGCTCTATCTCAAAAAATAGCATGATACATAGGAATAAATAAAATAATCTAAAAAATCAATAATTTAATTACGGTACATGCGATCGATCTGAAATTTTGATACATTGTTTTTATCATCGGTACGAAACTGCCTGCAAAATTTCAGCTCGCTATCTTGCGAGCAAGTGGGTTAAAAATCGATCAAAAGTTTTGGCGACAAGCAAGCAAGCAAGCAAGCAAGCAAGGTCCGCCGCAGACACCACGAGTTAATATAAAGGATTTAATAAGAAAAACCCGTAAAAAACCAAGTTTTTGACTATAAATCCTTTATGTACGAGAAGTAACTAAAAGAATGTTCATTATAATACGCAGCGCCAGACCATCCAGAAATACAAAATTGAAGTTGTGTCGTAAAACATGTTTAATATAATACGCACCGATCAGGAATATGTTTATAAAAAGAGCTGTCAATAAAATACGCACCTTATTGCGCGACAGAAAGGTTGTTCAATATAATACGCACCGCGACGCTCTATCTCAAAAAATAGCATGATACATAGGATTAAAAAAAATAATCTAAAAAATCAATAATTTAATTACGGTACATGCGATCGATCTGAAATTTTGATACATTGTTTTTATCATCGGTACGAAACTGCCTGCAAAATTTCAGCTCGCTATCTTGCGAGCAAGTGGGTTAAAAATCGATCAAAAGTTTTGGCGACAAGCAAGCAAGCAAGCAAGCAAGCAAGGTCGGTCGGTCGGCCGCAGACACCACGAGTTAATATAAAGGATTTAAAAAGATAATTTGATGATGGTTAATTATAAAATAAAAAAAACAAAAGGGAGCACCGTAGGCGCCCTACAACTCCTATTATAAAATACTTTGTGTGCATTTAAGAAAGTTTAATATTTCATATTTATCGAACAAGGACAAGTTAGTTGGGCTTTTGAAAAAGGTGGGCGTCTTAGGCGCCCTAAAAAAATTGCATTTTTTCAAAATAAATAGATTTCAGCTGAAAACGTCCGTCTTTTTTGACGGGTGATAAGCTAGTATATATATTATATATATTTATAAAAATTTGTAAGAGTATTATTTTGTGTGGAAAAACTACTATCACGATTTTCGACATATTATAATTATCTCATTCCATCATTAGAAATGATTAAAATTGGACAACTAATGTCCAAGTTATAGAATAAAGATGCTGTGGGTTTTTTTTAAATACCAAGTAGCATAAAATAAATTAAATGTGTTGCCATAGAAATAGAGATTGAAATGTTGTGTTTGAAATTATGATGTAAAATCTTTTTTAAAATTTCTAGTACACCGACACCGTATTCATTTCAATAATAAAACAAACCCGTAAAAACAAAGTTTTTGACTATAAATCCCTTATATATGAGACATAACTAACAGTATTGATTATTTTCAAACGCGACAAACATTTACAGATTGAATCTGTCTTAACTGCCATTTGCTTTACAACCCTGGGGGTGGGGGGTGGGGGTGGGAGAGGGGAAATGTCTGGTCACCTATCACTTGATCGAGCTCAGCGTGACACGTAAAATGTAAACAAAAGCACGCCGGTACTTCGATGGGTCGCGTCAACGCGTGACTGAACAATCCCGTAAAAAAAACAATAACAAACAGTGAATTTAAATTACATACCTCATATAAGGATAAACTAAAAATGCATTAATTTAATTACGGTACGTTCGATCGATCTGAAATTTTGATACGATGCATTGTTAGGTCAGACGGGTCCGTGTGCCAAATTTCAGTTCGATCGGATTATGGAAAGTGGGTCATTTTTGACTTCTGTTTTTCCGCCCGCCCAAGACAGAGAGAGACGCCGGTGAAGTTAATATAAGGGATTTAATAAACAATAATACGTCATCGATTTTTAGCCATCGGACGTGATCAAATTTTGTACACATAACAGCACAAAACTTCATCGGCCATTTGCAATCAAAATTCACATTCACAATAGACATAGAACATCGATTTTTAAAATCCTTTAAAGTTATCTTATTTTGTACTCCAAACAGCACATAATTTCGGCTTTTCTTTTTAAAAATATAATGCACAGAAAACATCCACGAGTCAATCATTCACCGAAAAAACGACCCCGGACAAAACGGCCCCGACAAATGGGCTCAGACATAACGGCCCCAACAAAACGGCCCTGGACTAACAGATGGACTAATAGTAAAAAATAAAATATAATATAATATACGTATTTTACTCTCCGATTGAGTTTCAGGTTAAGTCCACAAGAAACAATAATAATGACATCACAAGAATGAATTTAATAGCCTTCACTCGATATGGTACCAAGTCACGGTTGTTTGTTGACAAGAAATAATATAATAATATCACAAGAAATAATTGTACAATTTTACCACTTTTTTAAAGGTGAAAAAGTTGACAAAAGCTTAAAAGTATTTTTTTTGTTTAAAAATGTAAACATTTTGTCTGGGGCTGTTTTGACCGGTACTGTTATGTCTGGGCCGTTTTTTCCGGGGCCGTTTTGACGGGTCACCATTATTTAAGATGAAGCCGCGGGCCACTTAAAACGTAAGCGCTGGCCTTATTTAGCCCGGAGGCCGAAATTTGAACACCCGTGGTGTATGTTAATGACCTAATGGCCACAAATGCGCTTATGTTTTACGTGTATGTTAGTGGCCTTACAACTATGCTGGCGTGTATGTAGTACTTGAAGATGCCTGGAGTACATTGTGTCAGTGATGAGATGGATGTATGTTGAAGTCCTGCAAAAATGTTCCAATCGCCTTCACGCCTGCATCCACTCGTCTTTCACCTGGTTTCCTTGTTGATTTTAAACCCGTGACGTCTTTTGATTGTTAAAGAGAAAAAAGAATCTTTGGGGAAAAAAAGGTCACGTGACTTTCTTATGTTGGCGTACATGTCATTTGATGACAGAAACAGAAGGGAAAGGAACTCTTGATGACATTTAAATTTTATAGTGTTATAGATAGAGTGTGTAATGTGTATAGTGTATAGAGTAAACTTAACTCGCAATGACATAGAACTTTCATATTGTTAAATTTAGTGCGTTCTTCATAGAATTGAGTTGACCAGATCAACGATATTTTTGACGGTTATTGAAACACGGGAGAGAGCCGTTATTTTGGACGATCTCTTCTCTTACACATACACCGTTCACCGTACGCAAGGAAAGAAGAGGAATATTGGAGGGGGGGGGGTAGGGGAGACTTGATAATTGGAGGTGGTATTTTCTGAACAAACAGTAGTTTTTTGTGAGTGGGGAAGGGTGCAAAAACTGTACCCTTCCTGAAGGAACCAACCCCAGCTCCACCCCTGGCTGTACCTCACTAGTTTCATTGAGCAAAGCTTATGGCAAATTAGAAAGTACGCGGAATGTTCAAACTTGAGGGGAAAATGTCTACAGGGAAAGTGGTTGGAGAAGATAGAAAAAAAAAGTAAAGTAGGAGGCAGGTGGTTAGAAAAGGTATTTAGGAAGAAAATCGCCCCTGCAGGATAAGCTAAAAATAACCTCTAAGACATGTGGGCTAAAGACCGAGCGAAACAAACAATTCTCGTCTTCAGCTCACTAACCAAGCTGTTAGAGATTACCTAGCCGCCCACCCGTCTCTTGATTCGCATTTTTGACTATTCTCTATTACATTGTTTTAATGCGGCTATCATTCTTTCCATCTCGAGATGTCCACATATCATCCATGTATTATTCATAAGGATGTATTGTCATCATCCTTTCAACCTACCCTAAGCAGCAATGCTTGAAGTCTGTTTTGAAACTCGTAAAACGGTTAATTACAACTTGAAGGTTCGTTTGTTCAGCTTGACGTAGATCCCATGTAGGGGGAGCCACGTGTGCCAGCGGGGTGATGTGTGCAGATGTGATGAGTCTATCAGACCATACCATGTCTGACTTCCCATAATGCCATAGTTCTTAATCTCCCCTATAGGATGTCTTAGCTCGGAATTAAAAAGTGCAAGCGTGGGGAAAAAGGGGGGGGGGTAGAGAGAGTGAGAAAATGCCACTAGGCAGAGAAGATTGTAGTAAGAAAGGATGACGTCATACAGCAATTGGATTTAGTTTGTTTTGGGGGAGGGGCTTAGTGAAGTATTCCATCTAGCTATTTAGCCGCAACTACTCTGGACGTGGAGGAGACAAAAGACACCTAACACGCATCATTGCCCAACTGCCCCGAGGTTGACATTTTGAGGATGTCTGAATGGGGCCACTGAGCCCACTGTCGGACAAATTCAATGTTCATTCATTCTTATCAAAAGATCCACTAATTGTTATTTTCACTGCTGATTTAGTGTTACCTTCCATGACTACACTAATGGTAATTTCCATGGAACTATTTTTCCGAAACTACCAATAGAGTCATAGAGGCTTATTGTTAACCTCCATATGTCTGAATTAATTATATAAGTATTATGAGACTTCTTGACGAAAAACGTCGGGTGTCTGAGTCTCACACGCTGATAAAACGTGCAATCCAACCCTAAGCTTATTCCTCACATCTCACCTTTATGTTCCTCTCACCTCACCTTATGTTCCTCTCATCTCACCTTATGTTCGTCTCATCTCACCTTTATGTTCCTCACATCTCATCTTTATGTTCCTCTCATCTCACCCTATGTTCCTCTCACCTCACCTTATGTTTCTCTCATCTCACCTTATGTTCCTATCATCTCACCTTATGTTCCTCTCATCTCACCTTATGTTCCTCTCACCTCACCTTATGTTCCTCTCATCTCATCTTTATGTTCCTCTCATCTCACCTTATGTTCCTATCATCTCACCTTATGTTCATATCATCTCATCTTTATGTTCCTCTCACCTCACCTTATGTTCCTCTCACCTCACCTTATGTTCCTCTCATCTCACCTTATGTTCCTCTCACCTCACCTTATGTTCCTCTCATCTCACCTTCACGTTCCTCTAACCTCACCTTCATGTTCCTCTCACCTCACCTTATGTTCCTCTCATCTCACCTTATGTTCCTCTCACCTCACCTTATGTTCCTCTCACCTCACCTTATGTTCCTCTCATCTCAACTTTATGTTCCTCTCATCTCACCTTATGTTCCTCTCACCTCACCTTATGTTCCTCTCATCTCAACTTTATGTTCCTCTCACCTCACCTTATGTTCCTCTCATTTCACCTTTATGTTCCTATCATCTATTTTTTATTGTAATTTAATCTTCTCCGCTTTATGGTTCAGTCTGATATATTTTTTAAATCACCCAATTGCGCCATATTACATAGATTAAACGATTTCCGGTTTCCAAAAGTTAAGGTACAAAATTTGCAGAGTTGTCTGGTGACTCGGGACAGAAGTGGCCAAAGATCAAGGAAGTAAAGAACGTTAATCTTTGGGTTTTTTTAAAGTTGGGGTGGGGGTTGGGGGATCGAATATTGTACTTGAAGTTTTAAAAATAGTTTTTACGTTCTAAATTGTTTTTTTTTAATTGTTCTTTTAAATTAAAAAATGTTGAACCAATCGCCCACGAACGAGCCTGCTCTCTGCCTAACATACAACAACAAAACCAAAAAAAACAAACTTTGAACACACAGATATCTTTGGTGAGTCTATCGGCAACCTGCTCCTACTAGTCCAAGTTTTGGTCAGTGCCCTATCAACAAGATCATGTGACCTGGCGGGTAGCAAGGTGTAGGTGGCCCCGAGAATTGAAACACATTGTTTTAATTAAACAAAGCGTAAAAACAACGTTTTTGACTATAAATCCTTTATATATGAAACATTGATTATTTTCAATATAATACGCACCGCGCGACAGACTAGCATAAACATTTACATGCTACACAGAGATACTTACAGATAAACTAAACATTTCATTAATTTAATTACGGTGCATTCGATCGATCTGAAATTTTGATAGAATGAATTGTTGGGTGACAAAGGTATATGTGTAAAATTTCAGCTCAATAGGATTATGGGAAGTGTGTCATTTATTACTTTTTTTCTGCGGGACAATGCGACCACAATAGACAGACAGACAAGACGGTGAAGTTAATATAAGGGATTTTAAAAAGGGAGTTGAGACAGGCTGTGCAGTTTGAAGGAATCTCATAGTGAATTAAAGACATTAAGTAATACGTTTGACTTTTGATAAGGATTCTAGAAATATTCAATGGAATCTTTATAAAATTCGACAATATGCTATCACATATATTAAGATACTAATAGCATTATAGCTCACCTAAATACAGATGTGGCGTCTACATATTACACGCATTGATATGGTTGACCCTTACACACAGGGGGTTCATATTAAACGCATTGATATAGTTGACCCTTACACACAGGGGGTTCATATTACACGCAATGATATAGTTGACCCTTACACACAGGGGTTCATATTAAACGCATTGATATAATTGACCCTTACACACAGGGGGTTCATATTACACGCATTGATGTTGACCTTTACACAGGGGAGTTTATATTACACGTATTGATGTTGACCTTTACACAAGGGAACTTTCTCCGAACGACTCGCATCGATATCTCCATTGATCTTTGTGAATCTGTCACACTTATCAATCAAGCTTAAGTTAGAGTTTAAATACCAAAACGATGTTAGTACTCATAAATGTGTTGTAATGGAAAGTGAAAAGAACAAATTGTCATCCGTCGATTCAGTTAAACTGAAGTGGACTATTAAGCTATAGAAAGCGAGAAATCATTTTTTTAAATCCACAGGCAGAATTTCGTTTCAAATGATTTGTTACTGTGCGTTCACTGAATGAGACAATAGTAAAGATAAGAATTTCACCATAATCATTTTATGACATTCTCAATGTGACGTAACTAGCGTTCCCTTCCTCACCCCGTTGTTCAGTTCCGACTTTGAAGAATCTTAAGGCGATGATTCATGCTGCCAATTTTCAAGTTGTTTTCCTCTGGAAACTTGAAGTATGCGGCATGCCAGCCCTATCTCCCCGCCTCCCCCCCCCCATTTTCTTAAATCAGATCAAAGAGTCCGTCTGTGAGAACGTTTACAAGGCTTGGTGTGCATATATTAGCAGTAGGGAGGAGCAGTGGCTTGGTGTGCACATATTAGCAGTAGGGAGGAGCAGTGGCTTGGTTTGCACATAGCAGTAGGGGGAGCAGTGAGGAGCAGTGTCTTGTGTGTGCACATATTAGCAGTAGTGAGGAGCAGTCGCTTGGTGTGCACATATTAGCAGTAGGGAGGAGCAGTGAGCAGCAGTGGCTTGGTTTGCACATAGCAGTAGGGAGGAGCAGTTAGGAGCAGTGTCTTGGTGTGCACATATTAGCAGTAGGAGGAGCAGTGTGGAGCAGTGAGGAGCAATGAACAGGAGCAGTGAGGAGCAGTCGCTTGGTGTGCACATAGCAGTTGGGAGGACCAGTGGCATGGTGTGCACATAGCAGTAGTGAGGAACAATGAACAGGAGCAGTGGCTTGGTGTGCACATATTAGCATTAGTGAGGAGCAGTGAGGAGCAATGAACAGGGCAGTGCTGAAGAGCAGTAAAAACGATTCGTGGCCAAGAGCAGTGGACATGAGCAGTGGGCAGGTGCAGTGAAAATGAGCAGAGGACTTAAAGCAGTGGACACTAGCACTGGACATGAAAATATACCTAAAGTAATTAAAGTGCTCTAACTAGAGACGTAAAATCTGAGTCAAACCTTAGCTATAGAAGCAGCTGTTGTAAATATAACTTGTTCTCTGTATATGGGTTAAATAAACTAACGCAAGGACTCGTGGTGTCATCTTCTCATTGATAAACTAGCGCAATGACTCGTGGTGTCATCTTCTCATTGATAAACCTACGCAAGGACTCGTGGTGTCATCTTATTATTAAACCCAAGTCGACTATGGCTCAAGAATTCATCACAACTCAGGGGCGTAGATTCTACTTCAGTCACTCGCATGACCACCTCACACCCCCCCCCAACTGCCTTGCATTGGCCAGAACTCTGCCGAAAGCGAACGTCACAGCATTAACGCAACATTAACTCAAATACAGAAAATAAACGCAATAAAGAAAAACCTAACCCACATGAAACCGGTAAACATATAACCAGTGAAAAATAAAACTACAGTACTTCTACGCGTTTTGTTCTAAAAGTTTTCCCCTTTCCCCCTCCACAACTTCTAACAACTATAACTAATAAAAAATAACTATTGTATTTTGTTTCGCTGAAACAATTTTTCCGGAAGATTCAGATAATTTCGTTCAGTCTATGGTCTTCAGAATGTTCAGATTATCGTCCTTGGAGTCGACTTTAAGTAATCTGCCAATATCTAAGTTCAAAAAAGGAATATATGACTTTTAACCCAAGTTCAAGGTCAGTGTTAAATCTGTACCCTTACATCACTGGCACGTGGTCTTTTGCCTGCAACGAGTCATTTTAGTCATTGAATCAGTTGCAATAGTTGCTTGACCAACTGCCCAGTGGACGGATGCCCTTGACCTTTCATAAGTGAAGGTCTCAGTAGAGACTTTGGTAAAAATTCGAGATTTCTTTCAATTATTCTTTAGTAAAGCAGTCCACAGTTGAATGTCTCAAGTTGTTCCGCATGACAAAATGTACACTATAATTACTTATACTTGTACTCAGTGACCTGAGGGAGGGGAGGGTCAATGAAGATCTAAAGGTTATCTAAAATAACTCATACATCATGACATCCTTCACCATTGGATTTTAACAGCTACACAAAGAGCCATCTGTTACCCCGAGCCATTACGTGCATTTCGGCGACTCCTGTCCACATCTAACTTCCCTGTAAAGTTGGTGCAAGGGGCGGTTGCCCCCGCATTCGACAGAGATAGTTCAAATTAGTTTCTTCTTTCTAACTTGGTGTATTTTGTAATCCCTGGGCCCCCTTGTTGTTTTAGGGATTTCGGGGCCCACATGATCGCTCTGTTGTCGCTATGGTAGCCACGAGTGACAATCTGTAACGTGTCGCTTTCAGATGAATCATTCTAAAAACTGGAAGGTTCGCTTACAATAGTTCTTGATGTGTACACAATAGGTTGGCTTACAATAGTTCTTGATATGTACACAATAGGTTGGCTTACAATAGTTCGTGATGTGTACACACACGCTTAACTTACAATTGTTCAGTATGTGTGCCTATGTGTTATGAGTAAAATAAACTTTCATTTTTTAGATCAGTGCTTCTCAAAGTGGTGGTCCACAATAGCTTGCAGCTAAATGACCACGTCAACATTGACCACTGGTCAGTAGCATGTTGATCACAAAAAACACTATAGTTCCACATGTTGAGACGGACCATTAAGTGGTAGGTTCTCCCATAAGACTTGCAATGAAGCATACATTTTTCTACACTGTGTCGTCTTGAGGCATAAACCTTACTTCAAGAGTGTCGATACGGAAACTTTATAGAGTATTTTACTTCAAGAAGCCTATGGTCACATGAGAGGTCACTGATCCAATGACAGATGAGATGCTGATTGTCAAATTGTAAACCAACGGACAGATGTGTAAACCAATGAACAGATGTGTAAACCAATGGACAGATGTTTAAACCAATGGACAGATGTGTAAACCAATGGACAGATGTGTGAACCAATGGACAGATGTGTAAACCAATGGACAGATGTGTAAACCAATGGACAGATGTGTAAACCAATGGACAGATGAATGTCTTTGGTCAGATGAAGGCTACTAGTCATTACAAACACCACCTTGGATATTAAAAAAAAATAATTGTAATTAATCAGTATTATGCAATATGCCCTATGCTAAGTGCGTGATTCGTTCAACAGTGAAATAAAAATATAGTTTCCATGCGTCGAGGGGTGTCACATTTCGTAACAACCAGTTTATGTTAATTAGGCTCAGGCCTTTATTAACTATAATATATACAAACCTGAAGTAACACAGTGTTTATTCCAAGCTCTTCCGGGTTATACATGCAGACTAGAAGAGTTGACACAGTTTCTTCCAGATTAAAGACTAGAATAAAACTTTAAGATTCAAATATCTTTCTCTAGTAAGAGATATGTTAAATGAAGAGGGAGTGAGAGGGCGAGTGAGAAATAGAGAAAGAGTTTAGACTGAACTAGTCTAGCCTCATATTCTGGAAGCTAGAGATTACTCTATTTAAGCTTTGGCTAACACCTGGGCAATCTGCTCCATCTGCTCAGCAGTGCAATGCAACATTATCTAAGTGTAGGCCTTTCTCGCTGCCCAAACCTCCCATGCTATGTCCAGCGTGGGGCACGAAGTCAACAGGGGCACATCTGTTTCAGAGGCTATGCGGCTATGCCGACTGTTCGAGTCCCCGTTGTGGTCTAACCTGTTGAAGTATTAGTTAGTGGGGCATTGCTCCATTTTCAATTGAGTCACTAAAATCTGGTGTTTGCGACCGAACTAAAAGGGTGGGTAAAGAATTTACAAATTCTTAAAGCGCAATTAAATTATTTACTTTTAAACAAAGGATTACTTTTATACTACGGTAACATTAATAGTACATGAACCAACAATTATATAGTAGATATGAGCTCCCTTACCCAGCCCTTCACTCAACGATGAAGACGCTGTCAACGACGATAATTTAAACCGAATGGATACGAACGTAGAGTAAAAGACTTTAAAAGTAATTTAAAAAAAAACGATTTAAGGTTATCCTGGTGTAATTTACAGTTAAGTATTTGATCTAAGCCTAACATGTTATAAATTCTGAAACAAATCTTGATCGACAAATATTCGTGAACTTGACAATTTCAATATAACGCTGCATTATATTTTCAGTGGCTGATATTTTGCTGGTATTGTAACTGATATGGGGCTCATATTTTGACTGATATTTTGGCTGATATTTTGACTGATATTTTGACTGATATTTTGACTGATATTTTGGCTGATATTTTGGCTGATATTTTGGCTGATATTTTGACTGATATTTTGGCTGATATTTTGGCTGATATTTTTGGCTGAGTTTAGGGCAGATATTAAAAATCATTTCATCAAGAAATAGTTTCGGATGAATTCTGTAGCATTTTAGTTTTCTGCGCTTTCTCCCGGAGGAGGTCGCGGAGGGGACGCGGTGGTCGAGTGGCAGCGCACTGGACTGTCGTACCGATAGATGGGAAATGGGAATAAAAAGTTGATAAAGCTTTGTAACTACAGAAATAAGAATTATAACCCTTAATTCTTTTTTTTTATTAAAAAGGCTTTTAAAAAAATTATATATTTTTTTTTAAATGACAAGTGACTTGTCATCAAGATAAAAACATCAAAGAAATCGTTTCACTATCACGGCACACGAATCAATGAAAACTTGACGTCAACGATAAGAATGAACGCAGTGGCAGACAAGGAAATAAATATTTGTGATACTGTGACAGTGTACGTCAGGGGTTCCAAAACAGTGTGTAGACAGCCCAAAGAATGCCAATCACCAATGTCCACACACTACACACACAAGCACGCACATACACACAAAATGTATGAAGGAATAAAATAACCAGAGAGACTATAAAGACATAAAAAATACGTTCAGAAATGTAACGGGTGGGAGGGGGGGCTAGTGTGTGTGTGGGGGGTATGCTGGGGGGGCGTTGGGGTGTATGAAAAAGTTTGGAAATGAAGGGGGTGTGGCGCTTCAAACAGTTTAAGAACCTGTGCTATACAGCATGAATAAATTTAACACAATAAACGTAGATGAGTTCATCACAATTATATGACGAGAACCATTGGAAGCAATCACTGTGACTAATGTGTTTGTTAGTTTGAAATGAACATTATCATCTCTACTGATGAATAGTTTGAAATGAATATTTTCATCTCTACTGATCAATAGTTTGAAATGAACATTCTCATCTCTATTGATCAATAGTTGAAATGAACATTCTCATCTCTACTGATCAATAGCTTAATTAAGATAACAAATGCAATGATAACTTGAATGTCTAACAATAGAATCGGTCACTCAGCAAAGTGGTTCTCAAACTAATTGTGGCTCCACCACTTTTTGTAGCTATCTATTCATGACGTGTTATTTTGGATGACCAATGGCCATACACCGAGAAGCACTGACCCGTAAGGCGTTCATGTCATCCAGGGCTGAGCACACTTTGAGAAGCCAAGAACGGTAAGTGTGAGCTTAAAACTGCTGAGTGCTGACCTGGAAAACAATGAGAAAAGTGAGAGTAACTTCCCTTCCCCACTCAGCCTAGCCCACTTGGGTGTGACTTGGAGGTTGAAATTTGTCTTGTAATTTGTAAAAACACAACATCATCAACTATAACACAACGCGAACATTAGTTAGGCTACAGCTGACAAGGGACAACAAATAGGTGTTTGCTGGGCTGAGGGTTTTATAATTTTAACAAGAGGAGAGGGGTAGCTTTGAAGATTGTTCAGTTAGTAAAAGAAATTATGACATCTATCTATCTCTAAGAAATACGTTTTCAAAACGGTTTTGCTTTAAAGATGAGGATCAAATACAATGTTTAGATATTCCCATCTCTTTATGAAATATAAATAGGATGTAACACATTCTCAGAACATGACATGGCAAGTCTTGTCAACAGTTAAGTAGTTACAGTAGAGAAGTTTGACACTATAGTCAGAGAGTGCAACCCTCCAGCTGCACCCCTCCCCCCCCCCTAACTCTTTTTTTATACTTTATACTTGTTTGTTGGGTTATTCAGAGACGTCGACCCGTTTGCCGGGTTAGACTTGCTACGTCAGCGTGTGTCTGTGTGTTGCCTGGCTGGTGTAGCTGTGTAGCCCGACTGGTGTAGGTGTGTAGCCCGACTGGTGTAGGTGTGTAGCCCGACTGGTGTAGGTGTGTAGCTCGACTGGTGTAGGTGTGTAGCTCGACTGGTGTAGGTGTGTAGCCCGACTGGTGTAGGTGTGTAGCTCGACTGGTGTAGGTATGTAGCCCGACTGGTGTAGGTGTGTAGCCCGACTGGTGTGGGTGTGTAGCCCGACTGGTGTAGGTGTGTAGCCCGACTGGTGTAGGTGTGTAGCCCGACTGGTGTAGGTGTGTAGCCCGACTGGTGTAGGTGTTTAGCCCGACTGGTGTAGGTGTGTAGCCCGACTGGTGTAGGTGTGTAGCCCGACTGGTGTAGGTGTGTAGCCCGACTGGTGTAGGTGTGTAGCTCGACTGGTGTAGGTGTGTAGCCGACTGGTGTAGGTGTGTAGCCCGACTGGTGTAGGTGTGTAGCTCCACTGGTGTAGGTATGTAGCCCGACTGGTGTAGGTGTGTAGTGTAGCCTGGCTGGTGTTGGTATGTAGCCTGTATATATGTAAAAAATGTATGTGTGTAAATTGGCTAGTGTGCGTGTGCAGCCCGGTTCTCCCAAGTGTGTAGCTTGGCAAATATACTTGAGGTCCCTCGTACTGTAAGGTAAAACTACGTTGACTCGCTGGCTTTCAGATGCTGTAAATGTGCTGATCAATCTTTTTTAACAGAAGTGGAAAAGAAATGAAAAGTTTTCCCATCCAGTCACGTAGAATGTGTAATATTGACATGTTAGTGTTTGTGCGCGTGGTGATATGATAAGTCACAAACACGAGTGTACTAGTGACGCTTGAAAGACTGTGCAAGTCTCGCACTCCTTGGGAATGTTTCTATTTTAAAATCTGTACTAAGTAGTGTCCCATTAATGATTGAAACGTATAAAGTAAAGTTATTTAAATTTTAGCTTTTCATTTTAATTTATCGTAAGATGAAACCGAGAACATTATTAAGAACGGTCTCACCAAGATATGGCCCTATTTAAAATGGTCTCATCAAAAAATGGTCACATTAAAGACGAGTCTATTATGTGTTAGCGAAAAATGTTAATGACCGTTAATGAGTCAAATGGCAAATATATGGCATGGTCATTTCAGCCACAGACTCATCTGCCAACCCACGGTAACATCTAGATGGTTTGTGTCATGGTCTCACCAACCAATGGTAACATCTAGAAGGGGTAAGTCATGCCTCACCAACCAATGGTAACATCTAGATGGTTTGTGTCATGGTCTCACCAACCCGTGGTAACATCTAGAAGGGGTAAGTCATGCCACACCAACCAATGGTAACATCTAGAAGGGGTAAGTCATGCCTCACCAACATATGGTAACATCTAGAAGAGGTAAGTCATGCCTCACCAACCAATGGTAACATCTAGAAGAGGTAAGTCATGCCTCACCAACCAATGGTAACATCTAGAAGAGGTAAGTCATGCCTCACCATCATATGGTAACATCTAGAAGAGGTAAGTCATGCCTCACCAACCAATGGTAACATCTAGAAGGGGTAAGTCATGCCTCACCAACATATGGTAACATCTAGAAGAGGTAAGTCATGCCTCACCAACCAATGGTAACATCTAGAAGAGGTAAGTCATGTCTCACCAACATATGGTAACATCTAGAAGAGGTAAGTCATGCCTCACCAACCAATGGTAACATCTAGAAGGGGTAAGTCATGCCTCACCAACATATGGTAACATCTAGAAGGGGTAAGTCATGCCACACCAACCAATGGTAACATCTAGAAGGGGTAAGTCATGCCTCACCAACATATGGTAACATCTAGAAGAGGTAAGTCATGCCTCACCAACCAATGGTAACATCTAGAAGAGGTAAGTCATGTCTCACCAACATATGGTAACATCTAGAAGAGGTAAGTCATGCCTCCCCAACCAATGGTAACATCTAGAAGAGGTAAGTCATGCCTCACCATCATATGGTAACATCTAGAAGAGGTAAATCATGCCTCACCAACCAATGGTAACATCTAGAAGGGGTAAGTCATGCCTCACCATCATATGGTAACATCTAGAAGAGGTAAGTCATGCCTCACCAACCCGTGGTAACATCTAGAAGAGGTAAGTCATGCCTCACCAACATATGGTAACATCTAGAAGAGGTAAGTCATGCCTCACCAACATATGGTAACATCTAGAAGAGGTAAGTCATGCCTCACCAACCAATGGTAACATCTAGAAGAGGTAAGTCATGCCTCACCAACATATGGTAACATCTAGAAGAGGTAAGTCATGCCTCACCAACCAATGGTAACATCTAGAAGAGGTAAGTCATGTCTCACCAACATATGGTAACATCTAGAAGAGGTAAGTCATGCCTCACCAACCAATGGTAACATCTAGAAGGGGTAAGTCATGCCTCACCAACATATGGTAACATCAAGAAGAGGTAAGTCATGTCTCACCAACATATGGTAACATCTAGAAGAGGTAAGTCATGCCTCACCAACCAATGGTAACATCTAGAAGGGGTAAGTCATGTCTCACCAACATATGGTAACATCAAGAAGAGGTAAGCCATGTCTCACCAACATATGGTAACATCAAGAAGAGGTAAGTCATGCCTCACCAACATATGGTAACATCTAGAAGGGGTAAGTCATGCCTCACTAACATATGGTAACATCTAGAAGAGGTAAGTCATGCCTCACCAACATATGGTAACATCTAGAAGGGGTAAGTCATGCCTCACCAACATATGGTAACACCTAGAAGAGGTAAGTCATGCCTCACCAACCAATGGTAACATCTAGAAGAGGTAAGTCATGCCTCACCAACATATGGTAACACCTAGAAGAGGTAAGTCATGCCTCACCAACCAATGGTAACACCTAGAAGAGGTAAGTCATGCCTCACCAACCAATGGTAACATCTAGAAGAGGTAAGTCATGCATCACTAACATATGGTAACACCTAGAAGGGGTAAGTCATGCCTCACCAACATATGGTAACACCTAGAAGGGGTAAATCATGCCTCACCAACCAATGGTAACATCTAGAAGAGGTAAGTCATGCCTCACCAACACATGGTAACACCTAGAAGGGGTAAGTCATGCCTCACCAACCAATGGTAACATCTAGAAGGGGTAAGTCATGCCTCACCAACATATGGTAACATCTAGAAGAGGTAAGTCATGTATCACCAACATATGGTAACATCTAGAAGAGTTGTGTAACACATGTGTTCCAGTACGTGATGGAGATATCCTGGGAGTGGGTGTACGGATATAGAAAAGGAGTATCAAGGCTACAAAAGCTTCATTGTAACGCATCTATCTGTAAGTGGGGCGTGGTGTGCTACAGCTAGACTACTTGTTACATTTACATTGCCAACCAAACACAAGACTGTTTGTTAGCCTTGAGCCTAATGTCTGTGAAATAAAGTAGCTTAAACTGTATCAATGTATTTCTTGAGCCAGTGCCTGTTGGTCTTGTAACTATTAGCTTTATGTTGCTGTCGTGCCTTAAGGTGTCAGTAACAATTGGCAAATCTATCGATTTCCTGTCAAATTTTATGTCCTGTCACTTTCTGTCTTGTCTGTCTATGTCCAGTCATCTTTATGTCCTGTCAACTTCTGTCTTGTCTGTCTATGTCTTGTCAACTTCTGTCTGTGTCCTGTCAACTTCTGTCTTGTCTGTCTATGTCTTGTCAACTTCTGTCTGTGTCCTGTCAACTTCTGTCTTGTCTGTCTATGTCTTGTCAACTTCTGTCTGTGTCCTGTCAACTTCTGTCTTGTCTGATGATGTCGTAAAGTCCTGTTTCACGTTACTGAGAAGTGCAAATGGTTGACGTCACTGAGAAGTGCAAATGGTTGACGTCACTGAGTAGTACATATGGTTGACGTCACTGAGTAGTACATATGGTTGACGTCACTGAGTAGTGCATATGGTTGACGTCACTGAGAAGTGCATATGGTTGACGTCACTGAGTAGTACATATGTTTGACATCACTGAGTGGTGCATATATGGTTGAAATTAATGAGTAGTGCATTTAGTTGACGTCACTGAGTAGTGCATCTGGCTGACGTAACTGAGAAGTGCAAATGGTTGACGTCACTGAGAAGTGCAAATGGTTGACGTCACTGAGTAGTACATATGGTTGACGTCACTGAGTGGTGCATATGGTTGAATTCACTGAGAAGTACATATGTTTGACATCACTGAGTGGTGCATATATGGTTGAAATTAATGAGTAGTGCATTTAGTTGACGTCACTGAGTAGTGCATCTGGCTGACGTAACTGAAAAGTGCAAATGGTCGACGTCACTTAATAGTGCAAATAGTTGATGTCACTGAGAAGTGCACACGGCTGACGTCACTGAGAAGTGCATATGGTGACGTCACTGAGTAGTGTAATGGTTGACGTCATTGTGTAGTGCTTGTGGTTGACGTCACTGAGTAGTGCGTGTAGTTCGCGGCTCTGAGCAATCCACGTGTGCTATCACTGAAAAGTTCACCTGTGTTAGGTTATTTACTTGCGTATTTACTGTATACATTGAAGCTATTCACTAAAAGGAATTATGCTGAATTCAGATATTTTATACAAACCTAACTTGTCTATTATATGAATTGGACATTGTTTTTTTTTAATGAAATATAAAAAACAAACAAAAAACTTTATACAAAACGTAAACAGACTGTGGGGGGTGGTCCGCTTGGGGCCTTTCAAAAAAAACAAATTGTTTTATTTTTTCCATTACTAGTTACTAGAAACGATTCTCATTATGAAAATTTGGGGGGAGGGGGTGCTGAAAATCAAGGGCCGCCCTAGGGCACATTACTTACACCCAGTTCTTTATCTAAGAAACACAACTACACCATTCTTAATGGCGGCGTCTACTATCATTAGAGTACACAACTACGCCATTCCAAGTAGTGTACACAACTACAATGACTTGCCATTACATTCTCCATTACTGTGACCCGCCTGACCTTTGCCGTTTCCAGTAGGAGTTGTCCAACCATGGAGGAGGTCGTTTAGACTGGCCTTACTTCCCCTCGAAACCATGACCTTGAGCGTGACCTTCAGTTCAGTTTGTTGGTAGGTCGGAAACCAACAAAAACAACATTCACCTGTATTTAATTTTGTTTGTATGCGTAAAGTGTAACAGCCATATGGAAAAATTTGATACATAATAAACATAGGCAGTCTATGTCGTGAGTGTAAGACTCCTTGTACAATATCTCATGAATAAATGTCAATTATAAATTGTCAATAAGACACGCTGATATTTTATTTCAACATTAACATTCAACATCGCCGCTAATGTAAGCAAATACAATATGGTAAAAGCAAAAATGTTTTCTTAATGTGAATAAAAATGTTAAATTACTGGTATTTCTCATGTGACATCATTATTTAATAGTTTATAATATTTCTTAAAAAATTAAAGTCGCAACATCATTGGGGTTGGACAAGGGAGACAAACTATTTTTTAAAAGCATTCCATTGTATTTGGAAAAGTTGTCTCCTTCTTATTGATGTTTTGCAGGTTATGATGGTTAAGTTTAAGGTTACAAAAGCAGGTTGATGAGTGCAAGAATTAACGTATTTTATTTTTAAACATTTCGTCAGACAATCAACTTACAGAAGAATTTTAAGTGCATCTTGTCAGAACTACAATTTATATTGGCACAACAACACTGTAACTTGCCACGCCTACACTGTATCTTGTCACGCCTAGACTGTATGTTACCACGCCTACACTGTATCTTGTCACGCCTATACTGTATAGTATCACATCTTCTCTATATTCTACGTATCTTATATCAGAAATAAGACTGACCAACTGTGATCTAGGCTATTTTTCATGCATCGATCCTCCATGACAGGACGATGGTGCAGACCGCAGGATCAAATTTCATGGCCCTGGAGTTTTGTGATCGGTGAAACAATATAATAATTACCTGAATGTTGAGCTTATATCAAAGAGTTGTGCTGGAGGGGGCTGGAGGGGGAGTGTGGCTTGTTAAAAGTTAAAACCAATTGTCTATGGTATGATCCAAATAAAGTAATTGTGGCCAAGAGTTATGGTGGTAAGAAGGTGCGAGGGACCATCCATATATTACGTACGCAAGGATGGGGGAGGGGGGGTCTTAAATTAACGACATTTTGCGTATGCATGCGGACGAGGGGATTGGGGGTCTCGACTGAATGTGTACAGTGTACGTACACACAATAAATTTAATTTACATAATACTAAGCATAGTAATGTAAACCGCTCTGGCTGCAAACGGCGACGAGACCGATTGAGTCAAGACTGATATGCAATAATGTTTTATAATTTAATGCAAACGAAATCCTGAACTTTTAATTACTTGGAAGTAATTACCATTTGATTCAGACCAAACGTTTACACATTACTGAAATATATCCGCCGGATTTATATTTCCATTTCTTGACATTAGTTGAAGTTTTTCTTTCGCCCACCGGTGCCTTAGCCGTTATAAACACACAACGGGACAGGGATTTCACTGTTTGTATTGTTCTATTTTATCAGTTCTGTTATTAGTGTTCAAGACAATAAAATCTTAATGTTATAATGTATTTCTTCAATAATTTCAACATGAAAAACACGATATTAAAAAATATATAAAAGGGCCGTCCATGAATGACCTCACGCGATTTTAGAAGATTTTACCCCTCCCCCTTTTTTCGCCTCACTTCGTTACAAAAACTTAGACCCCCCCCCCTCCAGTATTACGTCACAAAGGTGCCGTTCATAAATGACGTCACGCACCTAGAGGGGGAGGGGGGTCGACCATTTGTGACGAAGGGGAGGTTTTAAGAAATGGGACGTCACATCAAAACGCGTAACTTAAAATAATAATCGCACTTAAATATTTGATCGTTTACAATTTTTTTAAATGACGTTTTACACTGGCTTCACGCGTGTTACGATATTAGAGTGCAGCCTTACACTGAATACACACTTAACTTAAATGACAAAAAAGTGATCTGAAACATGCTAATTTTCATATAAAAATGGCTTTTATGGGGGGGGAGCGGTATTTTTGTAACGTCATATTGGAAAAGAGGTGGGGTCTAACTTTTTGTGACGACGCGTGACGAAAAAAAGGGGCCGAAATCGGCCAATTTTGCATGACGTCATTAATGGACGGCCCCAAAACTTTGACCCCCTCACCCCCCACCCCCATAGCCGTATTTTCGAATTGAAAATAAGCATGTTGCATTTTGATGTGACATAATATTTCTTAAACTTAAACACCGCCCTCCACCTCGTGGCACATCATCACAAATGCGTGACCCCCCCCCTTTTTTTAGGCGTGTTACGTCATTTATGGACGGCTTCAAAGAATAAAACCAATATCTTTTGACTCTGGCTTAAATTAATTTTTTCAAAAGTGGGGGTGGGGGAGGAGTGAGCGAATTTTTAAGTACGCATAGGGGAGGGGGTCCCGAAAATGTACGGGGTGCAACAGGGGGGAGGGGTACAAAAATACGACTTTTGTGCGTACGTAATATATGGATGGCCCCTGATGGTGGTGTTGGGGATGGAAAATGGGGACAGCACTCTTCTTTAATAAAGAGATGTTTGGTTATGTAATACAAGAGATGTTTGGCTATGTAATATAAGAGATGTTTGGTGATGTAATACACGATATGTTTGGTGATGTAATACAAGAGATGTTTGGTGATGTAATACAAAAGATGTTTGGTTATGTAATAAAAGAGATGTTTTGTGATGTAATACAAGATATGTTTGGTGATGTAATACAAGAGATGTTTGGTGATGTAATACAAAAGATGTTTTGTGATGTAATACAAGATATGTTTGGTGATGTAATACAAACGATGTTTGGTGATGTAATACAAAAGATGTTTGGTGATGTAATACAAGAGATGTTTGGTGGTGTAATACAAGAGATGTTTTGTGATGTAATACAAGAGATGTTTGGTGATGTAATACAAAAGATGTTTGGTGATATAATACAAGATATGTTTGGTGATGTAATACAACAGATGTTTGGTGATGTAATACAAGAGATGTTTGGTGGTGTAATACAAGAGATGTTTTGTGATGTAATACAAGAGATGTTTGGTGATGTAATACAAGATATGTTTGGTGATTTAATACAAGAGATGGTTGGTGATGTAATATAAGAGATGTTTGGGGATGTAATACAAAAGATGTTTTGTGTTGTAATACAAGAGATGTTTGGTGATGTAATACAAAAGATGTTTTGTGATGTAATACAAGAGATGTTTGGTGATGTAATACAAGAGATGTTTGATGATGTAATACAAGAGATGTTTTGTGGTGAAATAAAAGAGATGTTTTGTGATGTAATACAAGAGGCGTTATGTGATGTAATACAAAAGATGTTTTGTGATGTAATACAAGAGATGTTTGGTGATGTAATACAAGAGATGTTTGGTGATGTAATACAAAAGATGTTTTGTGATGTAATAAAAGAGATGTTTTGTGATGTAATACAATAGATATTTGGTGATGTAATGCAAAGATGTTTTGTGATGTATTACAAGAGATGTTTGTTGATGTAATACAAGAGATGTTTGGTGATGTAATACAAGAGATGTTTGGTGATGTAATACAAGAGATGTTTGGTGATGTAATACAAAATATGTTTGGTGATGTAATACAAGAGATGCTTGGTGGTGTAATACAAAAGATGTTTTGTGATGTAATACAAGAGATGTTTGGTGATGTAATACAAAAGATGTTGGTGATGTAATACAAAAGATGTTTGGTGATGTAATACAAGAGATGTTTGGTGATGTAATACAAAATATGTTTGGTGATGTAATACAAAAGATGTTATGTGATGTAATACAAGAAATTTTAGGTGATTTAATACGAGATATGTTTTATGATACATCCAGTAGACAACATACAGGAGAGAAAGTTGTGGACTTTGGTCGATGATGATGAAACTCTTCATGTCCATATTAGGAAATACACTTTACGACATCGTGGGTGTGACCACCAGTTATGTCAAGGGCAATCACGTGACTGCGTGAGCTCTTCTTTCCGAAGAGAAACACTTCCGTTGGTCGCCCTCTTTAATAAGCTAAGTGGCAGATCTCGCCTCCTGGCCACTACGTCATCAAGTGAGTACTTGGTTCTTTGCCTCAAACCTTCTTCGGTGTGTCAAACTCTTGAGAGAGTTAGCTCCCATCACACAGAACAGTAGGCGTATAATTTATACTGTGTTTTGTCCATCGGCTAGTACGTAATTTAATCAATTCAAACGACTGTTTCTCGGAACATACCAATTTTATCTCCTTCATTACCCCAATACTAATAAACCAATATTCAATTTATGGCCCCCAGTAAAAATAAACTTCTCCTAATTTATTGCCTGCACTAAAAAACCAATTAATGTGGTACGTTTATTACCTATTACTATTACAGCCTCCTTTTTAAATAATAATATTTATAAATGTATGTATGTATATGATATATATATTCGAATCAATATTTTGCATGGCAAACAAATTCTGGCGACCCTTTGAAGATATCGTTCTGGCGGATGTCACTCCCTGATACTATACAGATGTCACTCCCTGATACTATACAGATGCCACTCCCTGATACTATACAGATGTCACTCCCTGATACTTTACAGATGTCACTCCCTGATACTATACTATACAGATGCCACTCCCTGATACTATACAGATGTCACTCCCTGATACGATACAGATGCCACTGCCTGATACTATACAGATGTCATTACCCCCCCCCAAACCAACCCACCCAATATGATAATAATTTGTAATTTTGCATGCAAAGTTTTCCCCAATAAACCTCTAAAAGATTATAGAGTAACGCGGAAACAAATTTCGCAGGAAAACGGACATACATTTTTTTACTCACCAAAGACGCATCATAGTTACCGAAAAAGGATTAGCTTATTTTTAAATAAATAAATACGAAATTATACCAAATGTTAAACTATTGCAAATAATGTTTGTTGCTGAAATTCTACATATGAACTTTCAAGGTCATGGGCAGAGTTCACTGGGTGGAGCAAGATGCATGCAAGGATCACGAGTAGTGAACTGCTGCTCATCATCGTCATGTGGGGGAGTGGCAGGGGCGTAAACCCTGAAATGTGCATTGTAAGTTGTAAGACATTTTTGTGAGCCTTAGAATGTTACAGACAATCCTCTGGGGCATGCATATTTCCCCTCTCCCGAGAAACGCCCTTGATCAACCTTGTGTATGACCGCTTGTTATTGAATATAACTACTTCCAATAATCTAACTGCTCCCTGTTTAGCCCATTGCTGTAATATTTAGCCACTTGAGTAACCTGGCTCTTACAACCGACCCATCCCATTCCCTAATTAACTGGCTTTGATGAGGGCCAAATGATGAAAACATTCAACTCCACGTAAATACAGAATCTTCAAATGTCTTCGCGGATACAACGTTTCCGTTGTGATCTCAGCTCAAAGAGACCACCCGATGAGATTATTTGAAACAACTCTATCGAACTTCTCGGGTCTGTTTTGTAGTTTCTATCGTCAAGTGTCGCCCAAGATTTTGTCAGTATCAACGAAAGATTGGCTCGGCCCAATCAATAATTTGCAATAATAGAAACACTTTTTAAAAGAATTTATCCTCTAAAGATGAAAACTCTGGTCTTAATGATTTTGTGTCACGCGGGAGCAGAATGTCTGTATCACGTTGGGGGTGAAATGGTGTCAAGTGAGTGCTGCAAATTGTGTCAGGAAGACATGCTAAGTAAATTTCACTGCACTTCATAAGATGGTAGAATACCAGACTGTTGTCTTAGATTTGTCTGTTAATTTTTTAATAGTTTCAAGAAGGCGAATATATTTGTACTTCAGTTTTATCTTCTAATTTAAAATAAATATGTTTTATATAATTAGACCTGTGTTTTTATAATGCACACCAAAATGAAATTGATTAAATGTAATAGTTTCTAAGACTCCACTTTGCAGTTGTTACGTTAATTAGATAAGTCAGTTGTTAACAGCACAGCTTTTGTTTTCATTTTATCAGCTCCCCATCCCCACACCACGTTCAATTTTTGTTAAAAAGTTTCCAGCGATTTCTCCTTTCTAATGAGCGTCTCTCAACAGTTGACTGGCGTGAAGGTGGGACCGACCTTGTCATTAGGTTTAATTGCCTTCATATTCACACCTTCAGTTCAATAACAACACTACCGCCAGGACATGTCAACAAGGGGACGAATAATTAACCTGGAATACCTCCTAGTTTAATAATTGCTTACATTTAATTACAAACTTATCTTATTTCATCACACCAAACTTTAAAAAAAACAACCCACTTTGGCTAAAACCCGTCTGATCCGAGGTCTATAAGTGCGCACATGTCACTTGGTATTTTTCTAAATGGTCACGAAACGTGCCGAAAGGGATAAAAAAAAATGCCGTTCATATTTTTGTAAAATTACATCACTGAATTTACCAATCAAAAATAAGAATAAAGTAAAATTGATCAACATTAGAGAAACTTTAAAACTATTTCCTTTTAGTGTTTAGAGTATGGTACTATTCCGAAAGATGGTTTGTTTATATTACATCCCCACCTGCCGGCCACAAGACGTTTTTGACTATAACATTTTTAATAGCTAAATTTTAAATCTTAAAAGTTATTTTGTTGAAACCTAATACCGTCTTGTTCCCATACAACCAGGTGGTCATCTTTGATATGTTTAAGAATGTTTGTCCAATGGATTATCTCAAACCCTGACACGTGTGCTGTTTGATGACCAAAATATAGATTTGGGACCGCTATGATTGTTTTATTTAGGACATTTCTCTGTGCTCTTGCTCCATGAGCATGCCACCGTCCACAAACTTCTCCACACTGTCGTCTGCAATGCAGTGTTTTTTTGGTTTTTTTTAAATGTTTGTCTTTCCAGCATGTGCTGGGCCTATTAATTTGTCTGGGGGACTCACTTAAGCAATATGATCCTTGTAAATAATTTTCTCATCTCGCAATTAAAGACTTGGACAGAAGGCCATAAACATCTTACAAAATCTCTCAGATTTCCCTACTACACAGCCGACCGACGTAAAATATCTATCCATTATTTATTGTTTTCTCATATTAATCTTTAGAGTGTACAGCCCAATTTGTTGTCAGTCCCCTTAGTGCCTTCAGTGCAGCAGTTGATGTACAAGCAAATATTGGCCCCAGCTATTATTGTGGGACGTCTAAGCCTTAGGGATGCCAACCAAGTTTCAAGCGGGTCATTTTGTAACTACTAAGAAATAAGAACATAAAATTAAGATTAAAACTGCAAGGGAGCTAAAAATGAAGCTTTTGATGACAACACTAGAATGTTACAGAATAGGATTTTATTGAAATGCCAAATTTGGAAACTTACAGAACAGGAAGCTATTGAAGTCATGACAACTTTGGAAACTTACAGGACAAGAAGCTATTGAAGTCATGACAACTTTGGAAACTTACAGGACAAGAAGCTATTGAAGTCATGACAACTTTGGAAACTTATAGAACAGGAAGCTATTGAAGTCATGACAACTTTGGAAACTTACAGAACAGGAAGCTATTGAAGTCATCCAAGGCCTTATCATTATTATTGATATCATTTTGGAGAACGTGAATTTCAATTATTGGACTCCATAATTTAAAGCTAATAACATTTTACTTTTTATAATATAGAAGATTTCACCTTTCCTGAAGATAATTAGTAAAATTTTAAAAATCATATAGACAATAGTAAATATAAATATAAGTTTGACTCTAAAATTCATTTGCAATAGCAGCAAAATATCATCTTATTATAAAATGAGAGCTTTGTGCTGGAGAGTTCATTTAAAAAAGAGAAACCGAAACAAAATATAAAATTTTCAAAAATAAAGATAATTTTGGAAAAACGAATTATTAAATTAACATTAAATACATCTTTCATAAAGAAAATACATTAAAGTAATATCTAAACAAATTAATAGAATCGTAATGGGGGAAAAATGAAGTGATTCAAATTTTTACATGAAACTAAATGTTACTACAGACCAATAAATGGTGCAAGAATGTGAACAAAGTGTCATAACATGAGTAGAATCTCAGGTGCAAAACCATGTCTAGCTTGCACGGGGGTGGGGGGGGGGTATTTTTATTTTAGCAACTTTAGGGGTGGGGGGGATATTGTCTCATGGTTAGAGATTTTATTACTTATTAAACATAAAATAGACATGGATTAACATTTCAGTTCTGAATTAATCCCAAAATGAGCATGATTGTTATATGATTTCTTGATCAGTATTGAATTATATCAAATATTTTCAAAGAGTATTTTTATCTAACAAGTTGACATTTTAACAGCCAGTACAAAAATCAAATATTTAAAATATCTCTTGGAGTTTTAAAAATGTAATTTCGAGTCAACATATGTCTTGTATTGTACAGAGCCAACGGATACATCAATGTATGTCTTGTATTGAACAGAGCCAACGGATACATCAATGTATGTCTTGTATTGAACAGAGCCAAAGGATACATCAACACATGTCCAGATCTATTGATTTGCAAACTAAAATTGTAATTATTTCTTTCACGGGCTTCCATCACCTCTACCCCCACCCATTCTGATACCTGTATTTTTGTAGGACAAGTGACCCCTTCTTGGAGCATGGCCTACATTTTTATATTATTATCTCATGGTATTGTCATTATTTCATGATATTGAACTGTGGGAAATTTGACATTTCAGAAATGGACTGTTCTAAGGGCCGATTAACAATAACTTGATAACTAACTAGGCCACAAAAAAAGAGAAAAGTGTATGGGGTCATGTGCGCGCGCGTGTGTGTGTGTGTGTGTGTGTGTGTGTGTGTGTGTGTGTGTGTGTGTGTGTGTGTGTGTGTGTGTGTGTGTGTGTGTGTATTTGAAATGGATTTCAAATGTGGTTTTTGGTGTGAGGATACGTTAGTGGGGATGAATGAATCCCCAATGTTATGAAATAATTTAAATTTGCTTATTGTCCTTATAGAGTAATTCTCTTGCTGCCTAGTATCACAATTTCCTCTGCACATGCGCAAACTGGGAGTGTAAAACCCCCATTAATTATTTCATTAATTGTACGGACATTTAAAACGAATTCACTTTCGGTTATGATTTTATTCATATAATAGATTTGTAATATAAATAGGTAGTTGATCAATGTTATTGAACAATTAAACTAAAATCCATTTTTACCAGTGCATCAGTTATTGCAACGATTAACATGAAAGAATTTGAATATTTTTTCAAAAGTGTGTTTAAGTTTATTGTATTGGACAATCGATGCCTTTTGAAGGCATTAAAGAACTTAAAATTCTTCAAAAAGGAACATGACTTTCAGCAAGGTTTATTCAAATAAATTAATAGAAAAAATTACTCATTATTTCTTAATAGTGTGATAATTATCTTTAACTGACTGGTAGAATATTTTGGCTTTTGTGATAGGACATCTGTTTGAATATAATAATTGTGATTTATAAAGAAATGAACTCGATTTTGTCTATATGCAACGGTACAAAAGAAGTCATTTGCTCTGGGATGAATTTAACCGTCGGCAAACGAACAACTTTAGTATACGATTCGGGCACTTTGTCAGCAGAAACATATGAGTTTTATTCAGTTATTTTTACGTGGATTAAGGTCATTGGTAGGTTTGTCTAAATAATGACAGAAATGTAGATATTATTGTGTTTTATTCACCTTAGAATAATTGCTGTCTTGACTTGTATGCAGTACGTGTTGAAAATTGGAGTAAAACCTTGAACCAAAAGGGTTAATGGTGAAACGTTTTTAACACTTTTTTAAAGAATGAAATTTACTATTATATATAATTGAGAAGATATTAAAACATATTCTGAGCACTTCATTATCGGAGAAGTCATTTCAATAAAAATAGTTTGATTTAGCCTCATACCCAATCTCACACCTTTGGTTTTGCCAAAAAAATTTTTATTTACCTCTCGCTGATTCACTGACTCCTGGAAGCACTTTTCATAATCCAAGCGCTTTTGGTTCGTAATGTAATAGAGATAACACAACTTTCTATTAAAAAGCCAGATATTTAAAAAAAAAGAAGAATTTCTTACGGCATGTGATGCATTTTGATAGCATAATAAATAAATACAAATATGATATGTGTGTGTTTGAGGAAATTTAAAAATAAAATGTATAAATATGTATTGTAAAATGATGTGGGGGCAAAAATATTACTTGATTTCATGGGGGTAAAAACCTGTCGCGTACATTGAAGGGACGAGACTCGACAGTTCAGGATTCTTATAAAGTGCTTTACATGAATGCATATAAAACAATATGATAGCCCAAGTCACAGGTTGGTTTTATCGAGTATATATCCGTAACGCTATGACGTCATTTTAGCTTATATTTAAATATATATATATATACAAGGTGCGCATCAGGAGGTGTGCAAAATAATTATTAATTAAAAGATTCTCGCCGTAAAAAATATTATATGGCGTTATTGTTTTAGCTTATATTTTAATTTTGCAAAAGGGGACGATGTAAAAAGAGGATTTGAGGAATTATAATTATAAAATACTTTGTGTACATTTCAGGAAGTTTAATAATTTGTGTTTATCAAACAAGGATAAGTTACTTGGGCTTTTGACCAAAAAAGTGGGCGCCGTAGGCGCCCTACAACCCCTAGTTCATAATAATAACTTTACCAGATGGGAAATATTTGAAATATATATACGCTCTCTAGGAAGCCACGCGTCTCTAGTTGAAAATGACATCACAAGATCTTTATTTTGGTGTTGTTGTATTCCATTTGTAGGACTACCCGCCTCTTTAGTCTGCTTGTTACTGAGTGCCGCCGTCTTCATGCGCAAAAAGATGCGCAACCCTAGCACAATTTATCTGGTAGCGTGGAACTTAACGGAAGCAGTAAATGTTGTGATGCTGACTGTATATCAGGTGAGTGAACCACCTAAACGATGCTAACTGTATATATCAGGTGAGTGCATCACCTAAACGATGCTGTGTATATCAGGTGATTGAATTACCCTAACGATGTTAGCCGTATACCAGGTGAGTGAATCACCTAAACCAGTGATGGCGAACCTATGGCACGCGTGCCACAGTCGGCACGCAGAGCCTCATCAATGGGAACGCAACTAAAAAATTACTTCCTTACTCAAACCACTTATCTGGCACTTTGTATTGGCACTTTGTGTTGCCACTTTGTGTTGGCACTTTGTGTTGCCACTTTGTGTTGGCACTTTGCTATAAATACGTGGGTTTTGATTGAGTTTCGGGCACGCAGCCCAAAAAAGTTCGCCATCACTGATACTATCAGTGACCTAAACGATGTTAACTGTGGTGACCCGTCAAAACGGCCCCGACATAATGGCCCCGTTCAAAACGGCCCCAGACAAATTGTTAACATTTTTATACAAAAAATGAACATTTTTTTGCATTTTAAGCTTTTGTCAACTTTTTCACCCTTACAAAATGTGGCAAAATTGTAAAATTCTTTCTTGTGATGTTATTATATTATTTCTTGTCAACAAACAATCGTGATTGGTAGTAATATTGTTGGATTACAACACCCGAGTCTTTATTCATAAAATGCTGTCCATACGAAATCCTTCTTATTGCTTTTCTTACTTATTTATAGTTTTTTAATACATAATTTTCCAATACACACTAAAGATAACTTCTTGTTCATTAAGTGACACATGACATGAAAAAGATGGATCGAGAGGGAAAACTACATGAATTTTGTAACTATAGATGAATAAATCATAACTTATTTTTATTATTTAATTATTTTTCCTCATTGACTTTTCCCCGATCACCAGATCTGCTACCTCGACAAGACCTGCTCAGGCAGCTGGTTTTATGCCCATTTTCGACTGTGGACAACCACTTATTTGGGCATGGCATGTCGACGTTGTGTTTACATGTTCAACTGTCTGGTCGCTGTCCAGCGGTTCATCGTGGTGGCCTTTCCCGTCAAGTATGTTAGAGAAACGTATTGCAATGTTTGTCAACAGCGCCCAATCATGTTAACCATTTCATTTATCAATAAATAAATTTTTTAAAAACACCAAAAAACTAATATATCACTGTACACAAAGTGCCCCAAAATCTTGCCCATAAATTAAAGAAGTGTTTAAAGTAAACATTAAATGTCACCAAGGGGCCGTCCATAAAGTATGTCACGCTATTTTTGACCATTTTTAACTCCCCCCCTCCCCTCTGTCACAAACTGTCACAAATCTCGGACCCCCCCCCCGAAAGTACGTCACACTTTCGAAGAAAAATGTTGTTTTTTTATTAACAAAATAATTAAAATTGAATATAAAACACTGTGACGTCACACATGGCTGGACCCCCCCTCCCCCCGTCACAAACTGTCACACTTTCTTACACCCCCTACCCCCCTAGAGCGTGACGTTCTTTATGGACGGCCCCCAATATGTTTCATATTATATCATTATTGTATCTCTCTCAACATATGTATACTAACAATATGTATTTTAACATTATAATTATGATATTTACTAACAAACTTCGTTACCATGTTCAAGCAGGTCGCGGGATATTCGCTTTCTACAACGTCCTGTGCCAGTTTGTATTGTAGTCCTTCTGATTTCCTTAGCAAGCCACGCCTACTTTCCCGTCAGGTACACAGTCCAGTTTAGCAATGGTGCTTACGTTACCATAGAGACGGACCTGGCAATTGCTAACAAGAACATTTTCAGTGCGCTGTCGTCCACTACAATGTACGTACCTGAAGCCAGTTAATTATGTGTATTTTCAATAAAATACAAAGATTTTCGTAGAGCATAATGAAACGAAGGCAATAAGTTAGGGTTAATCTCATACTGATAATCCAGTCCTACAAAGTTTACAAAGATTTGAACGACTCGTTGTGTGGTTGAACAACTGCATGGGTTTACGTCAAAGTTGTTAGGCAGTGTAATGTGTGGCTTACTGTTTTGTTCTTTATTTAACAAAAAAAAAGTTTCTTAAAACTTTCTACAGACTAGATTAAAATAAACACATATATCTTATTGAGTTCTGACAGTGACAGCTTTATTGCTTTTGTCATTGATGGAAAACTTCCACGAATTCCACAGGTATGTCTTAGTTTACATCCCACTGCTTTTGGGATCTCTGGCGAATCTCGGAATGGCCGTGGCCTTGAACAGACACGCCAAGTTCATGAAGCAGGTGCCCTCTAACCAGGACGACAGGCGAAAGAAAGAGATGCAGACGAATGTAGTGGTTCTGGTATCGACATTTCTCTTCTTTCTCTTTTCTGTCCCATCCAACCTCAACCAACTTGTCGCCATTTACTCAGACCTTTACGGCAACATGAAGAAGGAACATTTCCTCTACCAAACGTGAGTCTTTGATCTAAACTTTACGGTAACTGAGTTGTTTTTGTTTTTTTTAACGCTGGAAGGAAATAAAATAAAAACGAACAAACGTATACAATTGAAGAATTAGTGAAGAGATTATTTGCGATCGTAAAACATGTTTAATATAATGCGCACCGCGTGACAGACTAGCATAAACATTTACAGATCGGGAATATATACTTTTTTAGAGTATGGTCACTATAACACGCACCGCACCGCGCGACAGGAAAATATTAAAAAGGTTGTTCAACGCACCGCGACAGTCTAGCACAAAAATTTACATGCTACATAGAGATACATAGAGATAATCTAAAAATTCATTAATTTAATTAAAGTGCATTCGACCGATGTGCAATTTTGATAGATCATTTTTATCGTCGCCACGAGTCTGCCTGCAAAAGTTCAGCTCGCTAGCATACGGCGAAGTGGGTTAAAAATCGATCCAAAGATTTTGCGGCAAACAGACACCGCGAGTTAATATAAAGGATTTAAAATGTCGCACCATCACAGTAAAGTGGAAATCTGAAACAATCTAGAATACGCGATCAATGGCTTTTAAAGCTATCAATGAAAGACTAGATTAACTAGTAGGGCTGATAATTATGTTACATTTCTGGAATGTCATTCTTGGAAAAATTGATAATGTAAGAAACAATGAAAATATATTATACAGCATATTTAAATATATAATGCAATAATTTTTCCAATTTCGTTTTGATGTGAGTCAAGTTTCTATAAAAAACGTCAAAACAGAATGCACACCCTGGGGGATTGAGGAGCTAAAAAAAAATTAGGCCATCGGGAGATGAGTGGAGATATGACAAAAGATGCAGGACTTTCAACGGAAGAACATATTGTGCTTTGTGCTTAATTGTTATGAAAAGCATATTTGATCATCTACAACGGGAGATGGCATACCAGTTGTTTTTAAAAACTAAAAGACATTAATTAATCTAATTTGTATTTCAATTGTAAGCTGCGTGTGAGTAAACTAATTATTTTGTAGTATTTGAATATTTCAATGTGCCCGGGATTATCTCAGTGATCATAATAGTAAAGGTTAAAGAGAAACATTGGAAAAAACAACATTCAGTCGGACCTCGCTAAGTCGAACTTCCCTAAGTCGAAAACCTCCCTATATCGAACTAATTGCTAGGTCCCGCCAAAATGCCATTTTCCTTAACTGGAAAACTCCGTGAGTCGATTTTTTTTCGGGTCCCTTTGAGTTCGACTTAGCGAGGTCCGACTGCAATTTGTTACGCTATTGCCCCGTTTGTGACAGTGAAATCTGGCAAAGATAAATCTATATGTAAACCATATTCCACGACAGTGACTGAGTAAGGTCTATTTTTAAAAATTTATCTTTACTTCTTAAATTACATCTTTAAAAGTAAAATTATATCTTCACTTATTGGTTTAGTTTGTTTTCTCTTATGGTGATTGGTGACTCCCAGTTAAATTTATGAATTGCATCACATTCCCGATACCTTGAAGACCAGTTCTAGTCCCTGGTTTATGTTTTTTAGTATTTTAAATATTTCATGATAGCAAAGATTAAATAAAATAACTAAACCTCTCCCCACCTATGCAAGTTATTTTTTTACTCTTGTTTACCACCAGACTGTCGGGGGCATTCGTGTCCGGTCAATTGGTCAGCGATATCTCCATCTTTCTTTCATTCATATGTACTAGCTCCTCCTTCAGATGTCATCTGGTCCAAATCATGAAATTTCGTACTTTAGCCAGGTATGTCGTTAAGAGGGAGGGGGCATAAATTGTACTTCAGATGTATTTATAGACCATATTAGAGGGGTTAGCAACACGAGTCAACTACCTTGGCTAGAGAAAGGTGTGCATGGTCAGGTGAGGAGAAAGATGTGCATGGTCAGGTGAGGAGAAAGTTGTGCATGGTCAGGTGAGGAGAAAGATGTGCATTGTCAGGTGAGGAGAAAGATGTGCATTGTCAGGTGTGGAGAAAGATGTGCATTGTCAGGTGAGGAGAAAGATGTGCATCGTCAGGTGAGGAGAAAGATGTGCATTGTCAGGTAAGGACAAAGATGTGCATTGTCAGGTGAGGAGAAAGATGTGCATTGTCAGGTAAGGACAAAGATGTGCATCGTCAGGTGAGGAGAAAGATGTGCATTGTCAGGTGAGGACAAAGATGTGCATTGTC
This sequence comes from Ampullaceana balthica, assembly GCA_944989445.1. NCBI lineage: Eukaryota > Metazoa > Mollusca > Gastropoda > Lymnaeidae > Ampullaceana > Ampullaceana balthica. Next base: position 319,078 of record CALYLW010000321.1, on the reverse strand, counting down.
AGGTGAGGACAAAGATGTGCATTGTCAGGTGAGGAGAAATATAAGCCCTGTCAGGTGAAGAGAAAGATAAGCACTGTCAGGTGAGGAGAAAGATAAGCACTGTCAGGTGAGAAGAAAATGTGCACTGTCAGGTGAGAAGAAAATGTGCACTTTCAGATGAGAAGAATATATGCACTGTTAGGTGAGAAGAAAATGTGCACTGTCAGTGAGAAGAAAGTGTGCACTGTCAGGTGTGAAGAAAATATGTGCTGTCAGGGGAGAAGAAAATGTGCACTGTCAGGTGAGAAGAAAGTTTGCACTGTCAGGGGAGAAGAAAATGTGCACTTTCAGGTGAGAAGAAAGTTTGCACTGTTAGGTGAGAAGAAAATGTGCACTGTCAGGTGAACATTAGTTCGGCCAGGTGGATCTGACCCACTAGATCTGTATCTCAGATGTAGACGTTCACAATCTCTACTTGTAGGCACACCAACAATCAATAGCTGTGGATGAACACAATCATAAAATCACCAGCTCTAGAGGTTCAAAATCCTTCAATCACTAGCTGAAAGAGATCATTATTCAAAAATCACTACCTATACGTCATCATAATCATGGGCGTCGCTAGGAATTTTTCCAAGGGGGGTGTTCAAATTTTTTTATAAAATTTTACTGATAATGCCATACAGGTTCACTTTTCAATTAAATTCAAGTTAAGTATAGTATAAGGGCCGAAAAAAACCTTATAAATTAATAAAACTTACAAATTAGTGCTGTTATAGCTAAAATGCAACATATATTAATGCATTTAATAAATAAACAACTTAACTTCGCACGAGAAAATTGAATTTTGCTGTGAAATAATATACGTGTAGAAACTGCAGGATTACCAAGGATGGATATCAGAAATTGTTCACAGGCTCAAAAAAACAACTCGAAAAGTAGACCAATAGCGGGATTCCGAAATGCCGTTATTAGAAGATTTTGGGGCGTCTGCAGCATCTGACTTATCATTGGCATTGAGGACAACATTACAAGTTCAACAGCCAGACACAACTGAAGCAACTGTTTCTAATTTGATTGTCGCCGACACTTATTCATATCCTAAATTGGATATTTGAAGGTATCTCTGGACACACGACCTTTCAAATAAGTTGAAATTGCAGCTGATTCATGATTGTTGGACCCCTGATAAAAAGTATGATTTTAGAGCTGACAGTGAGGGAAACAGAGTTTTTAGTTTTTGGATATGCATGGTTATCAGACTACTCACAGTGGCTTGTATACTCGCAAATGTTAAATGGTGCCTTTTGAAAATATTGCGCGTTGTTTCTTAAAAAAGTAATTCGATGAGTTCAGTGGGCATTTGTCATCAAACCATGTACAAAATATAAAGATTTCAACGAAGATTCACTTAGCCCCCTGCAAAGCACATGGCACAATGGCTCTCATGAAGATGCAAGCAATTTTATTTGCTTTATTGGAAGCCAAAGCAGTTTCTATAAATGAGCAGTTGGACTCATCATTTAGAAGACAAATTCAAGAAAATTGCAACAAACTGGGTCCCATCATTTCTACAATCTTATTTTACTGCATGCATGATTTAGCACTTCGTGGAAAAGAATCAAATTCTGGTAATTTTTATGACCTGTTAGAGTTTCGCGTTGAATCTGGAGATGAAGTTCTTGGTAATCGTTTGTCAATTGGTTCTTGTAGTGCTGAGTATGGTTCACCGACAAAACGGCCCTGGACTAATAGATGGACTAATAGTAAAATGTACAATCAAATATTATATTCGTATTTTTACTCACCTATTCAGTGTCAGGTTTAGCTCACGATAAACAATAATAATGACATCACAAGAGTGAATTTAATAGCCTTTACGCGAAATGGTATCAATCAGGGCTGTTTGTTCACAAGAAACAATATAATAACATCACAAGAAATAATTTTACAATTTTACCACTTTTTTAAGGGTGAAAAAATTCACAAAAGCTTAATTAAAATGCCAAAAAAAAATAACGTTTTTTAAAAAAATGTTAACAATTTGTCTGGGACCGTTTAGACCGGGGCCGTTAAGTCGGGGCCGTTTTGACGGGTCACAGCTGAGTATATCTCTTCAACTACGCAAAACACTATACTATAATGGAAATTTGTGGGTCTCTCTTGCGTGAAGACATTGTTTGTGAAGCAAATAATTCAGTTGCATTTTCTATACTTGCCGACGAGACAAATGACATTTCAGGAGGCATTGAGCAGATGTCACTTGGTGTTAGATTTGTCAAAGAACAAAATGGGAAAATGATGGTCACAGAAGAATTCCTGGGATATATTAAAATTGTCAAATAGAACAGCTGAAGTTTTAGCCAACACCTTCATTACAAATTCATTAGAATTTGGATAAGATATGACAAAGCTTGTTGGTCAAGGATACGAAGGATGTTCTACAATGGCAGGTAAAGAAGGAGGAGTCCAAGCAATAATTCGAAAAAAAAACCAAAAGCAGCATTTGTACATGGCAGTTCACATAAACTAAATCTCGTGAACGATTTAAATAATGTGAATGTTGTACGAAACAGAATAGGAACAATTAAGTCAATGATAGTGTTTTTCCGAGAAAGTAATCAGCAAAGAAAACTAATTCCAAATGTTCCTTTGCTATGTGAAACTAGATGGACACATAAATATAAAAGCTTGCGGATTTTTGCTGAAGATGTGACTGAAATTGTTAAACAACTGGTATATTTAGAACAATCAGTAATGTAATCAGTTATACTTGCAGATATAATTATTTTTTATGTTTGATAAAAATGTAAACTGTCTTCAATGTAATAAACTTTCAGGAAATTTAGTTCAGTTTTATTGTAAAAACTTTATGACATTTTTCTACTAAAATGTAGGGGGGGGGGCAAATACCCTCCCCTTTCTACGCCCATGATCATACAATCAATATCTTTGTTCACCCGTTTGCAATCGCAAGCCTTGTTGATGATCCCAATGGTAAAATCGCTTGAATGTGGAACATGACTTTGGTTTATTTATCTTATCTTTCAGATGTATGAACTCACGGTGGCTTAAAATGAAGAGCCAGGAGAATATTCTTGATGTTAATACAACCACTTCACATATCTCCACCATATTTGAAACAGAGTGAAAGCATGGGAATGGGAATGAATCCAGTCTTACATTGTGTGACCAGTAAGAGGAGATAACTAGTCTTACATTGTGCGACCAGTAAGAGGAGATAACTAGTCTTACATTGTGTGACCAGTAAGAGGAGATAACTAGTCTTACATTGTATGACCAACGGAGATAAACTTTAAATTTTACTATAAGATTATTAAGGGAAGAAAAATAAAACGTATTGGATAGGCCCAAGGGGAAATAACGAGCCATACAATTATTGATATGACTTATTGGAGACTACTTATAAACAGAAGCAACCCATGTGGAATTAGTAACATCCATATATGAAACTAGTAGTATCAAATGTGGAAGTGGGTAAGACGAAGGGGGATCTTATCTAATGAACAACTTTGTACACCACCGAATTAATTTGAGCCCCATTGGCAAAAACTAAAATAAAAATACAATAGGTTGTGTGCTTCACATTACTGTATGTCACCAACTATTCAGCAAAAGTGAAATTGTAAGTTTTACATTAAATAAACTGTTGTAATTAATGCTCAAGTGTTTTACATTCAAGCTAAGTCTGTTACACTCCAAAGTAAGAGTTGTCTTCCTTGTCTTACTCTTGTTTCCTAAGTTGTTTCACCATTCAACTATCTCAAATCCTGTGCAAGATTTCTTAACAAACAACACAAAACATGAGTAGCTGCATTCACCACCCTCACTAACAACACTCAAAAAATCAACAAAGTCAGCAAAAAGTATTGCCATGGAAAGCTAAATTTAATCCAGGAATTAAAATTGAAATTTAAAAAAATGAAAATTACAGTATGCATAAAGCAACATTATTGCAATCTCCAACAAATAGAAATGTATTGTTTAAGAAAAGGGCAAGGGAAGGGAAGGGAAATCATTATATTTAAGAGTGTTAAATGGGACAAAGTCAAAGGACTTGTAAAATTGGATTGGAACAAAGTATTGCACTCAAATAACTGCAACTCAGAGGCATCCATTAATACTAGGAACACAACTGCCTTTACATGAACCAAAACAACTAAATAAGATTCTTTATCAAATTCTACATGAATTAATAAAAATAAAATACTTAACAAAACAATCTTCAACAAACCTTCTCTTCAATTAGTAAGTTCATTATAAACAATGCAAACATTGACCAGTAAATGAAGTTCTTAAATTTTCCAACTCTCATGAATATCACGTAAACAAAGAGCTCATAAATCATATCAAAGTTGTACACACTCAACAACTTATTTCAAAATACAGTATAAAAATAAAAACAATTCAGTACGGTGCTTAACCACTATTGCAATTCAAACATTTGAACAGTGACCTATCTGCAGCAACAACTAAAAATATCTAGTACACAAACTAGTGAAAATATCTAGTACACAAACTAGTGAAAATATTCCACCATATTCCACACAAGCCAATCAATAATTTTGCTAAGTGACATAAATAACATGCATGTTCTAAGTACTGTTGCCTGACAACTGTGATCAGGTGAGAAGTTTGGCTAAAAATACAATGTTCTCAAATTTTCTAAACACTAAGGGGGTGCCAAGAGCATCACATTAAAACAGACTAACTTTCATAAAGAATAATTGCCACATGCTTTGCATACTATACTTGAATTTTGTATTGCTAAATGTTCAGAAGTTTCCAACCTGATTTTTTAAATCACTTTCCAGATGTCACCAAGATGTCAATGAAAATTATTAAGTCAAAATAAGTGGATAAAAAAAAAGCAAACAAAAGAGGTAGATACAACAAACATTGTAATAAATTAAAGAATGAAATAGGTATTAAGCATAAATAGAAATTAAAAATATATAAAATGTATTTTGAATGGCTTCTATCAAAACAGAATTAACCACTAAAAAGTGACAGATAATTCTCTTTAAAGTATAATACCAAGAAAGATGCTCATGAGCCCTATTAACTAAGGTTTCAAAATGAATGAAGAATTTTAATATATTTAAAAACAATTAATTATTGAAAATATTTACTGCAAAAAGTACAAAAACTATTGCTTTTTTAAGGATTAAAATTCTAATCTATATATATTGACTTAAAAAGTTATATTTACCTTTTAAAATCCTACATCTCTGATATAATCTCTCATCCCACCTTTATCCCCACTTTAAGCTGAAGGAAGGAATCAGGTATTTGAAACAATTCAGAAGCAACCTTTCTAGAGACTGATGGTCATAGCAGTGTCAATAAAAGATGTATGAAAAGTCAACAAAAGTGACTAGAGAGAAATTCTTTTAAAAAAACCTTTTAGAGATTTAGGAGAGATTCTGCTTCTTATTTGATACCCACACAATTTCAAATACAGAAAATATTTTTTAAGGATGAAAATAAACAGAATATAAGAACAAAATACACTACTTCTCATTGATTAAAATATTAGCTAACATGAAACTTTTCATTGAATGATTAAAAAAAGATTGTATCAGAGTAAAGTATAAAATATGTTGGCGAAGCGCATAGCTCAAGCATAAGGAAAAGATGAGTGGTAGCTAAGGAAGTAAAAAATAGAAAAGTATTCAGATTTCCCTGTATTAATCATTGATATGTATCCACATGTAGATAAATAAATATCAAAATTTAAATTAGGACAAGATGAAGCAAATTAAATCTGACCATTTTGTAACAGTTAAAAAAGGTAAATAAGTAGAAACAAAATTGTCACAGTGTCTCTACTATTTATTTTTGATTGAAATGAAAGGGTTAAAGGACATATAGGAAAAAATTACAGATACATTTTAAATTAAAATCTGTAATTTATTTAGCATGACAAAATTATAACATCAGATTTATTCATAGCTAAATCTGTTTTTTCATGGTGTTCAAACAGTTTTCGTTGCCAATATATAACTTTAAGGTTAAATTTTTTTATATTATACATTTTTAAGATGATATTAAATTAGCTAAGTCTTTAAGTTCAGGTAATAAATACAAAGTTTCAAATCTATGTCAACAGTTAACATAATCCCTCTCAAAATGGATAATGCTATTGACGGCAAGAGGCAGTAGTCAAATGAGAGCATTAGATATTATTTTGCATGTTTAACTATTGAATTTAAGGGAGATAAACATGCAGGAAAAGTATCATCAAAATATGATTTTCAAAATATTCTTTCTTTTTATGTTGAAAGGGGTGGGGGTGGATAGAGTTGGTTGTTTTACAGAAATCCCTCCGTACAAAAATAGAATATATTATATTATATACAGCTGCTTGTTTAATGTAAGAATGAACCAAGTAAAGAATTAGTTTCCTTCTTACTGATACCTTTTATCTCAACGGGGGAGGGGGGGGGGCACAGTCTGTCTGCAAGTACTTTCCATTCATCTTGTTTCTGTGCTTTCCTTTTGAGGTGTATCCCATAACTTGAGTGTCTGCCACTAGCTGGCTTATTCGTGTATTCTTCAACTTTTCACATTTCTTTCCTCTATTTTACTCTATGGATCCTTAATTAAGAATGGTCTGGTGATGGTATCTGGAGTCAATAAAGAGTGTGTCCTAACCACAGCCCTCTTCCATTAGGACATTAGGATGACTTCAGCTGTGAGCTCTTATGAAAGTCTTTGTTGAACAACCTTTGGTCTCTTTGTCGTCAGCATTTCCTCAGATTTTAAGTTTATATTTTGTATATATATAATATATATATATATATATATAAATGTTAGAAAGATAAGCTACTCACAATGTCTGATGAGAAACTCAAAACCTAAAATTATGCTTTAAAAGTTGGCTGCTAATATTTTCAGAGGGTAAAAATGATTGAAACTGGCAATACAATCTCATGGTGTATCAGAGAGATCACTAACATGGGATCAATAGGTTTGTCTACATTGTAGGCCAGAGATGAGATGATGTCACTGTGGTGAGATGTCTCTGGAAATATTTAGTGTGACTTTGTGGTAAGTTGTTCATCTTTTATATGACATTATGTTGAGATGTTGTTAGTTACGATGGTGAGATTAAGGAGAATATTTTCTAGATTTAAAATCATTTGCATTGTGTATGACGGAGATTGTGATTGACAGAGATTGTGATTGACAGAGATTGTGATTGACAGAGATTGTGTATGACAGAGATTGTGTATGACAGAGATTGTGTATGACAGAGTCAGAGATTGTGTATGACAGAGATTGTGATTGACAGAGATTGTGATTGACAGAGATTGTGTATGACAGAGATTGTGATTGACAGAGATTGTGATTGACAGAGATTGTGTATGACAGAGATTGTGATTGACTAATACTGATTCAGTTCATGAAGTTAACTTCCTAGAGGAAATAAGTAATTCTTCTGTACTCATTTCTTTTATTGCATTGATCTATTAAATTAGTACCTATTAAACTAGTGCTAACATTAATTATAAAGATTACCGAGACTAGGGCAGATGAAACTCTGGTTTATCAACTCATTCATAAATTGTGATCATTTGCCGAGAATGAATGACATTAATATTAATAACAGGGCACAAGGTTTGACCTATGACATTGGATAATGCTATATGTTCACAATTTCTTGCCCTTCAGCTCCAAGTTACGAGAGGTAAGACTAAGTGGTTTGCTAACACTCTCTCTGATGGCCTTTAGCATGCTCAACTTTGTCTCACTCTCTGTCTTGATCATTTCTTTGTCTTTCAATTTATGTCCACTTGGAGGCTTCATTGTTGTTCTACTAACCCCTGCGGCACTGGTATTTGGGGCACTGGTATTTGGGGCACTGGTATTTGGGACACTGGTATTTGGGGCACTCTGTGAAAGAATTTTCTCGCCTTGATTGACAGGTGACACACTTTTTGTTTCTGATTTACTGGACCTTGCATCAGCTAGTAAAGACTTGCCCACAGAGTCTTTCAAAGTCTGTTTCTGATTGGCTGCCGGATGACTCTTACCAAGGCCTGGGAGTTCCCCCTTCCAGGAGAATCGTTCTCGAAAAGCTGGTTTTGTTTCACTAATGTCAGCACTGGAAAAAGATCGAGACTTCCTGGACAGGATTTTAGTGGCTAGAAAAGATGGATCTCCAAATATTCCCCCTCTCGGAAGTCGAGGTGAAACTGAATACTTTAATGAGGATGTGGATAGAGAAGTGGCTTTAGATGGAGGTGGCAAATTTAAACCTCCTGTGGCTTGAGACAAAGTGGATGTTTCATTCTCTGTTTTTTTATTTTCTATGTTATCAAGTTCATTAGTTGCATCTGGATTCTGTTTAATGTTATCTTCATTCTCTTCACTTGCTTCCTTTAAATCCTTTTTTTCTTCTGATATCACTTTCTCTTGTTTTCCATCTGTCACTTCCTCAGTTTGTAATGATAGAGCTTGAGTCACAGCAGACGCCACAGGCTCAGATTGTCTCCTTTGTAGATCTTCTAGCGCCGCCCTTCTGCGATAAACTCTCTTCATCACCTCTGAATTACCTTTAGTATCTGTCAAGACGGGTTGAATGGTGGGTCTCCCCGACACAGGTGATGATGACAGAGCGGATGAATTGTCAAACATTGGATGAAAGGCAGCCGCAACAATCTTGTCTGCAACAGTTGAATGAAGTGACGATGGCTGACTGGAGGTGGATGAACGTGGTGGAACCTCAGGCTTCAAGGCGTCTGTACATGAAGTTTTCCCAGTGGTTGGTAAAGAGTAGAAGTCAGTTGGTCTCATGGCCAAACTGCTAGCGGCAGTGATGACAGTTGGAGCTGACGTAGCTGCCTTAACACCTGAGCCCGGAGCTGGGGATGCTTCTCTGCCGTCCTCAGCCACCCTTCTCCTGCGCATGCCGGGACTCCCTGGGTAGTGGGATATAAGGCTGCCAACGCCATGGTTCTGGCCTATTTGTGTAACCAATTGCTGAAATAAAAAAAAATTAAACATTTCATGCTTTTCTTATACAGAGATGAAATTTTTCCCCAGCAGAGTTGACAGGTAATAGATGAAAACTGAACCAAGAATCTAATGAATAAACTATAGTTGGTTTTCACAAACTTCCAATATTTGTTAAAAGCTGTTACATCTAAGATATTGACATCACCTTCAAAGCTTCTGTTCGTTGATATTCCAATCTTGCCATTTCTTGAGCCATTCCAGGTGGCAGGTCTGATATAGATCTATACAGTGCAAACTTTGAGGTCAGGATAAAATGCTGAGGAGAAAGGTTGGATTCTCTAATTTTAGTAGAATGCATCGAAAACAGGCAAAGAAAAACCCAAACATTTTTTACACTTTATTGGCTGTAAATATTTTAAATGTGCCATTTCTGATCTTAGTTTTACATACCTCAACTAAGACAATGATAATGCAATAGGCAGTTGAAGTGAAGCCAGGTAACATGCGCTCCAAGAGACCAGCTGTGCCAATGAGAGAACAGTTGACTATGACAGCAAGGACACTTAGCACCAACAAAACATCCTGCAACATCATGAGTTTACAACTCTATTCAGATAAATCCTTTATAACACAGTCACCAAATGGTAAGTCAAAACAACTTTGTCTCTTAAATTTATCATCATGCTCAGAATCTTGACCCTTGGAAACAGAGAGTTGCCAGGCTAACAGCCAGGCCAATATTATGTGTATGGCTAAAATCTGTTTACAAGATGGGAATGAATTTGTGTGTAGTTTTGTTCTAAGACTCATTTAATTTAAAGCATTCTAGTTTATAAACAAGTTTTTTTGGGGGGTAAAAATATATAAATTGTTCACGACAATCATAAAAACTTTAATTATCCTAGTTGACAAGCTGATAGTAATTTGGTTAATGAGCATCAACATGTATTCCATTTGAAAACCTGCCAATATGCTGTCCACACTGAAGCCTACCCATCATATATTAATATCATCCTCACAAAGGCCATAGGGAACTCTACTTGTGGTGTACTAATGCTATTCATGTGGACCCCTACCTGCCATACCTCAATGCTATCCATGTGTAACCATACCTGCTATATCCCAATGATATACCCATTTAATAGGGGTCTACAGATACATTGGCCAGCCGATATATCGGCACCGATATCAGGATATCAGCAATATCGGTATCAGTAGCAAGTAAAGGTCCCGATATTGACGTCACCGATATTTCATAATAAGTGACATTTTGACCAAAAAAATTCAGAAAAAAAATTTATCATTTAGATCCCGAAAGAACCAAAAGAGTCCTAGTATTAATATGTACATCCACAATACAGCGTGTCATGTGCTATGACATTGTTTAGGTATCTGCCGATTTTCGTATACTCGGAAATACTGTGTAAGTGATGCTGATGCCCCGAGTATACCGTAATTGCTCTAATAGCAAAGATGCAAGCAGAATCACAGATGTCTAAATCATTTAGTTTCGTATGTACAGTGTGCTGACTTGTCATTGGCAACCGATCATTCTTCAACCTCATTTTGACTCTATTACTATTGCTTTGTTCTCATTACTTCATTAATAAAAGGTGGCCGTGTGCAAAAGCCATTTAACTATTGGTTAGAATTAATTATGAGTGAAACTTGAAGGTTCAAAAGGAGTTCCTAATTTTATTTGTACATTTTTATAGAGGACAGTTCAATTTGTCATGAGTCATGATAGTATGTGTGAACTGGAACTTAAAAACACACCAGAAACTTCCTTTAAAGATAAATTTTACTGTTTATACAAAGTTAAATGAGTTATTAATAAAGAATATTTTAAAATAAAATAAAGAAATACTAATTTTATTTATAGCATTGATCCTGAAAATAAAATCATTATTAAAACGAGATAAAAAATGTGTGACGCGAAACGGGGATTGAGGTCACAAAATGTGGAGATAAAATGTGTAGGGGATTGGGACAAATTGAACCACACTTTAAAAATTCATAACTTAAAAACTACAAATCCTAAAAATATAATGTTGGCCATTCACAAAATGTAACACAAAATTCAAATGAAGTTCTACGATTTGTTTCTTAATTTACGTTTGTCTTAATTAAACCAGTAGCCGAAAATATAAAATATAAATAATTACGAGTCATAAATTTAAAAATGAAGTCTTCAAATATGACCGCTGGTTTTTGTCCTAACAAATACTCATATCTGCACACACAAAATATGGGTAATATCGGTATCAGCAATATTGGTAAAAATTAGGGCTGTTATCGATTAATTTAAATTTAATCGTTAACTTTTGAAAAATTATCGATTAATTAATCGATAATTTCGATTAAAACCAAAAATAGAAATTTATGACGTCATTAAACTGAACATTTCTCACGGACATTGAAAATTAAGAATATTTTGAACTAAATTTCATGACAATGTGTTAATACTTGATTTGTGCTGAAGGTGGTACGTCAGCGATGTATTTGATCTTTTAAAAGAGAATTGTTTATGGCAGTGGACACAGCAAATTGTTTCACCATCTTCGACTTTGCCATCGGCAGTTAGCTTAAAAACAACATATTTGCTCAACTTTCTAGTTGTATGTTTAAATTTAACTGCGCTGATGCTGTCAGCGGGGCCGTCTTAACGCATAGGCTCGTTTGGCATTTGCCCGGGGGCCCACGAGCATATGGGCCCCATGGGAATATGTTTATTTATATATATTGTGTATATTCATTATTTATTCCTGTGGGGGAAGAACCCAACGCTATTTCTTTGCCCGGGGGCCCAAAATGGTGTAAAGACGGCTCTGGCTGTCAGCCATTTTTTAGTTGACGTCTGCCGGTCAACATAAATTAATAAAATTAATTTTAATATTACGCGGGAGGTGTTTGTACATAAACAAATATATATAAATTATTATTAATTATTAATAATTTATTATTTATTACTAACATTTTTTAAAAATATTATATTTTCTTAAATTTTAATCGAATTTTTATTGATTAAAATTATTTTAATCGATATAAATTTTAACGATTAATCGAGAAATTAATCGATAATTTCCGCAGCCCTAGTAAAAATGCATATTAGTAGACCCCTACCATTTAACCCAACATTCTATATCCCAATGCTATCCCTGTTTAACCCTACCTGCCATATCCCAATGCTATCCACACGCTGCCCAAAGGGTCTTTGAAAGGTCAGACACAATTTGAAGGCATCTGATCGTATCTCGATGATGTTATTTAACAAGGCACAAAGGGCTGCCAGTGGGAAGGCAGAGGAGAATAGGGTGATGTAACCAAACTGGATACACATTTCCAAATAGTCATCTAAAGTATCTTCATACTGAAAAACAAATTAGACATGACATATTAACATAATAAATCAGATAACTGGGATTCAATTCATGCCTATTTAATCAAGAAATTCAATTGTATAGTAGCTGTCATCTGCATTAATTATAATTAGTCTATTTGAATAAAAGGTGAAATCTGCTTCTACAAGTCATTTTAACAGCACACATAATCGTATTATTAGAAATAAATCAATTCAAACCTTAACTATTTATCAAAACGAAAAATTTGGATGATATAGCATGCCACTGTTCATAACAAAAACTAAAAAAAAACAACAAAAACTGGACACCATGAAGACTGACTGAAACAACCTTACTTAACCAGAGGTCTGGGTTATAAATTAAAATCATTTTGACTACTTGGAAATTACAGTTACTACGTTTTACCTTGTTAGTGATAAGGTTGCACATTAGTCTAAATGTTACATTAGAGTTTGAAAAAGACGTACTTTTTTCATGGCACTTTCTACTTCAGCTTGGGTTAAGGCAGGCAGACCCTCTTCATCCTCTTCTGTTACAGGGCTATCATCACTGTCAGAATCATTGATGTTCCCTATGTCGCCTCCCTTGGAAGACTTCGAGGCCTGGCTGGTAGCATCAGGACGTGTTGTCATCCTGCGCACCTCCTTCTCCACAGAGGCCGGAGACATTCTTGTCACTATCCTGTAGCCAACACTGTACAGGCGAGCTTTCCAGATGATGTAAGGCAAGAGAGCCTCTTTAAGATTTCCCAGGACTTGACGTGTGATTAACAAAGCTGCTAGTTGCTGTCAGCACAAAAATGGGGAAAAATTTCATAATCTTTAAATTTTTTATTATGATAAGAGCTGGAATGATGTAAATTATAAGAGATGAAAACTTGTAACGTATTTTTGTCCATGGAAAAGGATGTCAAAAAAAATGTACTCATGAAAAAAATGTTCACTAAAATTTTCATTTAATTTTAAGATTGGTTAAAACTAAAGTTTTAATTTAAAAACATATTATTTTTTCAATTTTTTTAGAAATTGTACCATTGTAAATTAGCATTGAACAGACACTAACTTAAATTATTGAAATGGTTACAACACAGTGGTAATTTACAAAAATAAAGTGTTGAACATACATCACGAAGGCGATCCATATCACGAAGGTAAAATCCAATATAAAACAAAGAAAGAAATGAGTTCACAAACTGGAACTGTTGGGGAAAAAATCAGATTTTAAAAACATTTGTATTCAATAATTTCTACATATGAAACAAAACTTACACACTATCCATGGCTTAAACTGATTTATCCTCCCATTACTTAAAAAAAAAGGAAAAATGAAATGAATACAGAAAACCGAAATGAGTCTTTTTTCAAAGAGATAACTAGAATTATACCTCCACTTACCAGAACTAATTTTATGATTAGACTTGTTTCATGAGATTCTTCCAACCTATAGTTTTCTGTGTGGGCCATTAAAAAAAAATTGTTCATTATTAATGAGAAATCATGTTACATTAATTAGCATAAATTTGTTGAGTTGATAAGAGATATTTGAAGTTCATTTGCTTGGTGTCCATTTGTGTGTAAATTAGGATTTTAAGAACATAAACAATGTGATGAAAGGTGCAAATTAATTTAAATAAAAGACTTTGTTTGAAATTAATCTTGCTCACCTACCTTGATGTGTAAGCCATATTGCTATTTCCTTGTAAATTTCATCTAAAATTGAAACAACCACAGCCAGCAAAACTTTGGGAACAAAACTGAACAAGTAGGGCAATTCTTCCTCAACAATCAGTCCATTCACCCACTCCTGTCAAGTAAGTACAGAATATGACATTTTGACTAAAAGAAGAAATTTGCTTGAATTGATGTCTACTTTTTTTTAGACAGACTCTCTAGAAAAATTCATGGCTGAATTTATTTTAAAATGACTCATTCACAATTAAGCAAATAGTATCTTCTAAAAATTTACTATTATACAAAAGCTCAACTAGTTTGCAACACTAGAACAAATTATAAGTACTAATCAAATTTATTTATTTTATTTCAAAACTTGATAAAATAAATTACCTGAAGCTCAAAACACAAAAGCATTATAACAAAAATAAAAGCTAGACAAACAGCTATTATGGGAACGGTGACAAAGTAGCGAAATAAAAGTCGTTTCCATGATGGGTAGGCTAGCTCAAGATGACCAGTGACTGGACTTTTGACAAGATCTCCCTGTCATGATAAAATGATACATGGTTTTACAAATTAAGTTTTCAAATTTAAAAAAACAACACATTTTTAACACATACTGAGGTAAAATGTATAATACATATAATTAAATACATATAATTCATTAAAAAAAAATGCAAATTAAATTAACCTTAAAAAGAGGTCTTGGGTCTTTAAGCATTTCATCTTTTTTCTCCAAGGTGCCCCATCTGTAACAATACTCTGTTGAGGCTCTTTTCCAGAATTTGAGATACAATGTAGCCCAAACAACATTAAAAAGAGCAAACCCAACATAGCATAGATCATCAAAAAGCTGAAAAAATGAAGATTAAAAAAATGTTTTATAGAAACAATAAAGAAAAATCATATACATATTTAGCACTTAAATATTTGATCATCCCACTTTTAATTAAATTATGAAAATGAGCAGTCTCCCCTATAGATGTCACACTCAATTTATGAAAAACTAACACTAAATCAGAGACATGTTAAAGGAATATTATTGTGCTAATATATCATTAATTAATTAATTAAATTTTCCAGGGATAATATACTTGTATATGAAACTAATAAATATACAGTGGGACCCACTTAACTCGAGCCCGGTTAACTCGTCAGCTCTATTAAGTTGACATGTTTTATTGGAACCGCCAAATTCTCTCTTTGTCTTTGCATTTTCTCATCGGTTAATTCGATTATTTTAAGTCGCCGAACCCTAATACCTCGAGCACAAAAGAGGGCCATATTTGCCACTTAGTGTTGGTTATCTCGATCCCCATGACCAATCGTCAGCTTTTGAAAATGTTAGATGTGATTTTTTATAACCAAGTGAAGGCATTAAATTTCTGCCTGGCTGGTGACGTCACAGCCCGCTTGCGTTTAACTCACAGCGCTGTGTTACTAACTTAAATGGCCAGCTTTTGAAAATGTTACTTATCGATAGGGCTGAACCGCTTGGTTTGGCTACTTGCCATCGGCCAATTTTCATATACTCCAAGATACTCGGCAATCAGGCGCATAAGTGATGCCGATGCCGCCGAGTATTATGTAATTGCTCTTATAGCAAAGATGCACGCAGAATCGCATGTCTAAAACATTTCATTTCGTATGGAATAACAAAATGTACCGTGTGCAGACTTGTTGTCATTGGCAACCATTCATCCTTCAACCTCATTTTGACCCTATTACTAATGCTTTGTTCTCATTGTTTCATTCATAAGAAGTGGCCGTGTGCAAAAGCCATTTAACTATTGGTTAGAATTAATTAAAATGTGTCAAAGTTGAAGGTTCAAAAGTAGTTCCTAATTTATTTTTGTAAATTTTTATAGAGAAGAGTTCGCTTTGTCATGAGTCATATATAGGTCATGATAGTTAACAAATAACAGCATCTCCGTTGTGTAAAAAAAACCTCCAAAAACATGTGCATGTACATTCTCATTTATTAATGCTAGTGATGGGACGATACCAAAATCATAGGGTGCTTACTGTAAACAAGGCTCCCCAGATTTTAAAATATATAATATAACAAACTACAGACAGTTTACCCCCCCCCACTCTCAATCTCCCACACCATTTGTCACATCTGATTAACATAATTTTGTGACGTAAGGTCACGTGTACAAGAGACGCGGGAAGAAAGGAGCATTTCTATTGGTTGAAAGTGTTGGGTGAACAGTTGTGTGTAGACTTCCTACAGGGAAGCATGGATATTGAATAACGCAAGATTTCCACGTTATATTACCTCAAATGATTCTTATGTGTACAATATATATGTATATTAAAGTTGTTTTGGATAAACGAATTCTTCAGTGAATTATTGTGCACAAGATTAATTACTGTGAGAACGCCTACATAGAAAGAGAAATATAAAGTTATATCGTTACATTGGTGTCGAAGTAAAAGTTCCATGTGAACACTGTACAAGATATTTCGAGAAAGAGGTTTCGTGGAAATAAGTATTGGATATTTCCAAAAAAGGAAAGTATTCTTTAAAATAAGAAATCATAACAGCTATAGTATTTTTTGAGTGTTCAAGTTCGTAAGAAGCTGTGAATAGACTTTTGTGGTTCAATGAAAATACAAGAAGATTTCAAAATGGCGGCATAAACGGCAGGTATCCGCAGTGTATAAAACTGGATCAGACTAGTTGGTTCTATGTTACATTCGACGACAGTACAAGCATACTACACAGTACTGGAATCTGGGTCGTGTAGGCTTACTGAATGGTGACACACGGTGAACATATATAGGTCGTGACGTCAACAGGCTTAATGCTAGTTGATTCCAGGAAATATTTGTAAACATAACATCGAACCGAGATACTATGGATTATTAAATGTGTTGGTGTGAATTATAAATAAAGAAACGGAATTTTTATCCATTCATTGTGTGAAGAGTTTGATTATCGCAATTTTGGATTAATGGAATGAACTAAATTGTTTAAAAACTACTCGAAAATTGAAATTTTAACCAAGTGACTTTTATTCAAAACGATCGGACCATTTAATATATTTTGTCAATCTGAGGGAGCGTATATATAAAGTATACTAAAGATCCCGTGTGAGGATTCTTTTTGTTGTCTCATCTTGCCAATAACTAGATTTCATGGTTTAGACGTGTCACTTATTTGAACTTAACATTTTTGAATTCAAGATATTTCATTTGGACGATCTATAACTTTATCATTTATCAATATATATACATACATTCCTTACCGAATTGCTAGATTCATATTATTCAATCAAACAAAACATGGATCACTACAAGGAATTCACTGCCATAGCTAAAGAGATCGGACTAAAAGGAAAAGAAATGAGAGATTTCATTGAAGAAAAAGTTGCTGAAGAAAAAGAAAATCAAAGAATAGCTGAAGAAAAAGAAAAGCAAAGAAAAGCTGAAGAAGAAGAAAAAGCAAGAATAGCTGAAGAAAAAGCAAGAATAGCTGAAGAAAAAGAACAGCGAAGAAAAGCTGAAGAAAAAGAAAATCAAAGAGAAGCTGAAGAAAAGGCAAGAATTGCTGAAGAAAAAGAGATGCAAAAACTCATAAGTGAAAGAGAACTTGAAAAAATGAAACAAGACACCTTAAAATTACAAATTGAGCTAGGGAGTAGAGGCCACAATCCTGGCGATGAAACAAATAGAAGGTCAGCACCAAGGGATACTATCAAAGTAAGAAAATATGATAGCCAAAAAGAAAAAATGGATGTTTATCTGGATTATTTCGAATCCATAATGGCTATGAAAGGCTATAATGAAGAAGATTGGCCAGCACAACTGATGACTCAATTAACTGGAGAAGCATTTGAAGCTTATAACAGTATAGCAAAAGAAGACAAAAGCATATATAAGAATGTCAAAAAGGCACTTCTATGTCATTTTGGAAAGTCAGAAAATGATTATAGAAGAGAATTTCATGAAATGAGAATCAAGATGGACAAAGATCCACAGATCATAGTACATGAAGCACAAGTCAAACTAACAAAATGGCTGGAACTGACAGCAATAGATACGAGCAATCCAAAGGCCATAATAGACATGGTGTTAATTGACAAGTTTTTAGAAAATGCAACACCAACCCTATTCACATATTTGACTGACAAGAAAGTTCGTACTCAAGCAGAGCTAACAAATGCATTACGAACATTCAAAGACTCTCATCCGAATGTGGAAATGGATAAGAGACAAGACATATTTGCAGCAATACAAATTAAAAGTCAAGAAAAAAGGCAAGGTATGAGAAACCAGAGTCTGCCAAACCAAGGCAACAGACAAACTATTTGTTGGTACTGTAACAAGCCAGGACATATGGCTAAGCAGTGTTACCACAATAAAGGACAACCAAATAGGGTGTCACCTAATGGCAGCCCTATAAGAAAGAAAACAGAAGAAAGGTCAAGACAAGGTCATTTTGAAAGCAAAGGTAGAAGATCATGGAGAGGCAGATACAATCATGACTCCAGATACAGAAATCATGATCAGCCCTGGAGAAGGAATGACTACCAAGAGGGAGATAATAAAGGAAAAATGAAACAAGAAGAATCACAATCTAGTAGTACTGTGGCCACTATCAAGGATCATGGCACACTGAAATGTTACCCAGTGTACATCAATGATCGAAAGTGTATGTGTCTTCGTGACACTGGATGCACAAAAATTGTAGTCCGTGATAAGATGGTGAAAGAAGAAGAGTATGATGGGAAAAAAGACACACTGATAATGGCTGATGGCACAAAGAGAGAGTGTCCAACTGCAATTTTCACCATCAACTCACCCTGGTTTCATGGTAAAGTTAGAGCCAGAGTTTTACAAGACGCCATTTGTGATCTTATTATAGGGAACATTGAAGGTGTGGTGGACAATACTGATGAAGTATACAAGGCCTGGCATGACAACAACCATCAAGTATGTGCTACTGTACAAACAAGAGCCACCACAAAAAGAAAAGAGATCACAGACATTGAAGTTGATGAGAAACTTGAAATAGGAAGCCAACTGATGTCCAAACAAGAGTTCAAACAACTACAAGAAGAAGACAATACAATCAGAGAAATAAAAATGAAACTTATCAAAGACAATGAAACAGGCCACAACAAAAATTACAAGCTAGATAAAGGCATATTAATAAACATTGCACAGGAAGGTACGTGCAAAAGAGTGGTTCTTCCCAAAAAGTTACAGGAAACCATTATCAAAATGACACATGACAGTCCTTTAGGTGGACATATGGGCGCCAAGAAAACAATTACTACAATAGCAGAAAACTTTTACTGGCCTAAAATGGCAAGGCAGATAAAAGAATACATCAAGGCATGTACAGTGTGTCTACGACATAATCCCAAAGATGGGAGGCACACAGCACCCATACAATCATCTGACAAGGCAAACTTCTTATTCGAGAAAATTGCCATAGACCTGATAGGACCATTCAAAAAGATGTCAAAGAAGAAACATATGTATGCTCTAACCATAGTGGACATAGCCACCAGATGGGGTGAAGCTATCCCACTGAAGCGAATAGATGCAGAAAATATATGCAACGCATTACTCAATGTTTTTAGCAGATATGGTTTCCCTCAAACACTTCTGTCGGACAATGGCAGCCAATTCAAGGGTCAGATGACACAAGCCATTATGAAAATGTTAAACATTACACAAGTACACAGCACAGTGTACCATCCACAGTCAAATGGAGTGATTGAAAGACTAAACAAAACCATCAAGAATATGCTATTAAAGGTGACAGTGGACCATGAGGACAGATGGCATGAATATTTACCCTTAATACTGTTTGCATACAACAGCAGCAAACATGAAAGCACTGGCTTTAGTCCTTTTGAGTTAATGTTTGGCCAAAACCCTACAAGTCCCTTAAAGAATTTCAAAGAAAGGCTTATAAGTAAACAAGATGCCATACAGGACAGATATCAGCTGATGTCAGACACTAGAGATAAAATACTTTACAGTATTGAAGCAGCAAAGCAAAGACTAATCAAGCAAAGTACAAGACACAGAGAAATCAAAAATAGACACAGACATTTGAGAACATTTGAGCCTGAACAACAAGTCCTAGTATGCTTACCAAACACGAAGAATGAAATCACATGGGAAGGTCCATACAAAATTGAAGAGAAACTTAGTGATGTCACTTATAGTGTCAATATCAAAGGACATGTGAAAAAATTACATATTGACAAACTAAGAACATATGATGACAATAAAGAAGGAAAGCAAACTGTTAATGTCATCATCAAGGTAAATGATGAAAATGACAATGCAATGAAAATGAACAGTCTTGACAGTGAAAAAATATCATCTGACATACCAGATAATATGAAACACAGAGTGATCAAAATTTTTCAAAAATACAAAGGTGTCATAACAAAAGAAACAGGCAACACAAAAACTGTGACTCACAAGATACAAGTTTTGGAACATGAACCCTTCAAGACTAAAGTATACCCTATTCCAATGGCACATAGAGACACAGTAAGGCAAGAAATTGACTACCTACTTAAAGAAAACAAAATAAGAAAAGCAGTTGAAGCTAACTATACCTCACCAACTGTCATAGTAAAAAAGAAGAATGGAAAGATTCGACTGTGCTGTGACTACAGACAGTTGAATAATATTACCAAATTGGACCATGAACCTATTGGAGACCCAAGAGACATTATAGACATAATTGGTACTTCCAGAATATTCACTACATTTGACTTAAACAGAGGTTTTTGGCAGATTAACATGGATCCTGATTCTATAAAATACACTGCATTCATAGCCATGGATGAGGTGTATGAATGGTTAGTAATGCCATTTGGACTGGTCAACAGTACGGCCACTTTTAGTAGATTTATGAAAGTGATGCTAAAAGGAATTCCAAATGTAGTACATTATGTCGACGATATATGCATCCACACTAAAGATTGGGAATCACATATCCATACACTTGAAGCTGTACTGGATAGACTCAAGAAACATAATGTGACAATCTCACCAGAAAAGATCAACATTGGAAAGAAGTATATAGATTTTTTGGGATACAGAATAGGAGGCGGTGCAGTCACTCCCACTGCAGAAAATGAAAACAAGATATTTAATCTGTCTGTCCCAAAATCTAAAAAACAAGTGCAAGCCCTGCTGGGACTATGTAACTTTTACAGACCTTTTATTGCAAATTATGCAGAAATAGTTCATCCACTAACAGAAGTTACAAAAACCAAAGATATTAGAAAATTTCAATTTCCAGGAGATTGTCTCGACGCATTAGAGAACATTCAAGAGGCATTCAGGAAGAAACCCATCTTAGTTACACCTCAATGGGACAAACCTTTCATTGTTTCTACCGATGCATCGTCCATTGCATTAGGAGCGTGCCTCATGCAAGAACATGATGGTATCCTACATCCTATACAGTATCTTAGCAGAAACTTGACCAAAACAGAGTGTAACTACAGCACCATAGAGAGAGAATGTCTAGCCATAGTGTGGGCTCTACAAAAACTTCAAAAATACCTTCTAGGTAGAACATTCACTCTTCTAACAGACCACAAACCACTTGTGGCATTCAACAAGAAGAAGATCAGCAACGCCAAAGTGAATCGTTGGGCTATGCTATTAGCCGACTACAAATTTGACATTAAACCTGTGAAGGGAAAGGACAATGTGGTTGCAGACATATTAAGTAGAATGACAATAAATAAAGACACTCTGTGAACT
Source organism: Ampullaceana balthica (assembly GCA_944989445.1). Taxonomy (NCBI): domain Eukaryota; kingdom Metazoa; phylum Mollusca; class Gastropoda; family Lymnaeidae; genus Ampullaceana; species Ampullaceana balthica. Next base: position 297,324 of record CALYLW010000321.1, on the reverse strand, counting down.
CCTAACTGATAAAACCAGAGACTATTAAAAAGACATTCTGTGAATTACTAAATGATAAAATAAGAGACTGTTTTAACATTAGTCTGTGAATTCCTAAAGGATACAAACAGAGACTGTAATTATATTAATATTTTTCTTTGTTGAACAATGGACAAGGAACAGTGTTTGAATTCCATTGGATTATTAGTTAATTTTTAATAATATTGAGTGTTTAAATGTTTTAATTACACAAAATTACAGATGTGTTTAAAAGTCCATTTTCATTTTTTCAGTACAGATTTTTTCTCATTATTTCCTATGTTTAGACTGTTGCAGTTCTACAGATTTTTTCTCATTATATCTTATGTTTAGACTGTTGCAGTTCTACAGATTTTTTCTCATTATTTCCTATGTTTAGACTGTTGCAGTTCTACAGATTTTTTCTCATTATTTCTTATGTTTAGACTGTTGCAGTTCTACAGATTTTTTCTCATTATTTCTTATGTTTAGACTGATGCAGTCCTACAGATTTTTTTCTTATTGATTCTATATCCAGAAGTTGTATGTAAGAAAATGAATGTTCATTGATAATAAATATTTGAAATTTGAATATAGATATAGATTGATTTGATTTTATGAACACCAAAAATTTTGTATTTCATAAACATTTTTTTTTGAAGGATGGGGGTGAATGTCACATCTGATTAACATAATTTTGTGACGTAAGGTCACGTGTACAAGAGACGGGGGAAGAAAGGAGCATTTCTATTGGTTGAAAGTGTTGGGCGAACAGTTGTGTGTAGACTTCCTACAGGGAAGCATGGATATTGAATAACGCAAGATTTCCACGTTATATTACCTCAAATGATTCTTATGTGTACAATATATATGTATATTAAAGTTGTTTTGGATAAACGAATTCTTCAGTGAATTATTGTGCACAAGATTAATTACTGTGAGAACGCCTACATAGAAAGAGAAATATAAAGTTATATCGTTACACCATTGTTGTTGGTTAGTCCAATTAGCATCAAGTTACCGAAGGAATTCTGAGTCGATTGTAAGCTGAGGGGACGGACCCAATAAAGATGGTTTGGAAGAGAATGGTTCAGAGACAATGAATGGATATGTAGGTTACACGGGGCGGGTTTATTTATTGGTGTAGCTTGTAAGGAAAGTCACGCAAGTGCCTTCCAAGGCACAGTATCGCTCAATCTGGGTCACCAGTTACCAGCGGAACCTGCGCGCGCGCGCGGTGTGGCGGGCAGGAGTAGATGAATTCGTTATAGTTATGTACTAGGGAAAAAACTGCGCTAACGCAATAAAGGGTTATATTTAAACTTAAACGGTCCTTAAAAACGAACAGTCTTAACAACCTTATGAAAGAGTGAAGAAATAGGGTCCCTGATATTCCGATACGATTCCGATTAATCGTCCCATCACTAATTAACGCACATCATGTATATAAAGAAATTTCAAGCGCATGTTAATATTTTGCCGCCATATTGGTTTTCGTTTAACTCGATGATCGGTTATCTAGGCGCCATTTTTCATACCCGGAGGCCGTCGACTTAACCGGGTCCCACTGTAATTTAAAATATTTTTATTAACTCAAAATTTATCATAATTAATAAATTACCTGATTTGTGCCTTGAAGCAGAAAGATGATGATACCAACAAGGGCAGGCAGGATAAGCCAAGTTGTGTAGTGGCCAAGGTAAGCAAAATATAAGCCAATCTTCACTCCAAAGTATTTACAAACTTCATCTAAAAATAATAATTTAGTTTCACTTAAAAATTAAAAAAAATAAGATATAACAAATGTTACAGCCAATATTTAATCCTTAGCTCACAAGATATGGAGGTGATTTTTGGATGGCAATAGAAAAACTGTAAAAACTAAGGACATTACTATAAAAAATTTACAATTAAATTTTTACAAATACCTAAAGGTTGTGTTGAGAAGATCGCTTGGACCCAAGTTTGGCGTAATACTTTAAGATCTTTATGATTATGTAGGGGAAATACTTGTGATATCACTTTCTTGATGATTAGTAAAGGGACTGAAATGAATGAAAAGCTCATTAAGAATATAATTTTTATTTTGTAATATACAGAAATATTTCAAATTATATTATATTTATCTTTATGACAACTAAACATTAATACATGCAACAAGAAAATATGGACACGTGTGTATTTTCAACCCTGACCTTGCTTCAATCATCATTATTGGGAGAATTTCTTTTTCATTTTAAACCCATTTTTTGGTCAAAGCTTAAAATTTCTCATTTTAAAAATTATTATAAATCAATAAATGTTTAATGAAAAGCTCTCTAACCTATTGGTTGACCTTCTATGAATGTTATGCCAGCAAGTGAGTCTTCTCCAGTAGCACGAAGCTCATGAAGAAAGTGTAAAACAATGCTTTGCCTCTCTTGACTAGTTAGAAAGGAAGACTCATCTTCAATCCCAGCGAAACAATCCTGGTCTTCAAAAACAAACTCTTTCATGCCCCCGCCATAGTCTGCTTTTAAGGGTTTCAGTATCCCGAGCTCTTCAGCTCCCTGTAAAAGACTGTTGAAAGTATTGGATTTAAGTAAATGGATTAAATTTCAAACACATTTTATTATACACAAAAAATTTTGAAAGTATTCTGATTATTGAATATATTCCGGCATATAAGACAACTGGGTATATAAGACGAGCCCCCTACTTTTCCTGTTAAAATACAGGTTTTAAGCTGATTTTCGCTGTATAAGACCACGCCTCTTCCAACACACTTTAAGTTTTAAACTGGCTTCATATTTCTTTCTTCTTGCTGGTGGAGACATGATGGGGTCTTGACTGTGAGCCATTTGTATACTGTACTGTATTACGGTACTGGGGCTGTATGTATGAATAGGTACAAATTCGATAAGACGATACCCTACGTTTAAGACACCCCCGGACTTTTGAGAAGTTTTTTAGGCATTTAAAAAGTCTTCTTATATACAGGAATATACGGTAATGTTGCATGCATCCGGAGTTAAAAGAAATAATAATTATTGTTAAGAAATAGTTTACTTTTCATAGACAGCAGTCAGGTAGAAGCCATAAATTCCTGTGTGGCTATGATGTCGAACATGAACTGTAAGGGCTGAAGCTCGAGATTTAAGTCTGGCCAAGAGCCACATAAGTGTTGCATCTTCAGTGTTTGAAGGGAATGTAAGAACGACATCACAGTTTTGGGTGGGTATTGCTGGAAATAAGACTTTACTAGACACAACTAATCTCTTTGCCCCTAGAGATCTCCTACCTAGTAATCTGTATGCTGGGAAAACAAGAAATTAAATTGTAGAAATTTTTAACATTCTTCAAAAGCATCAGTCAAAATAAAAACACGAGCTGAAATGCATCAGTCAATACATAAAAATAATATTTAGAAAATTTTAGCTTCTTGATGATTGATTGTACTATTAGTTTTCAGTTTTAATTGTGGGATTTGAAAATATTTAGATAGAGTAATGAGTGATAGGCATTCTGGTAAATAGAATTTCAAAAAGAAATACTTTTAGTTTAGTTAAAAAGTGAGCAAATGATTTCATAATTTATATTAATACTAGTGTATCACCCGTCAAAAATGACGAAAGTTTTCAAAATAATTACACATCAGATTAAAAAATAACGTAATACAGAACTTTCATTTATTTTTATTTGATTCATTTATTATCATATTGAACAATTTTATGCGGAACGTTCGAAAAGAGTTATATTTGGTGCAGTAATTTTTGGTGCGCACTATTGAACAAATCAGCATTACATCCTAGAAGCATTACATTACTACGGGAATTATGTATGTTGATAATAATAATACACACAGAATTTACTTTGATTTTTAGTCCAAAGTTTTAAAAAAACAACCCAAAAAACTTAACAAATCACACCGCTACCAGTTCTTAGGTACTGAAGGGAGATTTCTTCAAAATTTGCATGATAAACATGAAGAGTTTTTAAATTTCTGACAGTGGTCTTGTTTCAAGCATAGGATCAGGGCCGGTTTAAGTGAATTGGAGGCCCTAGGCGAAGGGAATTGGAGGCCCTAGGCGAAGGGAATTGGAGGCCCTAGGCGAAGGGAATTGGAGGCCCTAGGCGAAGGGAATTGGAGGCCCTAGGTGAAGGGAATTGGAGGCCCTAGGTGGAGTGAATTTGGTGGCCCTAAATTTAATAGAAAAATAAAAAATAAACATGGAAAGATTCTTGTGGGAGGCTCCCAATAATGATTAGACTAATCGGAGGCCCTAGGCCGGCTTAGTTTGTCTATGCCTAAAGTTGGCCCTGATAGGATGATTCCATTATGAGATTGTGGTATTCGCCTCAAATTTTCCAAAGAGGGACATCTAGACCATTTCTATTGCATTTTTTTTACCTATTCAATCAACCTTATGAATATCTTATTTTATCTATTACAGACGCTCCTTCTAAACAGAAGATTATGATATTTAAGGTTCGTTAGTCCGTGTGTAAAGTAAAAAAACTTGTGTGCAAAGTTTTTGTGCAATATTTTACAAGATTTGCTTCACGGTAATGCTAAATAGCTGCACGGCGTCTGTCAGAAATCTGAAGTTGCACAGCTTAAAGGGAAAATAGGCTATTACAAGAGATAGTCATATTTATATATAAAGCCTTTTTACACTATAAAGCTTTAATTTATTAATTATATGTAAAATCTACGCTGGGGGGGGGCACGTCATATGCATGCCAGATCATCGGCTCACAAAGAGTCTCTTCTTACAGCTTACAGATGGAAAGAGAGCCCGCGGAGGTCAAAGGAATCGCTACAGGGACACGTTCAAGACAGCATTGGGCATGACTCCTGTATTGTGTACTGTACAGTTACTCACAATGATATAGTAAAAGTTAATAAATTAATAAACTATCAGATGGAAAAAGTAGCTTCTTTTTTTTCGGAGTGATTATTCCCAGAATTCTGTGAATAACGTTGAAAGTTATCCCCAGAATTCTGTGAAAGAAGTGGCTATTCGACCTGGGTCCGAATACTTTAAAAAGCACAATTTCAACGTCTTCCTGGTCGTATGGTAGTGTGAAGGACAGTTGGCGTGGAGGTACAGGGTTGGATTTTCAGTTGAGTAAAACTTTTTTTAAAAATTACTTTAATTTTTAAAAAAAATTGTTCATAGGGTTCGATTTTTAGATGGGGAATCTTTTTTCATTCATTTTTCTTTTTTAAATTAAAAAAAAATTATTTTAACCCTTTTGCTATTGGATAATATTTAAATGACTCACGTTCATCCATTCCCCTGCGACGCAACCTAGGGAGCAGCGCAATTGACATATACTGCCTATATTGCTAACACTACTAATAATAATAGTACTAATAGCCAATCCTATAATATAATTATATTGACCTATATTGTCCAATATGTCATGGACTGTAAAACCTATATATTACAACAAGGCGGGCCTAAGTGAATTGGAGGCCCTAGGCGAAGTGAATTTGGTGGCCCTAAATAAAATGTAATAGAAAAATAAAAAAACAAATATGGAAATATTCTTGTGCGAGGCCCCCACTAATGATGAGACTAATCGGAGGCCCTAGGCGGGTGCCTAGTTTGCCTAAGGCCGGCCCTGATTACTATCAATACTACTAATAATAGTACTAATAGCCTATCCTATATATATACATATATATATAGTCTCATCATCACCAAGCTCAACATCCGTATTCAGCCTAAACGGCGCCCGCAAGGGAAGAAGGCCCCCAAACGGCTAAATGTTGCCAAACTAATGAAACAATTCCACGAGGGCATGCAGGCCAGAGTCCAGGACAGCGGAGAGTCTTCTGATCCTTTCCCAGTCACAAACGGGGTCAAGCAGGGCTGCGTCCTGGCACCAACACTGTTTAGCCTCGTGTTTTCCGCCATGCTGACAGAGGCTTTCAGAGACGAGGATGTTGGTGTCAACCTGAGGTACCGCACAGATGGCAAACTGTTCAACCTTCGGAGGCTCCATGCAAAAACCAAGGTTATGACAGACATCATCAAAGACCTGCTGTTTGCTGATGACTGTGCCCTCAACGCTGTCTCGGAAGCCAACATGTAACGCAGCGTTAACCTGTTCTCCAGCGCCTGCACAAACTTTGGTCTGACGATCAACAGTAAGAAGACTGAAGTCCTCCATCAGCCTGCGCCTGGAAGGCCCAACATCACTGTCAACGGCCAGAGACTCAACACAGTGCACCGGTTCACATACCTAGGCAGCACACTGTCGCAAAATGTCACCATCGATGACGAAGTGAACGTCACAATTGCCAGAGCCAGCCCCACTTTCGGCAGGTTGTATCCAATTGTCTGGAACAGAAGAGGCATTACCATCCAGACCAAGCTGAAAGTATACAGGGCAGTGGTGCTCCCCACTCTGCTATATGCGTGTGAAACATGGACTGTGTATCAGCGCCATGCTAGGAAGCTTAACCACTTTCATACAACAAGCCTCGGAAGATCCTCGGCATAAAGTGGCAGGATAAAATTCCAGACACAGTGATACTGACCAAGGCAGGTCTCCCCAGCATCTTCACCCTCCTGATGCAGTCCCAGCTTCGCTGGGCAGGGCACGTGGTCCGAATGCCAGACGAGAGACTGCCAAAGAGACTCTTCTATGGCGAGCTCCAGCATGGTCAGCGGTCCCACTGTGGGCAAAAGAAACGCTTCAAAGACACACTGAAAGCCTCACTGAAAGTGTTTACCATCAACCCAGACACGTGGGAATGTGGTGAAATGGACCGATCCACCTGGCGTTCTTCCATCCATGAAGGTGCCAAGTCATGCGAGGCAAACCGGATCACCTACGCAGAAAAGAAGAGGCAAGCCCGAAAGGCCCGTGCTGTCAACCCTCCTGGAGATGTCCCACTCGTCCCTTGTCCCTTCTGTTCCCGAACCTTCCGTGCAAGGATCGGCCTCATCAGCCATCTGCGCACGCACAAACAGAGCCAGTCCCAGTAACCAGCGGATGACTAGAGTGGTCTTCGTCGAATCGACGGACAAACAACAACAACATATATAGTATACATAAATATATTGACCTGTATCCTATATCCAAAATGCAATGGACTGCACCACTGAGCTAGATATATATAGCTCAGTGGACTGAACAGATTCTAAAATATAAACTTATAATCAATATGAAAAACAATAAGGCTGGCACTGTTTCCTTATTCGGGTCAGATATAATCAACGTGAATAAACTTGATATACATGATATAATAATAAATAATGCTCAAAATTAACTTTGAGAATAGTTCACTGAATTCTCCCTTCAACGTCGAGAATCATTAATAGAATTCTAGGGATAACGTTCAACATTATTCGCAGAATTCTGGGGATAGCGTTGAAAATTATTTGCAGAATTCTGGGGATAATGCCTCCCTTTTTAAAAAAAATTTAAAATAAATAATTTTCATTAGGCTAAGTTAAAAGTAACAGTAACAAGCAGGCAGCATCAAGACTTGATTATCTGTTACAGACCCTTCTACTTCTTCTATACAGAAGATTATTGCGTCCTACGCTATCTATGGTTTGTGTTCAGTCCTGCATTTTTATTAGCGATCTAAATGTTGATAAAGTGTTGGTTTTCCTGGTTTCTTCAGGCTCAGGCAACCCATTCCACGCCCGAATTCCGGACGGGAAGAACGAAAATGTGTATGTAAGTAGCCTATTGGCATTGAATTGGCCCTAGCCTATCATCATGCGATAAAAAAAAATGTAAATATAAAAATAAAATTATTAAAAATTTATAGAATAAAAAATATATAAATAATAATAAATTATTAATAAATAAAAATAAAATGATTAAAAATGATTAATATTAATGAATTAATGTATTTATTTTTCTAAAGGTTATTACGTATTCGATGGCGAATAAAACCATGATGGCTCCCATCTCTTTGCCTCTCAGAAGATCTTCGTTCTTGTTCTTTTTCTTCCGAAAACATAATCAAAATAAAGTGACTGCTTTAAATGATTGTATATAATTTGATATTTTTTTTAATTTTCCAGCTGGGCGACGCCATGTTTGTTTTCTTTTTTAAGTATTGATCTATGTTTAGAACACGTAGGGTAATTTCTGTTGCGGTGCTAAAAATATTAAGCCACTAATTTTATTTGTTGAGAAAAATGAATTTGTAACAGCAACAGAGCGATTCGTTTAAATTTTAAAAGACATTTATAGTGTACATATTTATATGTGTTTGCAAGAAAACAAATTAAATCGAGCGATTAATTCGATATGCAATTTTGTTTTAGAAAACAATTGTAAAGTTAAGCGATATTATAACTTATTAAATTCAAAATTAATTTATCCTAACTGAACTCTTATGTTAAGTGTAATAAAGCGATGTACTGATATACTTATTCTTAAGATTAATTGAGAAAGCCTTCTTACACGTTCTAATTTTTTTGCACTTTGAGGATGAATTTCGCATAAGGCACTTAAAATGATTGACTGTTGCCTTCAAATAGTTAAAATCAACACTTGTGGAGACGCCTAAAGATTCACTTACAAATAAGCACAGACGAAGCCATCGTGACAGGGTAAAACTTATTTAAAATATACCTTACCTTATCTATCACAGAAGCTCGTCATATACACACGATTATTGCGTCATAAGCTTATTCTTGCCTTATGTATAATCTTGCAATTTTATTTGAAGTTAAAATTTTGTTGATGTTTTGGTTTTCATAGTACATTCAGGCTAACCATTCCACGCCCGAATTCCAAAAGGAGCAACGAAAACTTGTGTGTGTTTGTTCTTGCTTATGGAACAAGAATAGTGTTCTATTCTAAGTATATCTTAGTTTTCTATTATATTCTATTTGTGTTGCATTTCCAAGTTAAAATTAATTGCCTTGTGTATTTTTATTACTTTGCTCGTTCTTCTATTCTCTAGTGTTTGTATGTTTATTGTCAAAATTGAATATTCTCCAGTAATGAATATTGCTGCTCTTTTTAGAGTTTGTTCTAGTTTATCTATATTTTCTTTGGTGAATGTGTCCCATACAGAAGATGAATATTCTGGTAAATGTCTCGCCAAAGTAAGGCATCATTTTATTTTTATATTAACATTTCATAAACTCAAAAAAGTGTTATTCTCCTCACAGACCTTGAAACTCAGAACATGTCCTCGTCTCCGTCTCTAATTTTATTTAAGAGGATAAGAATCTGCGTGATCTGGTACACAACCCCATGCGTGCTTCTCCTTCCCATTTGGAGACTTATCTATGTTGATGCAGACGCTCTAAAACTTGCCCTTTTGTCACCCAGACTGACCACATCAAACTCCTAAATAGCACATTCTAGGTTAAAGACTGTTTTCTGATAACCATCCAAAACATTCCAGATGGAAAGATGGATTATATGCTCACGCTGCACCATAGCCAGATCTAGACGTGATGGGGCCCTAAGCTATTTGAGATATGGGGGCCCTTTTGAAGTCTAGATATTCTATGTCAGTGCCAAATATGATTTTAAAAAAATCCTAGTGCCCCCAAGAAGGCGGAGGCCCTAAGCTATAGCTTGTTCGGAACATAACACGTGATAAACAATTTCCTGTCTCTAAACTCTTGAATATAATTCTAAGTGATCATAAGGGCGTGATAGACTGTTTAATCATCGCAGTTCTGTCATGTACCAAGACACCCGACTGAGTCACCATTAAGTTAATGAACTTATTTAGAATCATGGAGCACCACATGACTTGAACGCCATGTTCTCTTTCAATATTGACGTTTCTCTCCACCCATTACACCAATGCGTATAAACGTTAACTTCACTTTCCCTCATCCACCCCTAAATTTCTTCACAAATCAATGTCTTAACCGTGTTATATTATTTTCTGTTTGATATCTTTTGGATTATAATCGCTGCTAAATCTATTTTGAAAACAAAAAACAAAACATGTTTTGTGTTGTTTGCTGATGAAGCCCTTTTGTGGACAAATTAATTGTTTTGTTGCTTTTTTGGGCAAATTTACTCATACCCCGTTTAATTGCTTTCTTTCTGATTTTTGTAAATTTATTAGAGCAATAGCTGATGCTCTTACACGGGTGAATTTGCAAGGTTACCAATTTTTAAAAATGGTCCAGAAACACATTTAATCTGTGTATGTGGCTAAAAAAACACAACTTAAATACCTTTTCTGATAATTAAATTTTTTATTCACGAAAATCCGACGGAAAATAACGTTCCATGGCTTTAATAGCACCCCAGTTTGTGAAATTAATTTTGTATGATAGACTTTTGATAGAGTAATATAATTTCTATTTCATTATCAAAGATTTTTAAATAGAAATTATTCTAAAAGTTTGAATCAAGCATTTTATTATTTTTTAAAAATTAGTATGAACAACAGTTAAGCAGAAGTTCAAACATTACATGCTTTGATAGAAATAAGACCTGTAATAAAGCATTGCAATACTATTTAAAAACCAACTATATATCTGTAAATGGCCACTAAGAACAAATTCCTATAGGTAACTAAATTAAAGCTACACCAACAACCCAGCTGATCTTTATTATTAACATTTAAAATCTCAATGTATTATAGTCCCAATTAGGTAGCAATTTTATTTTAATTTAATAATATAATAGTTTATCTGCAAATATGGGATGTATTACATCACAGGTAAGAAGTATCCAAATGCAAATAATAATTTAGTTCATACAATTACAAAATCTATATTACAAGTTAATTGGCGAGTAATTAATATTACTGATTATTATTTTATCAATTTTATTTTATTTTAATAGAACTTAGAAAGTTAAGAAAGTTTATTATAGTTATAACTTATAATAGTAATACTTAGTAATTTAACAGACTTAAGAACATGACATAGTTTATATTTTATAGTATGGTCACAACCTTAGACTTAGAGGGAACATTGGCGATGAGTAAGCTACTTGAACTTGTGTGAGTAAATGGGCAGCTTACTTTAGTCTTTAGTCTTTAGTTTCAAACTTGTAAAATTAAAATACAGTCGTAAACAGAGCCGTCTTTACACCATTTTAGGCCCTCGGGCAAAGTAAAAGTATTGGGCCCCTGGGCATGAAAATGAAAGATTCCTGCCCCACCTCCCCCCGGCAGGAATAATAATAAATGGTTGATAATCTTATCTTATCTTATCTTATCTTATCTGTTTACAGACGCTCCTTCTATACAGAAGATTATTGCGTCCTACGCTTATCTATGGTTTGTGTTTAGTCCTGCATTTTTATTAGAGATTTAAATGTTGATAAAGTGTTGGTTTTCCTGGATTCTTCAGGCAACCCATTCCACGCCCGAATTCCGGACGGGAAGAAGGAAAACTTGTATGTGTTTGTTCTTGCATACGGAATAAGAAAGGTGTTTTTATCCTTATGTCTATCTGAGGGTTGTATTAAGTTATCTTTGTGTTGTATTTCTAAATTAGAATTAATTGCTTTATGTATGATTACTACTTTGCTCTTGGTTCTTCTATCCTCTAGTGTTTCAAGGTTTAATGATTTAACTAATGGTGTTATTCTTGTCAGTTTCGAATATTCTCCAGTAATGAATCTGGCAGCTCTTTTTTGAATTTGTTCTAGTTTATCAATGTTTTCTTTGGTGGATGGGTCCCATACAGAAGATGCATATTCTAGTACAGGTCTCACCAAAGTGAGGTAGCATTTTAGTTTTATATCTCTATTACATTTGTTAAAGTTCCTTTTTATAAAGCCTAAGGTTTTGTTTGATTTTTTAATAACTTCATTGACATGGGGATTCCATGATAGTTTCTCATTTATTAAGACTCCTAAGTATTTTGCATCTTTAGTTTGGGTCAGTTCTTTTCCATGAATGTAATATTTTGAATTTATTTGCTTCTTTTTCTTTGTTACTCTTAACAGTTGACACTTTTCTGGGTGGAAAGACATACTCCAGTTAGTTTCCCATTTTATCAATTCATCTAAGTCTTTTTGTAAAATTTTGCTATCTTGTTCTGATTTAATTGTTCTTTAGATTATACAATCATCAGCAAATAACCTAACTTTTGTACCTGTTGAGATGTTGTTGGGTAAATCATTTATATAGATTAAAAAGAGTAAGGGACCTAGCACAGTTCCTTGTGGAACTCCTGAGTTAACCTTTATTAACCTTAATATTAAAAATGTACTAGTTATTTTATTGAAATTATTGTCACTATACTAATTTCAACAAATTTTTTGTTAATACAATAATTGTACATGCTGTACAGCTGCAACTATACTATACTATAATCGACATTAAACATAAAAAAAAAGAAAAGAGATTTATTTACATGTTTTATAGTGGAATTGTTCATGGCCAACAAACAACAGCAGCTTTTGGAATACATACCTGAGTCTGCTGTCGCCTTTCCTATTCCTGCTAACTGGATAATGAAAATGTTTACAGAGCAGAAGAGAAATAGTATCCAGTTGACACTATGGAAACAACTTGATGACCTGGATTTTGCAGATGATCTTGCATTAATATCACACACACAGCAACAGATGCAAGAAAAAACTAAATATGTAGCACAGTACTCTTCTTGCGTTGGCCTGAACATCCATAGAGGAAAAAGCAAAGTCCTTCAAATAAATATATCAAGCAACACTCCAATAACACTAAGGAACACATCTTTTTATAAATATGATGAGTAGAACCAGAAAAAAATGTATACAGGTCAGGTGCTGAACAAAGTCAAAGAATTTTATAGACTGTAGACAACAGTCTGCAGATTTTACTCCCACCAAATTCAGGCTGTGTCCTGCACAGGGGACATACATGGCAAACTCATTGAGTTCATGAATACATGCCTGCAATCCAGTGTATCGTCCAGACACATTTGACGCATTATGGTATGATTGGCCACGGCAGTTTGATAGTGGATTTTTGTTCTCTTTAAGTTTAAGAAAATTAAATTGGAACCAACGCATATAGTTACAGTATTCCTACATAGACTGTATCATGCGAATGCTCATGGGACCTACATTTTTAAACCCGACACGTTGGGGAGCTTTCACTTCGTCAAATAGTTCAAGGTTGAAAGTGATTCATAAACTTAAAGGCTCCGTTCGCATATAAACACAAAATTATGAGATTTTTATAAAATACATGTAATACTAACTTTTATGCAGGTTTTCCGAAACCCTAAAACATATTTGCATGAGCCCCTATGCTCCTGGGCCCCCGGGCAAATGCCAAACGGGCTCATTTACATTCATGTTGTTAGGTCATTCATCATTGTTAAGATAAGAATCAGTTTTGTTGTCCAGCAACACCTTCAGTAACTGAGCATCTCTCCTTTACTAAGGCCCTTTATTTTATATCACACAAGCCTTAATTAATTATATTTATTCCAAATAAGCTATTAGATAAATTGACCTTAGTTTAAGATAAAAACATATTGAATGAATGCAACTATGCATGTCTATTATCTCTATGCTCTATACTACATCTATACAGTATTCAGTATTGTCTATGCCTTATACTTAATATTTCATGACTTATGCCTATGCAACCCATAACAAAACACTATTACTTAAAGGTCATAGGTAGGCATAAGGGTTCAAAATAGACCCACACTTAATGAGTCCCACACTATAAAAAGATAAGATCAAAGTCAATGGCAAAAGTAGAATGATAAATAAAAACTGCATAAACTTTATGGGATATTAAGATGAGAGAGTCCTTAGCAAGTAAAAAAACACCCACAAAACAATCGGCAGGAGAAACAAACAGCTAGTGAAATTTTTGTAACAAACAAAATTTCAGGTAAGAAAATGAACTTATTTTGGATTATACAGTACAATCTGTAAACATTTACTCAATGACTTGATATTTGCACATTTTTTAAGAATGTGTTTCCATTTCCTCAAATTCAAATACATAAGAGTTCTCAGTACCATATAATCCCAACAGTCCAAAAAAGATAAAAAGTTTCCTGAATTGTGTTTGAAAATATGTTTTCACAACAGAACCCACTTTGTTTGTTCCTTGTGTAATAAAACTGTAACATTCTCTTCTGGGTGACATATTAGAAAAAACACAACACTAATGGTTAATTTATAAATGGGGACCTTATAGCTCAATTCCCCCCCCCCGCTTATTTGATGGCACCATGCAGGTCAGTGTCTTATTTGACCATTTGATGGGGGAAAAAATGAGCACCATTAGATCAGACCAATGTGATGAAACAACAAAGAGATTTGTACAATAAGAATAAAGACAGTTTATTATTTGAATTTGAGGCTATTTTTGGATCAGAAAAATTGTTGGATAAGACCAAATAGATGATGCAAGAGATGCAATTGTTTGATCAGATAATTTTGATGCATATGAAACAGTAATTGGTTTTCAAATGTAGGTAATATAGTAATTGTCTTAAAACATACTAGAAAAACTAGTTGACAGCATTTTTTGTTTACAAATGAGGATGCTTATCCAAATAATTACTTCTTCCTGGACTAAAAACTTACAGTAAAACTAACAAGTCAAGGATATACTTGATGATGTTGCACCAGTAACACTAAGAAGTTAAAAATAGACTTATTACTCCTGAATACTCCTGCTAGCTTGGTCTCATTAAAAAAATGCAAATTATACTAGAATTAGCGTATATACTCGAGTATAAGTCGAGTTTTTTTCTCCAGATTTCAAGGCAAAAATCAGGGGTCGACTTATACACGCTAAACTCATTTTATAAACACCATGAGTTTACCATAGTGATCATTGAAGAAATGTAAATTTCCACTTTCCAAGTGACAAATCAGTGGGTCAACTTATACTCAAGATCGACTTATACTCGAGTATATAAATATATGGTATATATATATATATAAGAACTAGCCCAGCATTTTGCAAACAGTGTGGTCACTGAAAAATGTAGTCATTGTGGGCTGACAGTGTGGTCACTGACAAATGTGATCATGGTGGGCTGACAGTGTTGTCACTGATAAATGTTGTCATGGTGGGCGGACAGTGTGGTCACTTAGAAATGGTGGGCTGACAGTGTGGTCACTGACAAATGTTGTCATGGTGGGCTGACAGTGTGGTCAGTGACTAATGTTGTCATGGTTGGCTGACAGTGTGGTCACTGACAAATGTGGTCATGGTGGGCTGAAAGTGTGGTCACTGACAAATGTGGTCATGGTGGGCTGACAGTGTGGTCACTGACAAATGTTGTCATGGTTGGCTGACAGTAAGGTCATTGACAAATGTGGTCATGGTGGGCTGACAGTATGGTCACTGACAAATGTGGTCATGGTGGGCTGACAGTGTGGTCACTGACAAATGTGGTCATGGGGGGCAGACAGTGTGGTCACTGACAAATGTGGTCATGGTGGGCTGACAGTGTGGTCACTGACAAATGTGGTCATGGTGGGCTGACAGTGTGGTCAGTGACAAATGTTGTCATGGTGGGCTGACAGTGTGGTCATGGACAATTGTGGTCATGGTGGGCTGACAGTGTGGTCACTGACAAATGTGTTCATGGTGGGCTGACAGTGTGGTCACTGACAAATGTGGTCATGGTAGGCTTACAGTGTGGTCACTTACAAATGTCATGGTGGGCTGACAGTGTGGTCACTGACAAATGTTGTCATGGTGGGCTGACAGTGTGGTCATTGATAAATGTGGTCATGGTGGGCTGACAGTGTGGTCACTGACAAATGTTGTCATAGTGGGCTGACAGTGTGGTCACTGACAAATGTTGACATGGTGGGCTGACAGTGTGGTCATTGACAAATGTGGTCATGGTGAGCTGACAGTGTGGTCACTGACAAATGTTGTCATGGTGGGCTGACAGTGTGGTCACTGACAAATGTTGTCATGGTGGGCTGACAGTGTGGTCACTGACAACTGTGGTCATGGTGGGCTGACAGTGTGGTCACTGACAAATGTTGTCATGGTGAGCTGACAGTGTGGTCACTGACAAATGTTGTCATGGTGCGCTGACAGTGTGGTCACTGACAAAATTTGTCATGGTGGACTGACAGTGTGGTCACGGACAAATGTCATGGTGGGCTGACAGTGTGGTCACTGACAAATGTTGTTATGGTAGGCTGACAGTGTGGTCACTGACAAATGTTGTCATGGTGGGCTGAAAGTGTGGTCACTGAAAAATGTGGTCATGGTGGGCTGACAGTGTGGTCAGTGACAAATGTTGTCATGGTGGGCTGACAGTGTGGTCACTGACAAATGTTGTCATGGTGGGCTGACAGTGTGGTCACTGACAAATGTGGTCATGGTAGGCTGACAGTGTGGTCACTTACAAATGTCATGGTGGGCTGACAGTGTGGTCACTGACAAATGTGGTCATGGTGGGCTGACAGTGTGGTCATTGATAAATGTGGTCATGGTGGGCTGACAGTGTGGTCACTGACAAATGTTGTCATAGTGGGCTGACAGTGTGGTCACTGACAAATGTTGACATGGTGGGCTGACAGTGTGGTCATTGACAAATGTGGTCATGGTGAGCTGACAGTGTGGTCACTGACAAATGTTGTCATTGTGGGCTGACAGTGTGGTCACTGACAAATGTTGTCATGGTGGGCTGACAGTGTGGTCACTGACAAATGTGGTCATGGTGGGCTGACAGTGTGGTCACTGACAAATGTTGTCATGGTGAGCTGACAGTGTGGTCACTGACAAATGTTGTCATGGTGCGCTGACAGTGTGGTCACTGACAAAATTTGTCATGGTGGACTGACAGTGTGGTCACGGACAAATGTCATGGTGGGCTGACAGTGTGGTCACTGACAAATGTTGTTATGGTAGGCTGACAGTGTGGTCACTGACAAATGTTGTCATGGTGGGCTGACAGTGTGGTCACTGAAAAATGTGGTCATGGTGGGCTGACAGTGTGGTCACTGACAAATGTTGACATGGTGGGCTGACAGTGTGGTCATTGACAAATGTGGTCATGGTGGGCTGACAGTGTGGTCACTGACAAATGTGTTCATGGTGGGCTGACAGTGTGGTCACTGACAAATGTGGTCATGGTGGGCTGACAGTGTGGTCACTTACAAATGTCATGGTGGGCCGACAGTGTGGTCACTGACAAATGTTGTCATGGTGGGCTGACAGTGTTGTCATTGATAAATGTGGTCATGGTTGGCTGACAGTGTGGTCACTGACAAATGTTGTCATAGTGGGCTGACAGTGTGGTCACTGACAAATGTTGACATGGTGGGATGAGAGTGTGGTCATTGACAAATGTGGTCATGGTAAGCTGACAGTGTGGTCACTGACAAATGTTGTCATGGTAGGCTGACAGTGTGGTCACTGACAAATGTTGTCATGGTGGGCTGACAGTGTGGTCACTGACAAATGTGGTCATGGTGGGCTGAAATTGTTGTCACCGACAAATGTTGTCATGGTGCACTGACAGTGTTGTCACTGACAAAATTTTTGATGGTGGGCTGACAGTGTGGTCACGGACAAATGTCATGGTGGGCTGACAGTGTGGTCACTGACAAATCTTGTCATGGTGGGCTGACAGTGTGGTCACTTACAAATGTTGTCATAGTGGGATGACAGTGTGGTCACTGACAAATGTTGTCATGGCAGGCTGACAGTGTGGTCACTGACAAATGTTGTCATGGTGGGCTGATAGTGTGGTCACTGACAAATGTGGTCATGGTAGGCTGACAGTGTGGTCACTGACAAATGTTGTCATGGTGGGCTGACAGTATGGTCACTGACAAATGTGGTCATGGTGGGCTGACAGTGTGGTCAGTGACAAATGTTGTCATGGTGGGCTGACAATGTGGTCACTGACAATTGTGGTCATGGTGGGCTGACAGTGTGGTCACTGACAAATGTCATGGTGGGCTGACAGTGTGGTCAGTGACAAAAGTTGTCATGGTGGGCTGACAGTATGGTCATTGATAAATGTGGTCATGGTAGGTTGACAGTGTGGTCACTGACAATTGTGGTCATGGTGGGCTGACAGTGTGGTCACTGACAAATGTGGTCATGGTGGGCTGACAGTGTGGTCACTTACAAATGTCATGGTGGGCTGACAGTGTGGTCACTGACAAATGTTGTCATGGTGGGCTGGCAGTGTGGTCATTGATAAATTTGGTCATGGTGGGCTGACAGTGTGATCACTGACAAATGTTGTCATAGTGGGCTGACAGTGTGGTCACTGACAAATGTTGACATGGTGGGCTGACAGTGTGGTCATTGATAAATGTGGTCATGGTGAGCTGACAGTGTGGTCACTGACATTTTTTGTCATGGTGGGCTGACAGTGTGGTCACTGACAAATGTTGTCATGGTGGGCTGACTTTGTGGTCACTGACAAATTAGGTCCTGGTGGGCTGATTTTGTGGTCACTGACAAATGTTGTCATGTTGGGCTGACAGTGTGGTCACTGACATATGTTGTCCTGGTTGCGCTGACAGTGTGGTCACTGACAAAATTTGTCATGGTGGGCTGACAGTGTGGTCACGGACAAATGTCATGGTGGGCTGACAGTGTGGTCACTGACAAATCTTGTCATGGTGGGCTGACAGTGTGGTCACTGACAAATGTTTTCATAGTGGGCTGACAGTGTGGTCACTGACAAATGTTGTCATGGTAGGCTGACAGTGTGGTCACTTACAAATGTTGTCATGGTGGGCTGACAGTGTGGTCACTGACAAATGTTGTCATGGTAAGCTGGCAGTGTGGTCACTGAGAAATGTTGTCATGGTGGGCTGACAGTGTGGTCACTGACAAATGTTTTCATAGTGGGCTGACAGTGTGGTCACTGGCAAATGTTGTCATGGTAGGCTGACAGTGTGGTCACTTACAAATGTTGTCATGGTGGGCTGACAGTGTGGTCACTGACAAATGTTGTCATGGTAGGCTGGCAGTGTGGTCACTGAGAAATGTTGTCATGGTTAGCTGACAGTGTGGTCATTGACAAAATTTGTCATATTCGGCTGACAGTGTGATCACTGACAAATGTCATGGTGGGCTGACAGTGTGGTCACTGATAAATGTTGTCATGGTGGGCTGATAGTGTTGTCACTGACAAATGTGGTCATGGTGGGCTGACAGTCTGGTCATTGACAAAATTTGTCATGGTGCGCTGACAGTGTGGTCACTGACAAATGTGGTCATGGTGGGCTGACAGTGTGGTCACTGACAAATGTTGTCATGGTGGGCTGACAGTGTGGTCACTGACAAATGTTGTCATGGTGGGCTGACAGTGTGGTCACTGACAAATGTGGTCATGGCGGGTTGACAGTGTGATCACTGACAAATGTTGTCATGGTGGGCTGACAGTGTGGTCACTGACAAATGTGGTCATGGTAGGCTGACAGTGTGGTTACTGACAAATGTTGTCATGGTAGGCTGACAGTGTGGTCACTTACAAATGTGGTCATGGTGGGCTGACAGTGTGGTCACTGACAAATGTGGTCATGGATGGCTGACAGTGTTGTCACTGACAAATGTTGTCATGGTGGGCTGACAGTGTGGTCATTGACAATGCTGGTCATGGTGGGCTGACAGTGTGGTCATTGACAAAATTTGTCATGGTGCGCTGACAGTGTGGTCACTGACAAATGTGGTCATGGTGGGCTGACAGTAACTCATTGACAAATGTTGTCATGGTGGGCTGACAGTGTGGTCACTGACAAATGTTGTCATGGTGGGCTGACAGTGTGGTCATTGACAAATGTTGTCATGGTGGGCTGACAGTGTGGTCACTGACAAATGTTGTCATGGTGGGCTGACAGTGTGGTCACTTACAAATGTTGTCATGTTGGGCTGACAGTGTGGTCACTGACAAATGTTGTCATAGTGAGCTGACAGTGTGGTCACTGACAAATGTTGTCATAGTGAGCTGACAGTGTGGTTACTGACAAATGTTGTCATGGTAGGCTGACAGTGTGGTCACTTACAAATGTGGTCATGGTGGGCTGACAGTGTGGTCACTGACAAATGTGGTCATGGTGGGCTGACAGTGTGGTCACTGACAAATGTGGTCATGGTGGGCTGACAGTGTGGTCACTGACAAATGTTGTCATGGTGGGCTGACAGTGTGGTCATTGACAATGCTGGTCATGGTGGGCTGACAGTGTGGTCATTGACAAAATTTGTCATGGTGCGCTGACAGTGTGGTCACTGACAAATGTGGTCATGGTGGGCTGACAGTAACTCATTGACAAATGTTGTCATGGTGGGCTGACAGTGTGGTCACTGACAAATGTTGTCATGGTGGGCTGACAGTGTGGTCATTGACAAATGTTGTCATGGTGGGCTGACAGTGTGGTCACTGACAAATGTTGTCATGGTGGGCTGACAGTGTGGTCACTTACAAATGTTGTCATGTTGGGCTGACAGTGTGGTCACTGACAAATGTGGTCATAGTGAGCTGACAGTGTGGTCACTGACAAATGTTGTCATAGTGAGCTGACAGTGTGGTTACTGACAAATGTTGTCATGGTAGGCTGACAGTGTGGTCACTTACAAATGTGGTCATGGTGGGCTGACAGTGTGGTCACTGACAAATGTGGTCATGGTGGGCTGACAGTGTGGTCACTGACAAATGTTGTCATGGTGGGCTGACAGTGTGGTCATTGACAATTCTGGTCATGGTGGGCTGACAGTGTGGTCATTGACAAAATTTGTCATGGTGCGCTGACAGTGTGGTCACTGACAAATGTGGTCATGGTGGGCTGACAGTAACGTCATTTACAAATGTTGTCATGGTGGGCTGACAGTGTGGTCACTGACAAATGTTGTCATGGTAGGCTGACAGTGTGGTCACTGACAAATGTTGTCATGGAGGGCTGACAGTGTGGTCACTGACAAATGTTGTCATAGTGGGCTGACAATGTGGTTATTGACAAATGTTGTTATGGTAGGCTGACAGTGTGGTCACTTACAAATGTTGTCATGGTGGGCTGACAGTGTGGTCATTGACAAAATTTGTCATGGTGGGTTGACCGTGTGGTCACTGACTGAAGACAAGGTGTAAAGCTGAGATGGTAAAAATTGAGAAAAAAAAATCTTAATTCTAGTTCTGTTAACTATTAATTTATATTTAATCGTTAAATTTTGAAGAATTTATGATTAATTAATCGTTAATTTCGATTAAAAGCCAAAAATTGAAATTTATGGTGTCATAAGTAACATTTATTAAAATACTTGTCGAAAATTTGAAAATAACACTGGAATGTCTTCTTTATATGACATCTTTAACCAACAATGCAAACAGACAAGTGTATTGACATTATTTGGTTCAAGTGATGAGTGGGTCTTATTGACAAAATATCCAGCCGAGCAGAACCGTCGTTCACATAGCTTTAAATTGTCTCAGCTGAATTTTCCGATACTGTAGTGGATGTTTGGTTTGCAGGTGATATGTAAGCGAAGTGTTAGAACCAT
Organism: Ampullaceana balthica; assembly: GCA_944989445.1. Taxonomy (NCBI): domain Eukaryota; kingdom Metazoa; phylum Mollusca; class Gastropoda; family Lymnaeidae; genus Ampullaceana; species Ampullaceana balthica. The sequence continues at coordinate 275,930 of CALYLW010000321.1, read as the reverse complement.
GGTAGCAATGTTCCCTTTAAGCAGCGCGGCTGCGCAGATGTTTGACTGACGCCCCGCCGGAGTTTAGAATCACTGCGCAGCAAATTTTGTAAAATATTTCACAAAAAATGGGCGTTGTGCAACTTTTCACATGAGTTTTTTTTTAACTTTGCACACGGACCAACGCAGCTTAGACTTAGAGGGAACATTGCATGGTATGCAAACGATTCCTCTCAATGGACACAATAACCTTTATCAACATTTTGAACATTCACGTCAGTCAATTGAGTCAATAGTTTAAAACCAAAATGTTCGTGTAATCGGAAATTAGTTTATATTTATCGGGCGAAATATTTTACTTTTTGACTTCCAGTACTTCCAGTACATTTATAAGTGGTGGGTTGATTAATCGTTAAAAAAAATTAATCGTTAAAAATTTTAACGATTAATCGAGAAATTAATCGTTAATTTCCGCAGCCCTACTTAACACATTTACTTCTACCTATATCTAATTGTAGTCACCCCCAACCCCACTTAAAATTTTTTGTGTGACGCTGTTAGAAAATTAATGATTTCAATCTCTATTGTAGTTTTTTTTTAAGTAGTGAGATTTGGGTAACAATAGAGCGTGCGGTGCAATATTTTTATTAGATATGATCTAGTGATTATGCAGAGTGGAAGATGTTCATTTTGTGCCATAAGAATTATCAGGATTTTGAGATTTGGGTGGTCCAAACAAAATGTTTGGGATGTGAAAAGTTTAATGAGATTGCATATGTTGTTTGTGTTCCATCATAAATTCCCCGAGGTACAACTTACACATCATTTGTGAAAATATGGAAAGTCCTTGATGGGGTCTTGAGTGGAAATATACAACATTGTTATTGAAACCCCAACGAAATGAGTCTGCTCTTTAAAAAAGGTTTATCGCCCTGTATGTCAGAGCACTCTCAAAATTTCTTATGTTGCCACCTTGAGTTTGACCTTAGAAGGTAGTGTCTGATAGTTTATATGATGCTTTGGTTCAGGAAATATGTTTATTGAAGGCTAATGAAATTTATTTAAAACTTTGTTACATCCAGCTGGCTTGTTGCTGCGGTCCAGCTTCATGTGCTCTCTGCTGTGGCTGTCTACCTCCCATCAATGAATCAACAGGCACAAGAGCAATGTATACGCTACTCTTAACATTCAGTTTCATCATTCAGTGTGTTATGCAAATACCCAATCTGGTAGATATGATAAAAAAGCATGTAAGTAAATAATTCCTTATGTGTTGTTTTTTCTAAATTGTAAATAATTACCGTATATACTCGCTCTATAGCCCGTTTGTTCATAAGCCTACCCCACTACTTTTGGAAGAGAAAAGTATTAAAAGTGTATAACCTGCTCGCAAGCCGACCCCCCAAAAATAATAGGACAGTTTAAACAAAATGGTACACATTTTTTAAAAACTGTAAATAAGCTAAATCGGTCATTATGATTGTTTACTTTGTACTGCCTATCTTTGTCTTTGTGCTCTTTGTTAGGCAAGAGTTACCGGTATTTAAAAAAAAATTTGGTAAACAGTGGCAAAAGCGCGTACATTCAAATTGGTTGTTGAAAACAAAATTTGTAAAACAATTTATTAAAACATTCACAAAAATAAATAAAATGATTAAATAAGGTAAGTGCAGATGTTTAATAATATATTATAGCTTCTGGTAGAGCAGTCCAATCTTGTAGAATGTAGAAAAGGACCTTGATGATCTACATTAACAACACCAATGCCAATATTCAATATCCATTCTGAAATCACCTATGACCCGCTCATAAGCCGACCTCCCAACTTTTTCCCCTAGATTTTGTCCAAAAAAGGTCGGCTTTAGAACGAGTATATATGGTATAAATTTTATGTTGAGCCCAATTAGAAGGCTGATAATGGTCACCCTTGGAAGGCAGCTCTGCTTTGGAAGCAGGAGCTATTAACTCAGGATGGGATATAATTGACTGCCTGTCATTACATGTGCATCTAATCTATATATATATATATATATATTATATATATATATATATATATATATATTAGGGGCAAGTACCCGGCTTTCCCGGGTTTAACAACAACAGCAACAACAACAAAAACAACAACAGCAACAAAACAACAAAAACAAACAACAAAAACAAAACAACAACAACAAAACAACAACAAACAATAACTACAACAACAACAGCAACAACAACAAAGCAACAACAACAAAACAACAACTACAACAGCAACAACAACAGCAACAACGACAAAAACAACAACAGAAACAGCAACAAAAACAACAAAACAACAACTACTAAAACAACAGCAACAACAACAAAGCAACAACAACATGAAGGACATTGTCGTCGCAGGGCAAGGGATGTGGACAACAACAACAACAGCAAAAACAACACAAAATCAACAACAGCAACAACAACAAAAACAACAACAGCAACAGCAACAAAAACAAAACAACAACAAAAACATCAACAAAACAACAACAAAACAACTACAACAGCAACAACAACAAAGCAACAACAACAAAACAACAACTACAACAACAAAAGCAACAACAACAAAAAAATTATTTTATGGCGATAATCGCCTTCTTGTTCATCTCGACACCAAAATGTTTATTATTTTGCGTCATTATTTTACGTCTTAATTTTCAATAATTTTTATTTTATATAGCTCATATAAGCAAAAATTACATTTTGGGCCCCCGGCCCCCAGTATCTTAAATATATGGAACGAAACCTGTTTAATAACCTTTCCGGTATAATTTTGTGTACGTGTTCCAAATTTCACGTTATTTGGTTGTCTGGATCTTGAGTTATTAGGGAACAGACAGACAACAAATGCGTCTTATATGTATAAAAAGATATTATATATATATATATATATATATATATAATATATTATTCACCAAAGTGAGTATGTGCAAATGAGCATGACGAATGACCCTCGCTGGGGTCGACCAATCACTGTTGGCAAGCGTAGTGGGATGAAAAGGAGAAAAAAAAAGGGGGGGGGGCCGCAACAATGATTTCTTGCTTTCACTTGCGTTGTTCCTTCACAGTAGAACATATTATTCGTAGTGTAGTGGTTATCACGTCGCCTTGCACGTGGAAAGTCCCGGCTTCAAGCCCCAGCGAGAACATATTTTTTAATATTTAAGAATGTTTGTTTCTGTCCGTTCTTTTCCCCCTTTTTTGTAAACATGACTAACCCTTGCTAGGGTCGGCCAATCACTGTTTATGGTTTGCAAGGGATGGTAGTAAAGGGTGGGGGCAGGTAACAAAAACCGCAGTGAGCATGTCTCCACGTTTACTCGCTTTTGTTTTCCCATACTTCGTGCTGCTGTTTGTGTCTGTTCTCTCACCGTTCTTTGCACTTTCTAAGATGAGCAAGTCTGCGGCCAATGCAACGCAGCGGGTCATATCTAGTATATATGTTACAGGCAATGTGTGAAATCAGGCATTCTGTAGAATGTCTAGGCAATATATAGAATGCCTTATGGTTTCAGGCAAAGTATGAAATTTGTAAAACTTTTCCATACTTTGCCTAGGTATTCTATATTCATCCCGGATTTTGTTTAGGCAAAGTGTAAAAAGAGCACAACAAAAGACTTTATTGATAATTACGTATTTTAAAGTGGAAGTAATACAAAATAAAGCACATGATGTACGCTCTGTATTATTTTTTCAATGTCTTCCTCTTTTTCCACATCTTGTAAAACATCGTCAGGTAGAGTCGACGTTGTGAGGCCTACTTTAGCTCTGCAGCCAAAGAGAGCTTTGTATGGTGATCTTTTAATCCCAGAATGAAAATCTCTGTTCTTCTTGAGTTGGACGAACCGTAATCCCTCACTCCAGTGGCCAGTTATTTCATCTTGCATCCAAGCACACAGCATATTTTTGATGTCCTCGTTAGCTTTGTCAACGCTTCCCTGGCTTTGTGAGTGGCGTGGTTTACCATGAACGATCTGCAAGGTGGCCCAGTACTCTTTTATGCTGCTTACCACATTGCAAATTCCCTACCGCTATTGGACTGTAGAATTATTGAAGCACCAAGCAACTTAAATATGTCTACGAGGTGGTATGCTACTTCTTGTGCCCACTTTGTCTTCAGGGCTCTGAGAACTACGAATTTGGTGAGATGATCTTGATACACCATTAAAACTTGTATTCCCCATCAGTATGTGATTGAAAGTCGATAAGATCGACCTGACACAAGAGTTGAATTCAGAAAAAGCCATTGGCTTGACCACAATGACTTTTTTGACGCCTTTTTGTTTTTTATGGCAAGGTTCACAAAGGTTAATATACAGTTCAATATCATGACGGGTAACGTTCTTGTATTTAGGTGAAAGTTCTTTCAACATTATGTCCTGTCCTACATGACCAATGGCCGAATGGGCCTTATGAAGTATGTCAATATATCTCGGAGTCAGCGACATAAAACAGAATGGCACTCACGCCTTCTTTAACAGGGTAGATCAACTTACTCTTATTTTCTACCATCATGACATCATAGTGTTTCACCAACCAATAGTCCCGTGGTTCTTCCTTAATGGTGGTCTTAGCCATTTTCAAATGTCCACCAACTTTTGGTAACAGTTTTGGTTTTTAAAAAAAGTTGTTTTTATCAGCATTGGCTCTTACTTTAGATAACTCATTGTAGAACCGTCGTTGCATGTCATCATGACGTGATTCCTTTCTTAACACTACATATTCTTCCGACATGGTCACACAGCAATCCAAGGGGAAACGTTATGGGATAACGTCTGTGGAATCTCAGCCGGATGATATAAATTGAATTTGTGAGAAGAATTGTGGCAATATTGTCTGTGATTTGTAAGTGGAACCTTGTACCGGCTAAACGCTGTCTTACAATAAAACTTTAAACACTCACAGGCTTCGATCGCCATCATCAAACAATGACCAAAGCGCCACCGCCAACATCAGTGGCTGGAAAAATGGCCAGGGTAGGCCAATTACATACTTTGCCGGACGACAACTCATCATTCTATAGAATGCATAGGCAATGTATAAAATAGCAATCATTTCATACTTTGCCGGAAACCATCAGGCAGTTTATACATTGCCTAGGCATTCTATAGAATGCCTGAATTTCACACTTTGCCTGTAACATATATATATATTGCTTGTGGTGGTGAGGTTCTACTCCCAACTTTTCCCCTACGTTAAACTGCTTCCTCAATCTGTTTCAACAATCCTTACACCAAATCTCCACATGTTTGTTTTTACATGTTTACTGTGTTGTGTGGTTTATTTATGTGAGCTTCTCTTGCCTCCCTCTGAATTAAGCTGAAAAATGTTGATCACATGCAAGTGATGGGTGGGAGGAGGGACAGAGGCAAATGGTGATTGTCATTTTGTGATACGGGGGGAAAAAGTGTTTGGGAAGTATAAGTGTATTTCAGTTATTCATGACAAGGGGACGTTATGTGTTGAATAGATGCAATAATTCTTAACATAGGATAGTCACATAAATAATGATTTTTCTAGATGTAATGCTGTGACACACACAAAAAAAGAAAAGATATTCTTAGAAGTAAGAATTAATCTAAAATGAATTTCATGAATGTATGTTATTAATGTTATGTCAAGTAAATTTTTTAGGTGGGAAGTTCACATTTTTCCTCCACCAGCGTTTGCTGGCTTATGTCTAGTATTTGTATATTTAGCCCTGTAAGAATTTGTGCTCCTCCTTAAATTGCTGGTGGATGGGATCTTGTATGGCAACTTGTTTGAGAAAAGGAAACATTTATACATACACTGCTCTTCGTCATTCTCATTACAAGGCTTTACTAGGGAAGGTGTCACTTTAAACTTACTACACATCTTAGCTTGTTCCAAAACATCTCTCTTGACAAATTTCCCAACCGAAAGTAAATTATAACAGTGGAGTCTACTGAGAACACATCCCTTATAACAGAGGAGTCTACTGAGAACACATCCCTTATAACAGATGAGTCTACTGAGAACACATCCCTTATAACAGAGGAGTCTACTGAGAACACATCCCTTATAACAGAGGAGTCTACTGAGAACACATCCCTTATACATTTTTTGTTATGTTCTTTTAATGACTTTCTACACCTGCTTATTTCATTAGTCATAGTTTCTGTAATCCTAGTGTTCACCTGATAGTCATCTAGAAGTGACATGGAAATATTGTACATATTTTGGCTCAAATTTAGTATAATATTAATTGAAAATTACTTCATTTTAAATTCTCAAAATTTCATTATATTTATATACTTGATTAAAAACAATAACATGCCTGCTGAAATACGCACTTGTAATATTTTTACAGATGATAGATTTGCCAGCCCTATGTCTGAAACAACCAGATGGTGACTGTGCCCAATTAGTTGGATATAAGGCTGTATATCGCATGGGGCTGGCTGTGACATCTTTCTATTTCCTACTTATGCTTTTAACAATATGTGTACCCTCAAGTAACAATTGGAGAGCCAGCATTCAGAATGGGTAAACTTTAATTTTTACATAATTTTACTAATGTCAAAAATGCATTAAAAAAAAATTCCAGATTTTGATTTGGGTATTACATAACATACTGTTCTCTGACAGACAGATATAAGTTATAAGAGCTTTGAACACATTGCTTTCCCTTGTCATATTGAAATCACTGGTTTGGTGTTTGTAATCACATTAAAGGTATACTAAAAATGTCATGTATCATGTATCTCTTCCATCCCCATTACAACTCCCCAACACCATCACTACTTTATATATTTTATTAATATAATTAATTAATTTTCAGCCATAGGCCGCGGTGGTCTAGCGGTAACGCGCTTGACTGCCGAACCGAGACAGGCAGGTCACGGGTTCTATTCTCGGTGCTGGCAAGGCCCCCGGGGCATTGTGCTAGCCACACAATCCCTTGCTCGTTAGTGGTGGCTAAATAAAACATGTGAACGCTTCATCAGATGCCCCATAGTCCGTCATGGACTGGAACGGGGGTTATTAATTTTCAGCTGTAAACTGTATCCTGGCACAACAAACCTAATATTTTCTGGGACTTGTTATTATAATCCACATTTCCCTTAGGGTTCAATTCAATTTTTAAAATTGTGTTCATGAAACAAACAATCAAAAAAGAAAATGCTCAAAGAGAGTTTTTTTTAAATTTACATAGCAATGATAACCATGCTGGGTAGTCTCGAAAAGACCAAGAGTATGTTAAGGATATTTTCTTTTTTGAAAGAAGATTAAAGTCGCAAATTCATGTCTTAGTACTACAAATTACTGCACATGTAATTTATTACGGAATGTTCAGAACAGGCATTTTTAGGTCATGCATAGTAAAAGACACAAAGGGTATGAATAGAGAAGATTCTTTCATTTTCTGAAATACACAATAATTGATATACTGTACATGTACTGTATTTTCTAAAAAACCTGAACAGTATATTTTTTATAATCTTTTTAAAGAATTCCAAAACAAGTAGAAAATTAACTGCAGCATGAAAAATTCTCATGTGAACAAATTTAACACAGCTCGACACAGACATATCAACAAGAATGCAAACATACAACCACACTCTCAAAACACACACAAAAGTCACTTAAGAATGTCACCCATTGTGCAGAAGACATAGTTTTAATGGTTTTGCCTTTCAATTTTTTTGGCATTGCTTGTGCAATTCATAATGCAAGTTTTAATTTGCAAGCCATCTTATGACTAAAAGTTTGCAATCATTTTATATTATGTGTATTCATACAAACCCAAATAATACCAATGTACCAGATCTTCTCATTCTTTTCACAAAACAGATATTGGTTGTTCAAGTTTATTGTTCTTACTGGACTCTGTGTGGGAGCATTTTTTGTTCCCAACGACTTTAGTATTTGTAAGTTACTGGATAATTTTCTAATAACCTTTAAGTTGATGTTGAAAATAGTGTAATAATAATCAAATAAAATTGTAACATAAGGGCCCATTAATTAAATTAATGTATGGTGACATAAATCAAAATCTTTATTGAGAATGCTCATTCATTGCTTAAAATGATGTGTATTTTAATTCTATTCTCTTTTACAGATTGGATGTATGTTGGTATGGTAGGTGGATTCATGTTCATCATATTACAACTCATTTTGTTGGTGGATTTCACTCATGCTTGGCATGCATCATGGTAATTTCTTCATTTATTTTAAATTTGTCCTGATGTGCTGATTAAAAAATGGATACTGTAAGGGATTTTTTTTTGGGAGTGTAGGGTAGGGAAGACTGCTCCAGTTTAAGGTTAATAATAGTGGAACATCATTGTGCATCATTACTATTTTATATAAAAATATTTAAGAAATTTATAATAAATTATAGTTATTCAATTATCCATACTGTGACTTTGGCAATAGAGCTTAATTTTGTTTCAGATCACTGTCCTGGGTCTAGCAACTGATATTAAGTCAAGATAAACTTGATGAACACACTTACCGCATCCCCCTGTCTCAATATACTATATATTATATATACAGTGGTACCTCGGTATACGTCTGCTTTGGCATAAGTCCAACTTGGTATACATCTGGTTTGAAAGTGAAACATTTTGCTTGGTAAACGATCTTTGTTGGAATCTGACCCGTGTGCTAGAACTTGTATGGTATTGTCCATAAATGACAATTTTGGCTGATTCCCCCCACCCCCTCGTCACACGCCGCCACAAAAAGTGAGCCTCCCCCCCCAAATATGACGTCACCCTCTTTCCACCCCCCCCCCACAATAAAAGCTGTATTTGAAAACGAGAACGTTTCAAATCACTTTATTGTCACTTAAGTTTGTATTTAGTTAAATATAAGGCTTCACTCTAAGATTGTAACACTGGTGAAGCCATTTAAAACATCATTAAATAAATTGTAAGCAATCAAATATTTAAGTAGAACTTTCATTTAAAGTTGCGCGCTTTGATGTAACATCACAGTTCTTTAAAAAAAAACAAGCCTCCCCCTTGTCACACATCATCACAAATCTGTGACCCCTCTCTCCCCTAGGGGCGTGATGTCATTTATGGACAGCCCCTAAGAGTCAAAATGACACATCGGGCATGCGTAAGATGTAATAATCACAGCACACTGCGCAATACTCAAGTGTGTTTGTACGGCAGTTGTTACCATTCAGTGAACGATTTGCTCAGTAACTCTAGTGAACGATTTGATCAGTAACTCTAAACTGTCTTGTGATTTTGTGTTTTTCTCGTAATTTTGTTTTTAATAGTAAATTCACTTTTCATGAGTTCTAATAAATTTAATAAGAGGAGCCAAGCAACGAAAAAAAAATGGTTAGGATCACCATGGAGTAGAAAAAGAGATTGCTATATAAGATAAAATTTGCGTGCTTGTCCGGGACGTAATTGAAGCATGTCAAGAATGACGATGTCTATGATTGTGAAAAACAAATACTTTATTAAATTGGCAAATGGGGTGAAATTGATTATGAAACAAAGATCAGGGATATTAGAGCATGTTCAAAATTGCTTTTGAACTGGATAACAGGAAAACAGAAAACAAATTTGTTTAAGTTCTTTTTATTTATGTATTTTAAAGCAGTGTTTAAATTATTTTATACAATTTATTTTAATAAATGTATAAATATTTAAATAGCAATATGATTTTTTTCCCTTGGGAATGGATTAATCATTTTTCCTCTATTTCTTATAGTAAAAATACGTTTGGTGTACATCCTTTTTGGTATACGTCCAAGGGTCTGGAATAGATTAAGTACCTAATCCGAGGTTCCACTGAATATATAAAGGCCATCATAAAAATTTGTCAAGGGGAGATCATCACTGATCACTGGACCAGCTGGCTAAAAGCAGTGTTTAACAGGCAGAAAATGACCTAATAAAACCCCTTGCAACAAAAAGAGTATTATCCATAATATAAAAGCCCAGGTCATTCATTCAGTAATGCTGAGGGGACATAATCAGCATATTTTTTAAACATTGAAAATATAGACATAAAAGCATAATCATTTTCGTTTCGAGATTAACAGAGCATGTGGTGTTTCTCGCCGTAAAATATTTTATGACGACATTGTTTGAGCTTATATTTTAATTTTGGAAAAAGGAACGATGTAAAAAGAGCCGTTAATAGTTTGGCTAAACTTAGGCGCCGTGGGCACCCCAGAACAACCTAGTAAGTACATAAAAGGCCAAAGTTAACTAAAAAGCAAGGTTTTCCAATGAGACATCAGCCGAAATGATATTTTAAAATTCTGCCTCATAAGAAATTTACTGAAGTGTCAGTAAGCTACTTCATTGTGTACTGAAGACCAAATGATGACATTTTTGTAATGTGCTAAATGTAATTATTAAAATGTTATCTCTGTATAATTAAAAAGATTAATTTAAATTTATTAATTATTCTTGAATTTGATTTTAAACTGCAACTAGCAGAGCCACCAAACAAGAGTGCTAAGCTCATGGTAACTAATTTTGTCCAGCCAAAATATGACTCATCAATAGTGGTGGTCGAGTTGCATGCTCGCTCGGCTGGCATACCGATGGTCATGGGTTTGAATCCATGTGAAGGCAAGGATTTGTTCCCGGGGCCTAGGGCGTCCCTGAGTCCACCCAGCTCCAAATGGGTACCTAACACTAGTTAGGGAAACAAAGGCGGCTGGGTAATGCGTGGAACCCTTATTGCCGTGGCCTGTGAACGCTGCATCACTTGCCAACAGACCAGCTTGGTCTGTGGACGCAATAATCTTCTGTATAGAAGGAGCGTCTGTATAGATAAGGCAAGACAAAGCATCTAAGTCTTCCTCCATTACTTTATGATTATGTGTTCAAATTGACATTCTGACTATAAATGTGGAATAAATGAAAAAATACCATTTTAGAATTGGGATAAAAAATATATGGCAAAAGCTACATTTATAGTGCATAATAGTTTTAAAAGTATTTAGTTGAAAAAGTAAAATAATCCCATTTCTATGAAAAGCAGAATTGTGTTACATTTTTGTGTTTTTATCATTTTAGGGTTGGAAGAACACAAGGACAAAAAAATAAATGTGGCATATTTGGTAAGTTTTTAATTTACTAATTTTTATTTTTTTAGCATGAAAAAAATTTCCTATACATGTACTTCCAAGCTCTTAAATTTCTTAAATTCTTAAGTTGTACGTGCAATGTTTGAATTAAAGAAAATATCTAAAACTGGATAATATTGTTATCTTTAAGTTTAAAAACAAATTTAAAATTGAAATTATTCTTGTCATGTTTATCTTCCATACAGATGTATTCAAACATATGTCATTTAATTACAACAGGTACTGTCGTTGTTTCATTTCTGCTGTTTTCGCTGGCTGTTGTTGGGACAATCTTTTTGTTTATATATTACGGAGCTGAAGGATGCACGACAAACCACATTTTTCTAGGCATCAATATAGGGTTGTGTTTTCTGCTAACTTTTCTTACAGTATTACCTTGCACTAAAAAGAGTGAGTTGTGGTTATTTGTGTTAATATTTAAAAATAACTGTAATTTTTAGAAGTTATAGAGCTGAAACTTGAAAGCATTTTAAAAATAAAATAAATTGTTTTGTGTAATATTTATTTATATATGATTTTAAAAAACTTGTTATATTTTTATGAAAATTACATCCCTTTGAAGATTTTTTATTTGTAAAACTTATTTTTATTTTAAACCAGTATTTCACAAATATAAATATATTCTTACCAACTATGCTAAATCAGTATTAACAAGCTTAGCCTTCTACAAAATATTGTTTTTTTAAAAAAGGAAATCCAAATACAGGCTTACTCCAAGCATCAGTTATATGTCTCTATGTTGTTTATCTGACATGGTCTGGACTGACTAGTGAACCAGTAGAGGAAAGTATGTTTATTCATTTTATTCATATTTTATTATTATTCATGCATATTAAAAATATCCCTATGCATTTCTTCTTCAAGTGTTCAAATGCTTCACTTTTTAATATTCCAAGAATAATATTTCTGCTGTTGCTTTAATGTCAACAAAAAAGGTGCATGTGGTTTTGGAGTAAAGAAAACTAGTTATTTAAAATTATATTAATTTATGATTTCTTGAAAATGTATTTCTAGTAGAGAGTTTTCTGGACACATTTAAGACCAAAACACTAGCATTGAACTTTGACACTGCTGGTTCAACTCTGGCCACTCAAAAGTCAGTGAGTTCCCCTGCTCAAATGATTGGAGAAGTGAAGTCCAATTATACTGCCAAGTGTCGGCCTGACCCTGCCTTTCCAGAGAGCGACAGAATAGCTGCATACGCCGGGCTTGTAATCATGTTTGGAATGGCAGTCTATGGCAGGTAATAATAGCATTGATCATTGCTATGGTTTTTTACATTTTTCATCATCATCATCATCAGTCCCGTTACCGTTGCGGTCGTTGGGGGGAGCGCATGGACACATCAACAGATAACGATCTCCACATTTGCCTATTTTGAGCGGCGGCCAATAATTCATGCAATCTCATCCCTGTCCATTCCTTTATGTAATCCAGCCAGCTTTTCTGTTGTCGACCTCTTCGCCGGCCCCCTTCTACAGTGCCTTGAAGGATAATTTTTGTCAGGGTATCATGTCGCAGTACATCTTGCGTCTCTTATTTGTTGTTATGATGGTTTCTTGATGACCGGCTATAGAGTTTATTCTGTCCCAGATATATTCATTGATCTTATGTTCTAAGTAGGAGATCTGGAGAATTTTCGTCATGCATTTGTTTTCAAATGCCTGCAGCTTGCTCTCAGTGGCTGCCATTAGTGTCCAGGTCTCACATCCGTAAAGGACAATGGTTTTAACGAGAGCTCTGTAAAGCCTGAGCTTTGTTGGCAGGCTAATGTTTTTGCTGTTCCATATTTTGGTCAACTTTGTCATTGGGGCCATTGCCGACCTAATTCTAGCTCGAATTTCAGCTTCACATGTACCATCTCTGGATATAATTGCTCCTAGATATTTAAAGTTATGTACCTCCTCCAGCTTTTGTTGGTTCATTACAATGTTGGCCATACTTTTACATTTTTAGGGATAGTATAATTATGTCTGTAACTGCCTGAACTTTGAGTCATGAGATGAACAATGCTTCTAAATTTTAGTATTAAATGGAGGACCTTACATATATTGAGGGGCGCGGTGGTCGAGTGGCAGCGCATTCCGCTGGCCTACAGAGTGTCACAGGTTCGAGTCTCGGTGAAGACAGGGCCCTGTTCCCGAGGCTAAGGGCGTCCTTGAGTCCACCCAGCTTCAAAAGGGTACCCGATATCAGTTCGGGAAGTAAAAAGCGGCTAGGGATTGTGCTAGCCTCACAATCCCCTTGTATGCAGTGGCTATAAAAAACTTGTGAATGCTGCTTCACTTGCCCCATAGGTGAGCATGGTCTGAAAGGGGACCTTACTTACTTTCTTTTATATCCTATCATAAAATTATTATATTTGATTTTAAAAAATTAACTTTATCATTAAATTTTAATTATTTTAAAATCCTTTATATTAACTCTGCTTGATTGAGGCCTTGCTTGCGGAAAAAACTTTGGATCGATTTTTACCCACTTCCTCGTATGCTAGTGAGCTGAAATTTTGCAGGCAGACTCGTGCCGATGATAAAAATGATGTATCAAAATTTCAGATCGATAGAATATTCTGTAATTAAATTAATGAATTTTTAGATTATCTCTATTTATCTCTATGTAGCATGTTATTTTTTGTGCTAGAGTGTCGCGGTGCGTATTACATTGAACGACCTTTTTAATACTTTCCTGTTGCGCTGTGCAACATTATATTGACGATACTTTTTAAAAATATTTTCCCAATCTGTAAATGTAAATGCTATTAATTGCTAATCTGTCTCGCGGTGGGAACTATGTTAAACATGTTTTATAACCCTTTTCCCATGATCAAATCGAGCTGAAATTTAGCAGGCAGGCTGTAAAAGTTTTTTTTTACTATAAATCCTTTATATATTTGAGATATAACTAAAATGTTGGATTTTTGGATTGTCGTACGATGCGTATTATAATGAACATTCTGTTAGTTATGTCTCGTATATAAAGGATTTATAGTAAAAAACTTGTTTTTTTTACGGGGTTTTTAAATTGTTTTTTTAATTATTAACTTTGTCATCAGTATATATATTTTTTATGAGTTTTGTCATTTTTCGGTCTAATGGGAAGGATAAAATAATCGACGTTCTTTGTCTTTAAATATCGCATAGGAAAATGAGAAAGAATCAATGTTAACCTCCAAAAAAAGTAGTAGTTAAAATGTTCAAAATATTTTATTTTCAAGGTATACCCAGTGGCGTAGCTAGTGGGGGCGGTCCGCCCCGGGCGGCACACATTTTGGGGGCGGCATTTCTGGGCATTTGAAAAGTAAAGCCATTTCCGACAACCGCCCTATTTCTTTTGAAGGGGGAAAAACCAAGGTGAAACAAAAATATTCTTAATTTCGAGTCTTAATTAACGGATTCGCGCAACATTTGTTTGACTACATAGTGGTTGTTATAACTAACGCAAAGCCATTCAAAAACTTAAAATCGCCCAAAACTTGATTACACGAATTTTCTACTATGAAAATTTGTAAAGTAAATATAGAAATAGTTTACATACTAATATTTACAATTTCTATGTTTGTAAAAAAAAATCATTTATCTATATATACAAAATAAAAGCATATTAATTGGTAATGTTTTTTGGGTGTAAATTCGGAATATTTTTTTGTCTCATGGGGAAAATTCATGGGGCAACGACCTCAGTAACTTTCTTGTGGCCTTTAATAAAAAGTATCTTGTATTTTTATAAATGTGTATTTATAGGTATATCATTATATGCGGCCTCTTTTATTACTGCTTACATAAATATGGCATGCAATGGTAAAAATATTTCCGACCTTTACTTCGTTTCAATTACAATTATTTATTCATGTTTATTAATTTATAAAATAAATCATATGATTGACTTAAGGGGCCACCCATAAATGACATCACGCTATTTTGGCTGATTTTTCACTCCCTCCCCCCTCGTCACACGTCGTAATAAAAACTTAGACCACTTTTTCAATATGACGTCACAAAGCTTAGCGCCCCCTCCCAAAGCCGTATTTTCTATTTGAAAATGAACATGTTTTAATTCATTTTTTAAATCCCTCATATTAACTTTACCGTCTTGTCTGTCTGTCGTGATCTCTGTCTGTCGTGGTCACACGGAAAAACAAAAGTAAAAAATTACCCACTTCCCATGATGCTATCGAGCTGAAATTTTGCACATAGACTTTTGATAACTAACAATGCATTATATCAAAATTTCAGATCGATCGAATGTACTGTAATTAAATTAATGAATTTTTAGTTTATCTCTATGTATCTCTATGTAAAATGTAAGTTTTTGCGGTGCTTATTATATTGAACAGCCTTTTTAATATTTTCCTATCGCGCGTTGCGGTGCGTATTAAATTGAACAACCTTTTTATAATATATTATCGATCTGTAAATGTTTATGCTAGTTTGTCGCGCAGTGCGTATTATATTGAACATAATCAATACTTTTAGTTATGTCTCATATATAAGGGATTTATAGTCAAAAACTTTGTTTTAGCGGGTTGTTTAATTTGTCAGTTAAGTATGTTTTTAGTGTAGGGCTGCACTATAATATTGTAACCCGCGTGAAGCCAAGTAAAACGCCATTAATTTAAGTGTCAGTACTCAAATAATTAAGTGAAACTTTCATTTAAAGTTGCGCGTTTTGATGTGACGTCACATTTATTAAACACACACACCCCTCGTCACACATCGCCACAAATGTGTGAATCCCCCCCCCATGTGCGTGACGTCATTTATGGATGGCCCCTAAAAAGGGCGGCAAATTGAAGACCGCCCCGGGCGGCAAAAGTTCTAGCTACGCCACTGGGTATACCTGCAGGTTAAAATACCTGGTTTAAAAAAGGTATTGTTCAACTGAATGTTACAGTATAACCTAGTTGAATGATCAAGTGTTATAATTAATTAATCTGAAAGATCTTAAGAGTAAGTTTTTAAGTTACTTTTGGCAATAATTAATGTTATAACCCCCCCCCTCCAACAGATGACAAAAGTATCTCAAAATAAAACTTAATTGTTTAACTGAAAAAGTTCTTTAAAAAAAGGAAACCATTTACCTTGAGGACACAGATTAAAGTTTAACATAAAATTTAAGTTAAAATTGCAATGTATTGTATTTTTATATTAGTTTCTTGGAAACCTCAAGAATTGTTCAATTAACATTAAATTTGTGTTTTTACAAATATTATAAGGGGTTAAACAAATGAACAATTGTTTGTTTCAGTGTGCGTACATCCCATGAAGCTCACAAGCTGGGTGTGAGAACTGTAAGTTGTGATATGCTTCTAACTTTTTTAACTGGCTTCATAAATAAACTTTTTTAAAAAACGGTTGCTTTAACTAATGGATATTACATGACATTGTTAGAAGCATGATTTTACAAATAGCATTTTTCTGAAAGAATAATATAACTTTTTAAAACAAAAAATTTAAGTTATTGTATTAATGTATAGTAATATTTTGAGAACTTATATAGCACGATACCCCAGCTAGCAGTTGGGATCACTGCAGTTTACATAAAAATAGTAACACATATATTAATAAGTGCATTCAGTTTAAACCATTCATATCTTAATTTTAAAAAATATATAATGACATGATGGTACATGTAAGCTACATGTATATCAGTCAGAGAAATGTATGATTGTTAATTTGGAAAGTGAAGTTTGAAAATATGTGTTATTAGTGCAGTCTTGAAGGCCTTTGTAGTAGGAATACTACGAATGTGTAATGGTAGAGAATTCCATTGTTTTTTAGGGCACAAAAAGAGAAAGACCTTTCGCCAAATGTTTTCGTGTGTGTCTTAGGAACAGAAAGAATATGTGTGTCTGCAGAAGAGTGTAGCTGACGAGGGGTTGAGAGTAGACAGAAAGAAGTTCAGTAAGATAGGAAATGGCATGAGTCTGAAAGAAGTTGTGGCAGAGAATAATAATTGCTTTTTATTAATTTGTCAAAAGCAACCTGTCTTTAACTATGAGTAATGTCTGTGCTTTTCATTTACAGGAGGGAAAATCATGTTTCTGTTGTGTGATCACAAAAAGTAAGTTAAATTAGTTACTTATTAAGAAAGTTATGTATAAGCATTGAAATATTAGTGTACCAGCTTTTCACTTTTGTACAAACACCATAATTTTGAATTATTGCTTAGACAAAATTGTTTGATAGGTTATCTAATCCTTGTAATTCTACTTCCATGGTACATTGCCATAAATTGTGGTATAGGATATCTAATCCTTGTAATTTTACTTCCATGGTACATTGCCATAAATTGTTGTATAGGATATCCAATCCCTATAATTCTACTTCCATGGTACATTGCCATAAATTGTGGTATAGGATATCTAATCCTTTTAATTCTACTTCCATGGTATATTGCCATAAATTGTGGTATAGGATATCTAATCCTTTTAATTCTACTTCCATGGTACATTGCCATAAATTGTGGTATAGGTTTATCTAATCCTTTTAATTCTACTTCCATGGTACATTGCCATAAATTGTGGTATAGGTTTATCTAATCCTTTTAATTCTACTTCCATGGTACATTGCCATAAATTGTGGTATAGGATATTTAATCCTTTTAATTTTACTTCCATGGTACATTGCCATAAATTGTGGTATAGGATATCTAATCCTTTTAATTTTACTTCCATGGTACATTGCCATAAATTGTGGTATAGGATATCTAATCCTTATAATTCTACTTCCATGGTACATTGCTGTCACGGTCGGATACTGTGGATGTTGTGGTATGAGAATCACTAGTCTTAAATGTAATGATTATTGTGAGCTCAAATCAGATATAAATTTAAAGAAGAGTTCACTTGTAAATAATAGTGGGAGTTCTTGTCAGTCATGAATTTTATGAAGGGAGACGTGCTATAAATAGTGGTGACACACGGGAGAGCTGATCAGAATACGAAGTGAGAAGAGAGACTGGGTCGTGATGTACTTTGAATGCTTTGAAAGATATTTTAAAGTTGTAAGCTTTATGGCCATGGATATGTCAAGATGATGTGATTAAACTTGTTTGAGATGAATCAAGTGTGGATGAATACTTCCAATGTCCAGTTTTGTACTTTGTGTTTCATTAACCAGCAGAAACTCTTTTGGAGTTGACGACGCTGGTTGATATCTGTTTTATCTGTGGCAAAGGGAGGACCTAGATCCCCCTAGACAACGGAACCGCCACAATTGCCATAAATATAAATTGTTGTATAGGATATCTAATCCTTATAATTCTACTGCCATGTTACATTGCCATCAATTGTTTTATAGGATATCTAATCATTCAATGGTTTATTGCCAACAGGGGACAACCCATCCTCCCATGGGGGTCAGAAGGTCATACAGAATGAAGCACAAGGTGTGGTCTACTCATATTCATTTTTTCACTTTGTGTTTTGCCTGGCTTCCCTCTACATGATGATGCAACTAACCAACTGGTATAGGTGAGCAAAAATAATCCCCTGATATAGTTGAGTCCAACTAACTTCAGCATAATGGTTAGTGCATCTAACTGCTGCATACAGGTGAGTACATTTAACTTCTGCATACAGGTGAGTGCATTTAACTGCTGCATACATGTGAGTACATTTAACTGCTGCATACAGGTGAGTGCATCTAACTGCTGCATACAGGTGAGTGCATTTAACTGCTGCATACAGGTGAGTACATTTAACTGCTGCATACAGGTGAGTACATTTAACTGCTGCATACATGTGAGTACATTTAACTGCTGCATACAGGTGAGTGCATCTAACTGCTGCATACAGGTGAGTGCATCTAACTGCTGCATACAGGTGAGTGCATCTAACTGCTGCATACAGGTGAGTACATTTAACTGCTGCATACAGGTGAGTGCATCTAACTGCTGCATACAGGTGAGTGCATCTAACTGCTGCATACAGGTGAGTGCATATAACTGCTGCATACAGGTGAGTGCATCTAACTGCTGCATACAGCTGAGTACACCTAACTACTGCATACAGGTCAGGTGAGTGCATCTAACCAATTTGATGTAGTTGAGTGAAAACACTCACAAAATATATGTAGTTACATCTTTCCAACCGACAGATGTGAGTGCATCTAAGCAACTGATACATTAAGTCCAATTAGCGTCATTTCAATCAAACAACTGGTGCAAATGATGACTGGCACAGGTTAGGACAAATTACAACTAGTCAGGTTAATACTGCTATCTGTTAAGTGTTCCTCAGATATGGGCTTTAATGAGTTCACATGAAATCTTATTTGTTTAGAGAATCGGAGCTATTATTATTCTTTTAGATAGCTCAAGACTGTGTTATTGCCTAGTCACAAAAAGCATAAAATTATAAAATCCCCTTAATTCTTATATTGTGACCTTTGCCCTACTGTATTGGAAATTATAGGACAAACATTTTGCCAAGAGCTATCATTTCAGTTATACATGTATTTGATAACAAGTCTTAGAACAAGTTTCTCATGTCTGTTTCATTCAGGCCATCTGAGTCTGACCTGGACAACTTTGGCAGGAACTGGGCAGCTGTCTGGGTTAAGATTGCGTCTGGCTGGGTTTGTGTTTTGATCTATGTCTGGAGTCTTTTTATACCAAAGGTTTGTTATGCTTTTAAAATATTATAAACAATAATATGTCCACAATTACTGCCTCATTATTTCCAAAGTCTAACTTGATCCATCTAAATCCAGGTGTTCCTCTAAGGTTGCCAGTTGGCCTGTCACATATTCTAACTTGATCCATCTAAATCCAGGTGTTCCTCTAAGGTTGCCAGTTGGCCTGTCACATATTCTAACTTGATCCATCTAAATCCAGGTGTTCCTCTAAGGTTGCTAGTTGGCCTGTCACATATTCTAACTTGATCCATCTAAATCCAGGTGTTCCTCTAAGGTTGCCAGTTGGCCTGTCACATATTCTAACTTGATCCATCTAAATCCAGGTGTTCCTCTAAGGTTGCCAGTTGGCCTGTCACATATTCTAACTTGATCCATCTAAATCCAGGTGTTCCTCTAAGGTTGCCAGTTGGCCTGTCACATATTCTAACTTGATCCATCTAAATCCAGGTGTTCCTCTAAGGTTGCCAGTTGGCCTGTCACATATTCTAACTTGATCCATCTAAATCCAGGTGTTCCTCTAAGGTTGCCAGTTGGCCTGTCACATATTCTAACTTGATCCATCTAAATCCAGGTGTTCCGCTAAGGTTGCCAGTTGGCCTGTCACATATTTATTGGAATTGCTATTTTGAAATTATGAATTTTCCTTTTAATTTTCTGGTGGCACAATAATCTTCTGTATAGATTGAACGTCAGTAATAGAGAAGATAACACTTATATCTTTTGTATCAATATTAATATATGTGTTTATTTACCTCCACTCCCCCCGCCCCATCACTGCTGTGTACAGGGAGTCCTGACTTAAGCTGTTCCGTGATTACGAACGCACCCCCCATAAAAATATTTAAAAATTATATTACGCGTCATTCTGTCTTACGCATTTTTTAAATTAAAATTTTTTGTATTAATACTTACTTTAATTCATGTGGTAAGGAATAGTTCTCTATTTTTTAAATACTTTTTTGAATGTCATTAACAGTTACATTTTTTATAGCACTATACGTTCAGTACTTTACAGTATACAGTCGAACCCACTTAACTCGAGCTCGGTTAACTCGCCCACCCCATTATGTCGACGTTTTTATAGGAACTGCCGAATTCTCTCTTTGTCTTAGCATTTTCTCGTCGTTTAATTCGATTTTTTAAAGTCGCCGCAACCTCATAACAAAAGCACAAAAAAGGGTCAAATTTGCCACTTAACGTTGGTTATCTCGATCCCCATGACCAATCGCCAGCTTTTGAAAATGTTAGCTATGATTTTTTTATAACCAAGGGAAGGGACCAATTTTCTGCCTCACCAGGGTCTGCTGGTGACGTCACAGCCCGCTTGCTTTCAGCTCTCAGGGCTGTGTTGCTTCTGGTACTATGGCAATCACCAGCTTTTTAAATTCTTAGTTATTTTATAGCCAACAAGGCCACGTGTCAAATTTCAGCCTTGCATGGTGTGCTGGTGATGTCACAGCCCGCTTGCGTTCAGGCCTATGTTGCTTCTGGTAATATGTCAATCACCAGCTTTTGTTCTTCTTAGTTATTTTATAACTAACAAGGCCACGCGGAAAATTTCAGCCTTGCATGGTGTGCTGGTGACTTCACAGCCCGCTTGCGTTCAGGCCTGTGTTGCTTCTGGTACTATGCCAATCACCAGATTTTGTTCTTCTATGTTATTTTATAACCAACAAGGCCACACAAAAAGTTTCAGCCTTGCAAGGTGTGCTGGTGACGTCAAAGCCCGCTTGCGTTCAGATACTTTTCAGAGTTGTGTCAGAGTGAAATGACTTGCGAATTTTGTGTTTGCTATGTTGGAGAATATAATAAAAGTTTGTATCGATAATCGACGTTGGTTTTTATTTTAAATTTGTAAATTTCTGCTGTTATTTGGTGCACATATACCTTTTGTTGTTAGCAAACATGTATGTACATTTTTATAGCATGCCGATCGCTTTATCAAACAAATAACGGCAAAAAAACAGACAGTTTACCCACCCTCACTCTAAGTCCATTGTAAGCTTAGGGGATCGTATGGAATAACAAAATGTACCGTGTGCAGACTTGTCATTGGCAACCATTCATCCTTCAACCTCATTTTGACTCAATTACTACTGCTTTGTTCTCATTGTTTCATTCATAAGAAGTGGTCGTGTGCAAAAGCCATTTAACTATTGGTTAGAATTAATTAAAATTTGTCAAAGTTGAAGGTTCAAAAGTTCAAAAGGAGTTCCTAATTTATTTGTGTACGTTTTTATAGAGAAGAGTTCGCTTTGTCATGAGTCATATAGACTTTGTCATTTCTAAGACCGGAAACGTCATAATTCATTCGGTCATTGGGCTATTTTTAGATTCAGGTCAAACATTTCTGAAAGATTCATTACAACAGTGTATTTTGATACTCTGATCTCACTAAAAACGATATTCTAGGTGCAATTGTTTTGCAAAAAAATATTTCTTTACACTTAGTTTTGCAGCTGAATAAATTATTTAAATTCCGAAGACTTAAAACTTAAATAAATAAGCCTAAACATTTTTAAAGATGAGTGTAAGCGGTCATTCTATAGTCGTAACTACGGTAAACACTAGTCCTAGCGTAATAGTAGTCAATTATTAACAAATATATTTATTTGAATATTGATTGTTTTCCTTGGTCCTTATACAAATAAATGCCTTGGTATTTATTAGTAATAAACTTACACTAAGATTATGAATTTAATTATAATTACATCATTAGTATTAGTAGTAAATAGCATGAAATAATAAAGTTCAAGGACAAACGAGCAAATGAACTAGAACTAGAGCCTCAGTCAGAGCCGAGTCACTAATTCATTTACATAAATCATACTCGCAAGGACGTTCCATTTCGCATAATATAATATATCACATAATTTAACATTATATTGATATTTCGTATATTCCGATACGATTCTGATTAATCGTCCCATCACTAATTAACGCACAACACGTATATAAAGAAATTTCAAGCGCATGTTAATATTTTGCCGCCATATTGGTTTTCGTTTTAACTCGATCATCCGTTATCTCGATGCCATTTTTCATACCCCAACGCCGTCGACTTAACCGGTTTTGACTGTATATATTTTGTTTAATCTTCCGACTTAGCTGAAAATCGGGTTACGATGCATCTTAAGAACGGACCCCCCTGTACCTGTGTTTGTAATATCCTGTTGTTTTTTTTTATGTCCCGTAACCTCGTGGTTATAGGGGGTTCTAATGTTTCCATTAGAACTTTCTCGGGGCTTGGTAGACCTTGGCGGCGCCCATCTCCTCTCCAGGTCAGCGGAGGACTTTTTAGTGATAGTCATTTATCAACATTTTTATTGTGGCTTTAACGTGGGCTAGATCCCACGCCCCTCAGCTCGTGAGCCGAGCACACTATTGACTTCGCCATCTATCCTGGTTACATGTCATTAAATATTAAATGCATATTAATCTCTTTAATATGCTTAATCAATGTTTTTGAAGACCTAGCACACAAAGCAAAATCCACTTACTTATCAAAGCTGATTTGTTTTGTTATAAAGCTGATGATATGTTTACTTTCAGATATGTGCTGGAAGAAACTTATCATTTCCTTACAAGGAGAGAAATGAGGCCATAGATAATGTGGATGGGGTTGTTCCAGACAATGAAGATGTAAGAATATCCATGATTGAAGAACATGTCCCCAGAAAGCAAAGAGTTAGATCAATGTCGGAACAGTCAAGCCATTCCAACGCACAAGCCCCACTCAGAGATTTTGGAGGCAGCAACAGAGCACTGGCCACAGGTTCTCAAGAAAATTTAGCTTTGAGAAATTTGAAAGGCTCAAAAGAAAGTCTCTCGGCAGCTAAAGGCTCAAGGGAAAATCTGGCGCGACTGGCCTTAATGAAAGGCTCCCATGAGAACCTAAGAAATGTTAAAAGTCAGTCAAGAGAAAACCTAAAAAATGTCAGAACTCCATCACGAGAACAATTGCAACCTCTGGCTGGTGTACGAGAGATTCGAGATGAGGAAACACCAGTTCGTCTGACTGGTGGCGCTAAGCAAATTATACAAAATAAAAAACTTGCCGGGAAAGAGAAATCTTTATCTCAGGAAAAGTTAAGTGCATCAAAGAACAAGTCAGGATCTCAATCGTCATTGGCTGGTTCTTCTAGCAACCAAAATAAAGCTCGGGCCAAATCGCCAGTGAAAGAGTTAAATAGATCTAGTTTGGTCTAGCTTTTCTTAACATTATTTAAATTTTATTTATAGCTAGGGTAAATGTAGACAATATTTTATTAAAACTTTGTTTAACTTACTTGATGATACACCTGAGTTTAATAATAACTACTGATGGAGCTGTAAAAAAATCAGCTCAGTGACAGTCCTCTGCCAATAGCTAGGGATAGTGCTAAAAATAGTGACTTGTGGTTTAATTAATAAGATGGTCTAGAAAAGGATTTATGTTATATTCTAGCATTTCTTATTTTTAATAGATTTAAGGAAATGGGTGTACTTGAAGAAATCTAAACTATTTGCTATCTAATATCATGATATCCTTGTTCAGAAAAAAATATTTATTGTAAAGAAAGATTATGAAGATTTTTTTGGACTCATTTCTTAATGGCTCCTAAGATTTATTGTGTCCTTGCTCTGGTTGGTAGTCACATTTCTTCTCATGAAAAGAATGTGGTATTAGCCTCTAATAATAAATTAAGACTAATTATTTCATCTGACAATCTTCTATCAACACAATGTATTTCTGTTAAAAGTCAGTGCCATGGAATCTTTGTTGTTTTTTGGCCAGTTGTTGCCAGTTTAAATTGATGCCTTGCATTTTATTAATCTAAAAAGATACTAGTCTCTTCACTGTTAATGTTAATGTAAAGTTTGTCATTTTTTCTATAACCTTTAAATAATTTTAAATGGTATTTTTCCACTGTATAGTTTTGGCCCAGAGTCAAATTTAATTAGCCTCATATGAGGCAATTGCTATGCATAAGGTTTTTATACACGTTTCACATATAAATATATTGATTTTCCCAATTTCTTTTTTCTGTAAATATTATTCCAGCATTTCCTTCATACTCTCATAATTATACATGGCTCGTAAGCAGGCCTCTGCCATTATTATGCTATCATTGTGACTTTGCCAATTTGCTTTATCTAATTTTTTAAAAAAAGGGATACCTGTAAAGAAAATGAACAAGGCATTCTTCAGTTTATTTTCATCTTGAATTGAACAAACTTAACTATTATCTCAGATTTGGATACATGTATATTATATTAGTTTCCAACTTTACTGGCTGCTAACTCTAAATGTTTCTATCACTATTAATCTATGACTTTTTAAACTCAATGCTATTTTCAATGCATTTTTATATGTAATATATGTATACTTTAACAACAGCAGCCCATATTTCTATTACTTTACACATTTTTTAAAGTCATAGACTTGTTAACTTTGTGAAAGATATTTCTATTGTAAATTAAGTCAGTGATCTTATTTTGATTTGTTAAAAATGTAATTACTATTTACTATTAAAGATAATTTTTGACCTATGACACAGTCATTGATTTACATGTTCTCATCATACAATAGTGAGCCATGTAACCACATAATGTAACTTATTTCAGCAGTCGTGTATGAAACCTGATAATTTGAATTTTTTATTTTAAGTGAACTTATAGAAACTGGGGTAGCTTTGTTATTTCCTATCCCCTACTTTAAATTTGTTTAACCACAATAGATACAAAAGGAAATTACAATAAACATGGTTTTCTGACACAGACTCTATTCCTATGAATTATTGATCACAAGTGTAGAAGCACAGATATTTCAATTTTTTAGCTTTAATTTTCAAAAAGTTATTTTTTATAATTTTATGCACAAGGAATAAAGTCTGTATAAACTGTGAAGGGCTACAATATTTGTTAGTAAATTTTATTTAAAGTTGAAAACCCTTATTGCAACCACTGTCTCCTTTAAGCTCCACACCTATCTGATGCTTGCAGTAGTTTTGTACAGCAACTTTTGATAAGGATAATGTATGTGTGTTTGCAGGATGTGAAGTTTTTTTTACAAACAAGATGGTTGCAAAAACTTTGTGCTTGAGTTTATTATTTTGCACGAATTTATTATTCTACACACGAACTAAGAAACCTTAGAGGGAACATTGATTTGCAACATGATAGAAAAAAGGCATCTAAAGGGAGAATGTTTCTATTTGGCCAGTGTTTACATTTACCTTATGTTTTATACATTTATTTGAAGAAGTGAATTGTAAGAGGTAACAAATTTTATGTTTAAATTTTGAATATTATCATTTTTATTATTAACTGCTTAAAAAAATGTATATATTTAATTAGAACTTCCATTGTATCTCATGGGTTTTATAGGATTTAAATAATTGAACGTTTTGGTATACCTCATGGAATATAGGTTTCTACTTCTTATATGTAAGGGTGCATAAGGCATTCCTAGATGCTCAATGGATGAACCTGTATGTTTACAACCTCATTACATCAAGTTATAAACAAAAAGTTAATGTTAACTGTAAACAAATTTCCAGTGGGGGGGGGAAAAAAATGCTCAGTTTTCTTTTTTATGATTCAGGTCTTCATATATTCCAAGTCTTTAAGAAATATGCTTGTTTATTTTTTATAGTGATATTATAATATATTATACTTAATTTTTAACTTTGGATGTAAATAATAAGTCTCCATTGATAACTAAACATAAGTGTTCTATTACATAATTACTTATCTGCTTATTGAATTCTTTCTCCATCTTGTGTCTTTTCTCATCTCACATATATATGTGACATGGAGGTAGTGTTTTTTTCCAAAGCTATTGGCTCGTTTCATTTTAAATTGCATGTTATGCTGTGCTAATGAAATCAAAATGAGTTTAAAAGTATAATTTATGCATCTTAAAATCTTCAGTTGATCTTGTTATGTAAGCTTTTCCTGTATATATTTTTTGCTCGTGCTATGTGTCAAGTTAATGTATACACAACTCTGTATTGCTGCGATACGCATTCAAGGATAGCAGTAATGGAATCTGGTTACACACCAGGGCTGATGGAGGACTTTCAATACTGCTTGCCTCCGAGCCAAAACCAAAAAGACAGATGTCCTAATTCGCGAGCTTTTTTTTGCGCCACTGACATCACATACTGGAAACTGGATTGCAACAACTCATTTCAAGCTTCTCCACCGCCTGCAAAGAATTTGGTCTTCAAATCAGCTTGAAAAAGAAAACCATCATTGCCCAAGACACATGTTCTCGTCCTATCATCAATATCGACAATGAAAACTTGGAGGTTGTGGACAGCTTCACCTACTTGGGGTCCAAGGTTTCCAACTCACTGTCCTTTGAGGACGAAATAAACAGTAGAATTGGCAAAGCAGCTGCCACAATGGCTAAACTAAATAAATGAGTTTGGCAAAACATCAAGCTAACGGAGAAAACCAAACTATGTGTCTATTGAGACTGCATCATCAGTACGCTGCTATACGGGAGTGAGACATGAACCACTTATACATCCCATGAGCGCAAGCTTAATAGCTTCCACTTGAGGGGCCTGCGTCGCATCCTTGGCATTAAATTGCAGGACAAAGTGCCAAATAGTGAGGTCCTGGTGCGTGCCAATATCCAAAGCATGTTCTCAATCCTTAATGAAAGACGCCTGAGATGGCTAGGACATGTAAAAAGAATGAGAATATGGAGAACTGGCATCGGGGAAGAGGAAGACAGGTCGCCCACGTCTCCGATTTAAAGATGTCTGCCAGAGAGACATGAAAGCAGCCAGAATAAACACAAGTGACTGGGAATGCAAAGCAGAAGACCAATCAGTTGTGGCGCTCAGTTGTAAAAGATTGTGTCATAGAAGCAGATGAGCGAAGGATGGAGGAGGCTACAGACAGAAGAGCTATGAGAAAGGCCAAAACATTGGGAAGCACAGAACTTGTGCGCAAAAGCTGTGGAAAAGACTGTCACTCAAGAATAGGACTGCTCAGGCACACGAGGAAATGCAACCCAACCCAACGGTGCTGCACCATCGTCTCTCGAGACGGAAGGATGCCGATGACTATTGTATACACATTTTTTAGTTTCGTGAAAGGTTATACAAATGTTGTTGATAATCAAAATACTTTTGAGATGTATATCATCTGTTTGATCAAAGATTACATTCAATTTGTGTGTCCCTACAATGATTTGATCATAAAAAGCAATACAGTAGTATAATTATATGAACATTTTTGTTTTTGCTTATTAAAGTAGTATAATTATATAAACATGTTTGTTTGCTAAAAGTTTCTAAAAATATTGAGATTCTATGCATCAATGTTGACCCTGAAGTTCATAATTTTCAAATACTGTTTGAGTGCCTTCATTTCATATTTACATATTTTTTAACAGTATAATAATATCTATTCCGAAATCAAAAGTCAAATTTGATTTCTCCTCTTATTTTTTATTCTTCCTGACCTCATATTGAATTGAAGCCAGGGTTTTAAATTCTTTTTATTATTGTTCCTTAATATTTAAAACATAATGATTTTCCCCTCTTATAAGATTCTGTTGTAATAGCTATTTACCCTGAAAGATGTTGTATTTATTAGGAAAGATAACCTATTATATAATATTCATAAGCTCAACCTACTGGGTTTACAGGTCATCAGAAGTAACTTCATTTTATTTTTTAAAATTATATTACATGTACTATAGAATTTCTTATTTTAAAGTTGTGTCTGAGTTTCTTTCTATTCCATATAATTTGTAAAAAAACAAGCCCTTGTTTCAGTAGACAAGAGGAACATTAGACTTGGTAAATTGTTGCCTAATAGACATAGAACTTATATTTCCACAACCTTACCCAAATTCAAGCATTCATATTCTTCAATTTAACACTATTAAGATGCAAAACACTCTCCACCCCCCACTCCCCCACCCCCACTCCCCCACCCCAATCCACTTCACTGTATGCTAGAAAGCCCAGCATGGAATGCTTGAATACATTATATTGTTATCATTTGTGGAGGTGACAGAAGATGGAATCATGTTCTTTTTTTTTATCCTGTTAAATTCTGTTTTTAGCCTGTGTTAGTAAATATTAGAGATATGAGTACAAAATATGGACACATTGTCCTGGTCAAGTGAGATCTATTTGATATTTGTATCTTCAACAATAGCATTTTAAAAAACACATTCTATTCATGTAATTTCTTTATCTTTATATCAATATGTATTATGTATATCCAAACTCTGTTAATTTTTATGTATTAGATTATTTTATTGATGCCACCAATGTGTTTAGAAAATTTTTAAAAACATTTTTGAAGCCTATCTGAACATCTTAAATATGTTTAACTCACAGTGGTTGAAACCATACTGACAAGAGCATTTATAGTTTGTGTCACGCAAACTACTCTCTGTGAGAGACGTGTTGTTGTGTTTACATTGTATGAGCATGCGAGGATGTGACCTAGTATGAAACACGTGGTTTGTGATGTGGGGTCATGAACATGGAGGAGAGCTGACTATAAATGTACGGTTGAAGAGGTAACCGAGGTTGATTGCATACGATCTGCTTAGGAGGTTGATTGCATACGAGCTGCTTAGGTGGTTTATTGTACAGTTGATCCCAGTTGATTGTATAGAGTGATTAAAGACAGTTGTTAACCAGAACTAGAGTGTGTTAAAGTCTTGGTACTTGACCATAAGTTCTATTACACTTTCCAGGCCTAAACAACTGGGATAAATGTGCCATTTGCTTTAAAATCCAAATTTAGCAGGCACTAATTAAAAATATGTAAGTAACTTTACTTTGCATATTATTTATATTATGGATTACAATGAGGTTTCTCGGTTTCTATCACTCAGAATCAATAATAATAAGCATCATTAATAATAAGGGCATAAATTGTACCCAAATTTAGCATTGTTCATTTTTTCACCACCAATTTGTGTTTCTGTTAGGAATCTTTGCAGCAAAATTAAACTAAATTTCTGATTAATACACATTCTCTCATCTTTTATACAATAAATGGAAGAAAATGCTTAAAAAATTATCTCATTTTTAAATAAAACATATTTGACTTTGCTTGCTGTACCACTTACCATTGATTAAGAAGGAAACTCTCTGTTTATTCAACCAACACCAAAATATTTCCTATAAAACATGTCTGGCTGTATGCCATTCAGCAAATGTCATATAAGAAAAGTGCTTGCATTTTTAAATCCCTTATATTAACTTCACCGCCGTCTCATTCGTCCTCGACCGCGGTTCGTCCCTCGACCGCGACCTCGTTCGTCTCGTTCGCGGAAAAACAAAAGACGAAAATGACCCACTTCCAGTGAAGCCATCGAGCTGAAATTTGGCATACGGACCTGTCTCACCTAACAATGCATTGTATCAAAATTTCAGATCGATCGAACGTACCGTAATTAAATTAATGCATTTTTAGTTTATCTATACTAGATAAATCACTATTTAGAATGTTTAGTCGTCGTCTGCTAGAGTTTTGTCCTAGTTTTAAAGCCAAGGGAGATAATTTGGTTTCAGTCTGTAAATGTTTGTAACTTTTGAACATAATCAATACTTTTAGTTATGTCTCATATATAAGGGATTTACAGTCAAAAACTTTGTTTTTACGGGGTTGTTTATTATCTGTAGGAGCTTCATGCTGTTGTATTAATTAAATAATAAAGCTTAAATTTATTGTTTTCATTACACAATTTGTGTATTTTGTATTTTATTTTAGCAGGTGCAGAGTGGTATTTCAAATATAATTTTTAAACATTATAACCAATTGATTTAGACTTCCTACACAAATGGCAAAATTGTTCCAGTGTGTGGATTTTTATTCTTTGATTGAAAGTTCACATGCTAAGAATTTTAGAAAATGTGTATTTTTAAAAATTAGTTTATACACAGGTTTTATTCATGAGGGTTTACAAGATGATTAAGCAGCTTGCTTAATTGGGACAACACAGTGGTCAAAGAATAAGTGTGGCTATAGAAAAAAATAATTTAAAAAAATAAATTTCCCTTTTCAGAACATGCTGGCTATTAGGGGAAAATAAGCAGCGTTCACAAGTTTCTACAGCAATGGCTTACTAGGCGATTGTGTTAGCTTTGCCCAGCCGCCTGTACTTTAACCCAACTAATGTCAGATACCTATCAGAGCTTGGTAGACTCAGGGCCACTCTAAAGATCAGGGAGAAAAATCCCAGCCTCAACCAGTATGTGAGGCCAGGACTCTAGTATCAGTAGTGGAAGGCGCTGCTGCTTGGCTACCGTGCTCCCATATTTAAATTTTTTAAATGATTTATTGTTATTGATGGGTTTCACAACACATATAGACTTGTATACAATGAATTTAACATTAAGTTAAATGAATTACTATTAGCTCATAAAATTAAATTAAGTAACATAATAATTTCATTTAAAATGTATGTATTTTTCTCTATTTTGTAAAAGTATTTTATGAACATAGCTTATCTCAGGGTTTGTTAGCTAATCATGAATGGAACATCCAGACATAAAAGCTTATAAAAATTAATACATTGTTTAAAATTTTGTCAAAGAAAACATTTTTTTAAAAAATGGAATACAGTATGTTGTTCATTGAACACTTTTTTTTTAACATTTAAAACACCTTTGTGGACTATTTATGTAGATCAGTTGCTCTCAGTCTGTGGGGTCAGGTACCCCTCAGGATCTAATAAAGTTGCTTGAGACTTTAGAAATGTATGTATTTTTGTAAGCATGTGCAATTTTATTTGAATCAACTTGTTAATATATTTATTATAGTTATTTACTTTTTTTTTAAAACAATCTCTACACTGAATACATTTTTTTAAAGATAAAAAAATTAATTATTTGTAGATGTTTGCAGATGATTTTATTTTAAAATTTGAGTGCTTTCTTTCACTTTAAATAAATTTTACAAATATATACATGTAATTGAAAAGAGATGTTCAAAATATTGGTTGTTTAAATTTTTTTCTTCCTAAGAACTTAACTTTACTGAAAAAGCCTAAAAAATAAAAACTTACAATAAAATATAAAAATTATAGTATTGTCCTGTCTTGATTCATAGAAAATTCAAGTCTCAATTTAATAATATAATTTGTTCTTCTTCAGTTTGTAAATTATTCTGTACATTCTATGTATTCATAATTCTTCTTGAATTTTAATTTGTCTTTATGCACCAAAGTATAGAAATCTATTAGCTTGTAAATATCTACTGACACTAACATGTTTTTTTTCTCTCTCAGTATTCAAACTTGGCATTAATTCAAACTTAATAAATATGTTGGTAACATGTCTTTGTGGCTTGATTGTTTGTCAATGGTGGAAGATGAAAGTGATTTATTTTCAGCTAAAGATTGAAACCAACGAGCAAGTAAAGCCAGGTCTCAAATAATACTTTATTTGTCTGTAATTTGGGATTACATTTTTCCATGTAGATGCAGTCTGTTATTTTAAATTTCTCAAAGTAATACAATGACATTATGGTTTAAAATAATTCCTATGAAAATGAGAGCTAATCATAAACTATTGCTGGCAATATAGCATTCATTTACTTGAGATTGTTCTTATTATTAAGTAGTGCCTTCAATACCTTTGTGACTTAAGCTTTAGAATGGCAAACTGAATCATACAAAAAATCACTTTAAAAAAATTAAATATTGAGCTATTTTAAAATAAAAATTCCAAACAAGAAAGTAAATAAAATTCTCATTTAAATATATCCATTTATTGTTTGCAATAGAGACATAGTGAAGAGGCTGATGTAAAGAATGTGAAACATTTGTTGCACAACAACAAATAAAAAATACATTTAAATTAAGAATTTATCACAAAATGTGAAAAATATATATTTACAATACTTATTATACAACATAAAAGTTGTGTGTTCAATAGAAAAAATATGCTGCATTATTCATTGCATTTAAAACATGATCTGTTCATATAAAATATCTGAAGTTTACTACAGAGAAGACAAAAAGTGACAATGTTCACACACCCTATAAACACAACTGAAACACTAAATCCTGTAGAAGTTTTTTTGCACAATTTCATGCCACATTGCTGGAGCTCAGTAAGCATGATTTGGTGATAGTAACTGCTACACAAGAATACAATGATAAATGAGCATTTTAAATATTTACAAGTCCAAGTACAGTGCAAATGGCATCCATTACAAAATGTCACAATATTTTGATATGATATTTTTTTTAAACATAATGGCAGCCAAGGATAAATGATAAAACTGCCCATTAGGTACATTCTCTGACAGCCATGGCTATGATTTACTAAGATTATTGCAAACTAAAAGTATTTGTAAAACAAAGTTAGTGTAACATTTCTTTCAAAGGGTTTATAAATTATCTTTTAAAGAAACTTATTTCAATGAAAGCAAATATATTATGTAACTTATTTACTTTAATGTGTGCTTTGGTGAAAAAAACATTTTTAACGACAATAAAAACAGTAAAATTAACAACAAAAATACAGGAATTTATATTAATACACATAAAAATTGTTCATAAATAAAACAATAGAATGTCAAGGACTGGAGGTCAAAATTTTTTTGTTGCATGATATCCAATCCCAATTAAGAACAAATTTATAAGATGCTCTATGAATTTTATGACAGCTCTTTTCCATTTCTTATGAACAAGTGGAATTAATTGAAGATTTAGTTAACTTTCTTAGAGTTTTTCTTTGTAAGAGCTGAAAAATTAGATTTAAAAAGTTATATTCTATTGCTTTAATTAAAAAGTTTAATAGAGAAAACTTGAAATTGAATATTAAATTTTTGAAAGTTCTAGCTAAGTTTTAAAAAAAAGATTTAATGTAAAATTTTCTTTTCTTTTTCTTTGCCATCAAAGCCATAGAGTGTATGAGTGGTGCCCACTCTGAGACATCAACCCAGAGAGTGTGTGAGTGGTGCCCACTCTATGCCATCAAACTCACTGAGTGTATGAGTGGTGCCCAGTCTGTTCTATCAAAGCCATAGCATGTATGAGTGGTTCCCACTCTATGCCATCAAAGCCATAGAGTGTATGAGTGGTTCCCACTCTATGCCATCAAAGCCATAGAGTAAATGAAGGGGACTGTTGGATATTATTTTTGTTTTGTTTAAAAATAAAAAACACTCATTACTTGAAATGAGTGAAGCTACTGTGAAGTCAAGTCATGGTAATCAAGACCTAACCGAATACTGAGAAATTGTTTCTACTTTGTCACAGTCTGCAATGTATTTCTTATCTATCTTCTTAGTGCATTACACATATAATACATTCCACATTGACCATGTATCTTGTCTCTGGTGACAAGGTGAAGCTATGTAATTCCTGTCTCAAACAACAGTTGCCTCTAAGAGAAGAGAATACTTTTTTTTTAAAGGTCTGTGATCAATCAATAAGTTAGTACTGGGACATAAACAAAAATTACTCATGGTTCACTTTTTACTTCTGGGGAAATCAAACTCAAATTTTAAGTTCCATTTCTTTTTTAATTTCAGTGGCATTGATTCCACTACCAGAATCTTGATAAGTTTGTTTGTCATCAGGCAGTGATATGGCATCCATTGGAAGCCCAGTTTCTCCCTTGCTCTGGGCAATGGTGTTATCAGTGTTTAACTCTGACATGACAGAATTGGTATTATCCTCTGTTGGATTGAACTCTTCAGGTTTTGGAACTGACATTTGCAAGGTGGCCAGTTTATCCCATGGTGGGTTAGGACGAGGGCTGCTAATACCATATGGATCTTCATCTACATCAGAATGACTTTGTCCATGCTCAAGTAAGCTTCTTGCCTTTCCTGTGGTTGAAAAGGCCCAAGACAGTAGAAGTTAGGTTACATACACTATAAAGCTAAATTAAATATGATATACCAGGAAACTAAAATGGGAGAATATTTTTTTTTCTACAAGGATTTAGATAGGAGGTTAAAGATATGGACGGGAGGTTAACAGATAAAAGGAGGTTAAATAATGTATACAAAGATTAAATGATGTCGAAAGAATGTTATATGTTTAAATGCCCTTTTGTATATTTTAAAAATTAATTATAGTTTTTGAGACATTGCTGAAATGAGCAGAATGTTCATGACTGTTACAAGTGAATAATGTTAAAATGATGGAGTGAAATTTTTTACCTCTAATAGCAGAATTTGATGAAGAGGTTGGTGAGTGGTTTTCATCAGTGGAACCAAATGGATTCAATGTAGGTACAACGAACAAGGCAAATGACAGTAGTAATACCTGTCAACATAGCGGATGAAATATTAAGATTTTATTTTTAAAAAAAGAATACTTCTTAATACTTT
Organism: Ampullaceana balthica; assembly: GCA_944989445.1. NCBI lineage: Eukaryota > Metazoa > Mollusca > Gastropoda > Lymnaeidae > Ampullaceana > Ampullaceana balthica. The sequence continues at coordinate 240,887 of CALYLW010000321.1, read as the reverse complement.
GAATAATTAATTTAAAAACAAAGGTAGACATTATTCTAATATCAAACTCACTCACATATAACAAATAATTCTTTAAAAAAACTGTTTGAGATAAATTTAACATACCATAACACAGGTTGATGCCTGAGCAGGAATTTTGGATTTTCCAACCAATGATTGGAGGCGTTTTAACTGTGTGATTAATGATCTGAAATTAATCCCAAACAAAAAATAATTAAAAATTATTGTTTTTTTTACCTAAATCACGGTCATAATTATTTAATAAATAATATTTAAAATTAATAATTTTTAAATCATTAGTACATGACCATAACAAATTTTACATTAATAAATTTTTAAATACAATGCAAATGCGTTTTTTTCTAATCAAAAGAAAAGCAAATAAAAAATGTGAACATACACATTCTGTTTTTCTAATGTATCAACTTTCTTCAATAATTCTCTATTTTCTGCAGTGCACAGCTTCACTCTTTGTTCTAAGCCATCAACGTAACCTTGCTTTCTTTTGCGACTTTCTTTGGCAGAGATCTGAATAATTAATTACAAGACAATTTGTAATTTCTATAACCATAGGGTTAAGAGGTCGACAATTTCCTCTTATTATGACCCTCCGTCCTCCTCACAACTCCTCAAAAAAAATGTCATAAAAAATAATTAACAAATAGGTTTCAAAAATTTGAACTAAATCTTATTCCAAAGATATCATTTACTTATTACTAAACTAAAACTTTTTGGATCAGCTAACAGCACAATGAGAGACATTTAAAAAGAAAAAATATATTGAAAGAAACAAAGATTTAGTTTTTACCTTGTTTCTAATTTTCCTCCTAACTGCTTTCAGAACTCTCTCTTCATCTCGTGTAAGAGGCAAATTTGTGGGAAGGCTAACACCCTCTCTAGCCAGCAGCTCTTTTTCCTCATCTGTTAATCTAAGCTCTGGGAACTGTTAAAAAAAAATAATTTTTCTTAAACCTCATTCTTTTCACTTGTTTCAAAAAAATTAGTAAAACATTTTACTTCTTATTGAAACCAAGAAAAAAAGTAGTCAGATACAGCAACCTAAAAACTTAATAAAGTTCATAATTACAAAATTTTAATCATTACAATTTAAACAGTTGTCTTGAATATGTTTTTCTCTGAATGTGAGAATTTAAATATTTTAATAAACTGTTGCAGCACAACTTGAGTTTAACTGAAGTGACCAAAAAAAGTACATTGACACAAAAATATTAACTATTACTATTTTCAATTTTTATGATGGGAATGCCATTTTATAAGTTAGCATGATCTTTCCATACTTAATTAAGGCCATAAGACTTAATGTCAATGGCTTAAATGACCTGCAAACTGCCAGGATTAACTTTTCTTTAACACTATCATGAGAATGATTGATTTTACCTTTTTTGTTAAATAAATAAGATATGTAGACAAGAGTAAGTGTTTCAGTATGACATAAAATGCAGTTCCGATGCTTGACACATTGGGAACACATTTACACAAAAATACCCTACTTCAAAACAAAATGAAGTAGAAAAAATTAAAATACTGGCAAGGATAACATAAAGTAGTCATGTAAATATTTTTAAAAAATAGATAACACAGGGTCATATATTCTAGTATCTTTAAATCAGTCAACTTACATTTGTTGAGGCAGAAACATCAGGATCTATATCTTTAAAAGTAAAAGGTAATGCCCCTTCTCTCTTGTTTGTTCTTTGAATTGGTATGACACGCTTGGAACCATTAAAAATAAACACAGACTGTGTTCCTCTGGTGTGGTTGTCTGATGAGAGTGAGGATGAACTGGGATCTTCCAAATCTGAATGAGGAAACCATTTTGTCAGAAAGGGAAATATTGCACATGATTACATAATTGTTCGTCATAACCAATGTTTGTTGGTTCATGAGCAAAAGAAGAAACTTGTGTGAAAAGTTTCACAGCATCAATGTGTTACGCAAAGTATTTCTCCCCAAAAACACAGATATTATATTATCATTATCAAAATTTGCTGCACTGTAATTCTAAACAGCTGTGCAGCATCGGTCAGATACCTGAGCCGCCGTGCAGCTCAATGGGAACATAGCTCATAACATTATTTTTAAAATTACTAGACTTGTAAAAACAAGGACATCACTTTCAAATCCCTTCATTTCCTTTTTAGAACAATTAACTCTCATTTAAAGTTAAAAACTTTAAATGAATTAAAAAAAACTCTAGATCACCTACACATTACCCTCCTTCTCACTCTCACCATATGCCCTAATGCAACTAAACTTTTCCAATAGCTTCACCTGGACTTCAATTTAGGAAAGTTCTGCATCTAAAGACAGAAGCCAAACAGATAGCAGAGAAAAAAAGATAACATCAGCACTAAAAATTATATTTTTTAAATCATAAAATGAAGCCCTCTATTTAACTGCATTTTGTGTCAAGCAGTAATTTTAAAAGCATTTAAATAGACACAGAAAAAAAATTGAGCACATTTCTTATAGATCGACCAACAAATAACCATATTAATATTAAACTAGGTGCTTTAATCATGTCACCAGAGGCAGTTACATTCATCAGAATTAGACTCTGATTATAAATCTTTATTAAGTCTCAAATAACTAATTTAAGCAATTCTTTTATATATTAATACCAGTAGTGAAAAACTGTCCCTGAAGAATTTTAAAATGTATAATTGACTAATAAGATCTGATTATTTTGTATTATACATGCAAATTCCACAAATATGCCAATAGTTTTAGAAAAATAAAAACAGATCAATGCAATTTTTTAAAAATATATAACCAAACATTATTGCTATTTTATTTTTACTGACTTGAAAATAGATTTTTACTCACCAAAATCAATAGATATGTCATCATCATTTCCACATGTTAAATTATAATCATCCAAATCAGCTGTAGTAGTATCAACACTATGACTGTAATTTGAGTTTGCTGCCTTAATTGAGCTGATGTCATCCATCATTAGCATATCATATGTGTTGCTGTTAGTGTAAGATGAGGGACTAAGAACATTTACATTGTCAGGAGACCCAGATGAAAAAAGTTCTAACTGATCGTCAGTCATATTTTTGACCAAATTAGGGCTAAGGCATGACAAAGAACCTGAGTCATCAGAGATGACCGATATTCCACTGTCACTGTGTTCACTTGGGGATTTGTGTGCAATGTAGTCATGATCAGAGTGGAAAGTTTTCCTTTTTGTTGGTGGTTCCCCTTCTAGGAAGGAGCCAGGTTCTGCTGTGTTAATTAAACTTTCAAATAAATTGTCACTGAGTAAATCCAGATCTCCCTGATGAAAAATAATTGAAAATTAAACTAAAAAATTGCAGAGTTCAATATATGATTTCTGCTATTGCTTTATTATTCAGTATTTAAGAATCAATTTCAAAGTTTTCTTTTAAATTTCTATTGAGAATATCACTCATTGCCACTTCATTAATTCTCAGTAGGGAATGAATATTATGTCCAGCATTGATTGCCAAGTGCATTGTTTTTCACAATTATGATATGTTAGAAGCCAAGGAAATAACATACAGTCAACAGCTAAAATTTATAAAATGCTCTTCAGAGAATTAGGCAACATTTAAAATAATTAAATGTGTATGTTTTCATATACTTTTCTTAGAAAGAAATGGAGTCCCAAATTTAGTATGTATTTCCATGCACATAAAATATGCAACAAAAGACTCAATTTACCAAAATAGTAACTTAGATGATGAAACATTTTAGAATATTGATTTAAAATTTAATTAAAATGAGTACAGAAAGTAAAATGATAATTCTTTTAAATAATCATATACCTAAAATAGAAACACAAATCAATACAGTCACTTTGGTTACTGGTGACATCATGTGATTTTATTGAGTACAAACATTTTCTAAAAATTGTCACTTATCTAGTGCCTGGATATCAGCTGCTAATGATTTATAATTAAACAACCAGGTGTTTTTACAATTTGTAATTTATCATTAATTTTTAATGATCAAATTAAAGAAAATTATTAGTTGCTATTCCGAATTAAAGCCTAAAACTAAAGCACATGTTTCAGTGGCGTAGTGCAAGGATGCGGAGGAGAGGGTAACAAATGTCCCTGGCCACCAAAATGAGTCTTACAATGTCACATTATAATAAAAGAAAAAGGGTTAGTTTTACCGTTTGTCCCTGGGCACAAAATATCCTAGCTATGCCTCTGAAATGTTTTAAATATGTAAATATATATATTTATATAAATTAATTAGGATAAAAATTGAGTACTCATTTTGAGAAATTAGGCCTATACACCTATTTAATTATATAATGCATATGCATAGTTTACTTACAAAGTTAATATTATGTATTCCATTATCGTGATCAGTAAAATTTGTTTCAATCACAGTGTCCATGTAACTTTGTTTTCCAATTCCACTTGTTATGTCCTTTAAAAGACCACAGTTATCATCAAATAAAAGATCAAGAACATCAGCAGGAGGTGAATCATAATCCATTTTGATTGTCACTCTGCCTTACTGGAAACTCCAGGCAATATTAGGCCTACTTCTTTTGGCTTTTTTGGTCATCAAGATTGAATAATAAGTCCTATTGCTGAGTTGGAATGAAAAGAAAAAAAGTTCAGTTAAGAGTTAGCAATAAAAATTACACTAAAATAGCCTAAATAACAAGTAAAGTAAATTAAAGTCCCCTTTTTGGACCATAGTGGCTTATGGGGCAATTGAAGCAGCGTTCACAAGCTTCTATAGCCACGGCATACGAGGGAATTGTGATGCTAACACAATGCCCCGCCACCCTTACTTTCTCCAACTGTTGTCAGGTACTCATTAAGAACCAGGTGGAGGTGGACTCAGGGACACCCTGTAGCCAAGGGAACAAGACCCTGCCACTGAGATTCGACCCTGTGACTCTGGTATGACAGCCGAGTGCGCTGCCTTTCAAACAATAAGGGTATCAGATTTGGAATACATAAGATCATATGACATATCCTTTTGAGTATTGACCAACAACTTATACTTCCTTACATTTACATTACTACTTGAAAATTTTAAATGATCAAATATAGACATTTTCTTAGTCAAGAGTCAAAAGCATGAGTATCCAGTTGATACAGTTTGTTAAAATTAACTAGACACTAAAATTAGAAGTCTTGAAATTTTATATGTCGTTCAGATTTTTAGTTCAGTTTTAAATGAACACATTGCTTTATATTATATATAAATTATGATGTCTACAATTTTGACTGGAAGTACTCTAAATTTATCTACAAAAAATGAGGATTACCCATAGTGGGCACTTAAGTGAAAACTTCAAATTATTTTTAAAAATATAAAAGTAATACAGCTGTATAGAGCCCTTTAAATGATTAACAAAAACATAAAGATCAACTGCCGTCTCTCTCTCTGTCTTGGGTTCACGGTCGGTCCGGCGGAAAAACAAAAGTAAATAAAACAAACCCGTAAAAACAAAGTTTTTGACTATAAATCCCTTATATATGAGACATAACTAACAGTATTTATTTTCAGACGCGACAAACATTTACAGACTGAATCTGTCTTAACTCAACGTTGCTTCATAACCCTGGGGGGGGAAGTCTGGTCACCGATCGTTTGACCGAGCTCAACGTGACACGTAAAATGTAAACAAAAGCATGCCGGTACTTCGATGGGTCGCGTCAACGCGCCAACTCAAACTCTCACGTGGAAAAAAAAACAATAACAAACAGTGAATTTGAATTACATACGTTATATAAGGAAAAACTAAAAATGCATTAAATTAATTACGGTACGTTCGATCGATCTGAAATTTTGATACGATGCATTGTTAGGTGAGACGGGTCCGTGTGCCAAATTTCAGCTCGATCGGATCATGGGAAATGGGTCATTTTTTACTTTTGTTTTTTCGCCCGGCCGACGTACGAAGACAGACAAGATTTCGAAGTTAATATAAGCGATTTAAAAAATGACACATTTCCTGTGATGCTACCGAGCTGAAATTTTGCACATAGACTTGTGTCACCTAACAATGCATCATATCAATATTTCAGATCGATCGAATGTACCGTAATTAAATTAATGCATTTTTAGTTTATCTCTATATAACATATGTAATTCAATTTCACAGTTAATTATTGTTTGTCTTCCACGTGCCAGCTATGTACACGTTCACGCCACCCATCGATGTGGCGATGAATCCCCTCCCCCCCCCATTCCCCCGGTTTTAAAGCCAGGGGACATCAGTCGGTTTCAGTCTGTAAATGTTTGTCGCGTTTCAAGATAATCAATACTTTTTAGTTATGTCTCATATATAAGGGATTTATAGTCAAAAACTTTGTTTTTACGGGGTTGTTTAATTTGCCTTTGTTATAACACTCATAACTTTTGCATTTAATAAGATAAAAATATAATATTACTAGCTGACCCGCGGCGTAGCATACGCCGCTAATGATATAGTGACGGGTGAAGACTTCCTGAAAGACACGGTTGTCAAAATGGGGTGGGTTTGGACAAAAGACTGTGAGTGAATGAAAAGAAGGAACTCTGGAGAGACCCGCGGCGTATCACCCGTAAAAATGACGGAAGTGTTCAGCTGAAATCTATTTATTTTGAAAAAATGCACCTTTTTAGGGCGCCTACGGCGCCCACCTTTTTCAAAATCCCAACTAACTTGTCCTTGTTTGATCACTACGAAATATTAAACTTTCTGAAATGTACACAAAGTATTTTATAACTTTTTACATTGTTCCCTTTTTACAAAATTAAAATATCAGCGAAAACAATGACGTCATATAATTTTTTTTTACAACGCATATTTAATTTGCACACCTTTTGATGCATTGGTGGAGTAATTTGGTGCGCTGCTTTCTAAATTTAGTATCTGTTGAACATACTTGCAGCTGGTCTCGCAGGGTCCGACCACGAAGAGAATTATATATATAGATTAGGGAATATATTTAGATGTAATTATTACAATATAAAGTCACAATATATAAATTTAATTATTGTTAATTTAATTTATATAATTTTCCTTTTAAAAATGGTGATTTGACAGTTTATACTTTTTAAATATATTTTCTAAAAAATAAAGCTTTTCTTTTGTTATTAAATTTATTATAATTTATCATAAATGTTAACATATAAATTTAATATTTTCAGCGGCATTGGTTCAAAAAAAATTTTACACTAATAATACAAGGTCTAATTAAGTTGTTGATTGGAAATTGGCAATAATACTTTTTATTTTATCCATTTCTATATACGTGTACAATGTGTTACTTAAGACAAGGTGAAAACAGTTAACCAAACCCCACCCTCCCCTCCACACACACACAAATTACATTAAAAATGTTCAATATTTTAAAACTTTGTACTTTAATCATATCTGTTTGTCAGAGTTTGTTTTACTCCTAAAATTTATCCATTCATGCATTTATTATTTAATATCTAGCCATGTCGATCCCACTTTCCTGAGGAGCTATGAAAAGCTGTACTTCTTCAAGTACTACCAATTTCATGCATATTCATTCCAGTTGTGGGAGTGGCTGTAATGAAAACTCTTCAAGACCACATGAATTATTTAAATAAATTTGTATCTGATAAAGGAATAATGTTCCTTAAAAATTTATACAATATTGAGGGTTGCTCTCAGGCGCGACATGTAACATCGTTAATGAAGCTTAAAAACACTTGTTGGTTCAAATTACACTTAATAATACATTATAGCTATATTAGTATTAATATTGTTGAAGCCTAATAATTTGTTAAAATTGTAGAACATTTGAGGGATTGAAATTTAAAGGTTCAAATCTTATTGCAATTCAAGTAGGCTAAATTTTTATGAAATTCAAATGGCCCATGTGGTCAATTCCCTTGTAAAAAATAAATACAAAGCAATGTTTCTTGCTGAAGCCCTAATATCTAATTAAGCTTTAGAGAAAATCTTAGTGCTATAGCTTTAATAGTTATAATGTTATGGATTTTTTTACTGTTGCATGGTTCCGTACATTTTTAAAATGAAATTTACTTATACTGTGTAGTTCAAATCCCATGTTGTAATATATTTATGGATATATTTCTTTCACAGTGACTTTTGATTGAAGCCAAATATTTAATTTAACTAGGGTGAAAATTTAAGGGCTATAGCTCTAAAGGTTTAAGAGTTATAGCATTTTGAGTGTTGCGCTGTGGCGCTAACATTTTATGAAATTTACTTACCCAGCATAGTTCCAATCCCGCGCAATAATATATTTATTGATATATTCCTGTGAAAATGGCTTTTTATTGAAGCCTAATGTTTAATTTATCTATGGTAAAAGTTTGAAGGCTATATCTTTAATGGTTAAAAAGTTATGGCATCTTGAGTGCTGCTGTCAAGCGAAACAATCTTAATAAAATTTACCTACCTTGTGTTTTTCAAATTTCACTAATTAATATATTCTTTGTGATAAAACAATGAAAATGGTATCTTTTTAAAGCCACATACCTTATTAAAATTTTGTGCAATTTTGAAGGCTTTTACTTTACAGGTAAAAAAGTTATGGTACTGAGTGACGAAGATGACTTTTTTCGGTCACAGATTTTTGGCAATTAATTACTAAGGCTATATAAGGATAAATTCTGACACTTAAAATGCGATAACTTTTTGCCTATGTAAGATACAGAAATAAACCAGGTATCATTGTAAAGATAACATTAAGCCCTTTCCAATTATATAAGTTTCATTAATATATATCAATATCAACTTTGAAATTTTATGTGAAGTACCTAATACTAATAGTTATAATCAATTCATAGTATTATTTTAGAGAAATCAAACTCCATGACAATGATTCACGCCATTCACGGTCACAATGAATGATTGACAAACACTAAACTGACTTAAGACTAAAGTAAAGTCTAAACTAAAGTAAAAGCCGGAATTTCATCACTTGTGCTTGTTAGCTTTCCATCCACTTGCTCTTTACTCAAAGTAACTCATTAAGTTCATTAACTTGTCTTTAAATTTAAGTCTTTAAGTTTAAGTATTTATTAGTATGGCTTACCTCAAATTAAATAATGCAATGCTGTTTAATTAAGCTGTATGAACTGTATGTGTGACGGCGTGTGAACACGAGAAACTACAAGCCGAATCACAATTTCAGTCAATCACTCTATAAACATAAACTCTATTACACTATTATTGTAGACTAGAGTCTAGAATCACAGATTCCGTCTGTCCTGTGTCGCCTGTGAATCAGCGGGAGAACTGTACTGTGCTTGTCGGACTGATCAATCTTCAGAGAAGCAAATCACTTTGGCGACCAAAAAAACTATAGATGAAAATTTCCGCCCCTTCTTAAACAATAGTCTTATAGTCGCAAGAGTTAAGTCTGTTTAGGGATATAAATGATAACACGTCACACTAAGAAGTTGATTATAATAAGGTTACTATTATTTGGGGGGTTTTACACTGTTACTATGAATAGGAATGTTTGTAAACTTCCGTTTAACTGTTTGACGTGGAGGTCAGCAAAAGCTGTACAATTTAGTTTCGAAATTTTGAATTTGTTTAAAATATATTATATGATGTTATTTTTTTTTATTTATTGCTCTCGTATGATAAACGTACAGGCTCAGACATATTTTTTCTTTAAAATCCGTTTACAATTGTTTTAGAAAATGTTTAACTTTAATATTTGGACAGACACACCCCCGGAGTTGATTCATTGAGTCCGTTTCTAGCTGGCTTCAGAGTTCCACGGCCACGGATTTGAATCTTGCATTAATATCCGGCTAACGAGTTCTTCCACCCACTCTTCAAACTTTATATACTTTTGTATAAATGACGTCACGCACCGGCGCCCCCCCCCCTATCAAACTTTTGTGACGAGGGGAGGGGATGTTTAAGGAATGTGACGTCACATCAAAAGGCGTATTTTTAAATAAAAGTTCCACTTAAATGACTTAAATATTTGATATTACACTAAATCATGGGCGTACAAACTTTAGCATGGAGGGCCATATTCCATGAAGTAAAGATATGCGGGGGCCGGATTAAGATAATAAACAAATATGACATAGTTTGAGAAGTTTTTTATTGCAAAATTTTAATGTGAAAGGTGAAGCAGCGATCTTGACTGCAGTAAATATGTGAGGTCAGGTTCAATGCCACTAGTTTGATACGTGTGATATCACACAGGTGAGAGTCACTTAGTCCCGCCCTCACACGATTCTTGTTAAAATTCATATCTGAGAATGTCTGCGCACACATTTCGAGTCAACAAGCCGAGATCTTTGAAATTCATCAGCCATGGATATGACATCTGCAAATTACTTCTGACTTTTTCATTCTTTCTGGAAAACTTTTCATGATTTCATGTATTGGGGCGAAATGTGTGGTATTAGGCTGCATTTGAGGCCTTTGAAACATTTGCAGCTTTTTTCCAACGGCCTTGATTTGTGAAAATAATTGGATTACCACTGCCCTTCGCCCTTGAAGATTTGTGTTGAGAAAGTTTAGATGTCTTGCCACATCAACTAAAAATCCAAAATCTGCCAGTCAAGCAGGATCAGATAGTTCAGGAAATGGTTGCATGTAGGGGCCCTGAAGTGCTGTCCCCCGACTGTGCCATCTTATACCATTGTGAAAATTCCTTATATTAACTTCTTGTCGTCATCTCTGTCGTTCGCGGGTGGGCGGAAAAACAAAAGTAAATGAGCCACTTTCCGTAATGTCATCGAGCTGAAATTTGGCACATAGACCCGTGTAACCTAACAATGCATCGTATCAAAATTTCAGATCGATCGTACGTACCGTAATTAAATTAATGCATTTTTAGTTTATCTCTATACAACATATGTAATTCAAATTCACGGTTTGTTATTGTTTTTCTTTCACGTGCCAGTTCAGTTGACACGTTGGCACCACCCGTCGATGTCCACACCGCCTCCCGTCCCTTCCCCCGGTTTTAAAGCCAGGGGATATCACTCGATGTCAGTCTGTAAATTATGTTTGTCGCGTTTGAACAAAATAAATACTTTTAGTTATGTCTCACATATAAGGGATTTATTGTCAAAAACTTTGTTTTTAAGGGGTTGTTTTATTTACTTTTGTTTTTCCGCCTGCCCAACGACGAACGACAGAGAGACAAGATTTCGAAGTTAATATAAGGAATTTAAACAAATTATAACACTGATTGAATACACTTCCCCAACGATTTACACTCGTGAAAAAACATTGAAATTGAAGCCAGGCGATTAAAAAAAAATACTTACATAATACTGTAATGCTTAGGGGGCCGTTCATAAATGACGTCACAAGATGTCGGCCGATTTTTTTACCCCTTGCCCCCCTCCTTGTCACAAAAACTTAGACACCCCTCCAAAATGACGTCACAAAGTTTACCCCCCCCCATCCCCCCTAATAAAAGCTGTATTTTCTGTTTGAAAATAGTATGTTTCAAATCATTTAATTGTGTATTTAGTGTAAGGCTGCACTCTAATATCGAAACGCGAGTTAAGTCATTTAAAACTTCACTTAATAAATCGAGCAACAATAATATTTAAGTGCATTTCTTTTTAAGTTGCCAATATTGATGTAACGTCACATTTCTTAAACAAGCCCCTCCCCCTCATCTTTTTTTTATGTGTGACCCTCCCCTAGGTGCATGATGTCATTTAAGGACGACCCCTTCAAGGGGCTGTCCATAAAGTACGTCACGCTATTTTGGACCATTTTAACTCCCCCCTCCCCCTGTCACACATCTCGGACCCCCCTCTCTAAGTACGTCACACTTTCGAACAAAAAAAATTGTTTTTTATAACAAAATAATCAAAATTTAATATAAAACAGCGTGACGTCACACATGGTCGGACGTCCCCCCCTGTCACAAATGGTCACACTTTTTACACCCCCCCCCTTTTGGAGCGTGACGTACTTTATGGACGGCCCCTTAGCTGATTTTAGGTATATGAGATAAAAGATTTGAAACAGGCTAAGCTTCCAAAATCGTTTACTGTTAAAAATGCTTGTTTCAAATTGTTCTTCAAATAAGTTTCATATAGCTATATTGCTTGCTATCATGGGAAGTGTCTTTGATTGCAGGGCAGTGTTTGATAAGTGGTCAGTTTTTGATCGGTAGTCAGTGTTTTAACGATGAATGTCCACATCAGCAGACAACTGGTATTACCTGAGAAATTGAGCGTCGACCCTTAAGTAAGTATACAATCAATTTTAAGCCTAATTAGAAGTGGAGGCTAATAGTTATTATAATAAAAAATGACTTATAAAATTTACATAAATAAGCCATGTTTAATGACTCAATTAAAAGTTGTTTTTCAAAAAGTTATAAATTGAATTCCATTTTTCCTTTCCTGATATATTTTTTTTCTTTTAAAAAAAAATTAATTAAAAATGGATTTTTATTTACAATCAGAACCACAACAAGCCAAGGGTGGTTAACCCGCTGGTGCTGACAACATTTGATTTCATGATGTATAATTGACTTTATAGATTTAGTTGCCAAAGAAATTGATTTTTAAAAGATAAGAGCAAGAAAAATAGTAAATTAATACAACGTTATAGACTCTATAGTCTATAGCCAAAGCAGTGCTGTTAACTCCTGAAAAATTTCCAAAATCGTGGGAATTTTTTAGCCAAATTTATAGAAATGGGTCTAATGGGAATTTGGGAATTTATGAGGATTTGGCCTTAAATATGGGAATATTTGAGATTGACAAATTTTTAAAATTAAATACACACTTGAATGACAATAAAATAAAATGATTTGAAACATGCTCATTTTCAAATAAGAAATAATGTTTTTAGGCTTTGTGACGTCATATATTTGTTTATTTTTAGCGTGTCTAGGTTTTTTTTATTTCGTTTTTTTTGACGTGTTGGCTAGGTTTTTCCAAAAATTGTCACTGGCAGCACTGACCCAGTTCCCAGACTGAACACGTGAGCACACAGACGTCACCAACTCTACAAAGCATCAAGTGGTTGGTGAAAATGTAATCTTAATTCGTTATTTAATATAGGCCTGATGACTGAATCAAAGTGGCAGAATCAAACACTGGTGATATAGTCAAAGTTGACTGAATTTGACTAGATAATATATTAAATATAAAATATTAAAGATCTCGTCTTTTCAATAATTCATGACTCTAAGAAATCTATGTATTATTGATTCATTGGTTATGAATAAAATAAATTACAAAATAAGTAAAATTTAAAAAAATCTTTTTTTAAAAAAAGGACACGCTTTTATTTACAAACATTTACAGACTGAAACGCGCTGATCTCCCCTGCCCTTGATGTAAACATGGGAATTTGGGCTGGAGTGAAACCAGTGAGCCGTGGAGGTCAACTCTAGCAGACGACTATACATTCTATAATTAAATATTTAACAAATCTTTTTTTTTAAAAAGGACACGCTTTTAACATAATCACTACTTTTAGTTATGTCTCATATATAAGGGATTTATAGTCAAAAACTTTGTTTTTACAGCTATTTTTTAAAACTTATAATAAAAACTCTTTAAAATTCACGTCTGAAGCCCACACATCTTTTTAAATCCCTTATATTAACTTCGCGGCCGTCTCTGTCTGTCTGTCGTCATCTCATGGGCGGGCGGGCGGAAAAACAAAAGTCGAAAATGACCCACTTCCAGTAATCCGATCGAGCTGAAATTTGGCACACAGGCCCGTCTAAACTAACAATGCATCGTATCAAAATTTCAGATCGATCGAAAGTACCGTAATTAAATTAATGCATTTTTAGTTTATCCTTATACCACGTATGTAATTCAAATTCACGGTTTGTTATTGTTTTTTTTCCACGTGAAAGTTTGAGTTGACGCCTTGAGGCGACCCATCGAAGTACCGCGTGCTTTTGTTTACATTTTACGTGTCACGCTGAGCTCGGTCAAGCGAATCGGTGACCAGACTTTTCCCCCTCTCACAGGGTTATGAAGCAAAGTTGAGTTACGACAGATTTAGTCTGTAAATATTTGTAAATACTTTTAGTTATGTCTCATATATAAGTATATAAGGGATTTATAGTCAAAAACTTTGTTTTTACGGGTTTGTTTTATTAAATCCCTTATATTAACTTCGCGGCCGTCTCTGTCGTCATCTCATGGGCGGGCGGGCGGAAAAACAAAAGTCGAAAATGACCCACTTCCCGTGATCCGATCGAGCTGAAATTTGGCACATGGACCCGTCTCACCTAACAATGCATCGCATCAAAATTTCAGATCGATCGAACGTACCGTAATTAAATTAATGCATTTTTAGTTTATCCTTATATGAGGTATGTAATTCAAATTCACGGTTTGTTATTGTTTTTTGTCCACGTCAAAGTTTGAGTTGACGCGTTGAGGCGACCCATCGAAGCACCGGGGTGCTTTTGTTTACATTTTACGTGTCACGCTGAGCTCGGTCAAGCGAATCGGTGACCATACTTTTCCCCTCCCCCCTCCCACCCACCCCTCCCCCCCTCCTAGGGTTATGAAGCAAAGTTGAGTTAAGACAGATTCAGTCTGTAAATGCTTGTCGCGTTTAAAAATAATTAATACTGTTAGTTATGTCTCATATATAAGGGATTTATAGTCAAAAACTTTGTTTTTACGGGTTTGTTTTATTTACCACTATTTTTTACGACGTTTTTACCACGTTTTTATTAACTCGCTTTCGTTGGGCATTGTTTGTTTGTTTGTCCAAGATTTTTTCAAATCTGCCAACGTAAAATTGAACCACTTCTGATGGTCCTAGAGATCTGAAAATTTTACCACAGATAGATCTTGGATGACAATGCATTGTATTAAAATTTCAGATCGATCGAATGTACCGTTATTAAATTATTGAACTTTTTAGTTTATCTATAGTCTATATATAAGAAACTGTACCGTCGGCTTTTGTTGACATCCGTGAGTTCGCCCCGTGACCACATCACAAGGTTTTTAAAACGTTGGCCAGGCGCTTGTGAGGTGTTTGGTAAAATAAATAGAGGTAAAAAAAATATTTTAAAAAACCAGGTTGTTATAAGTGGACTAAAAAGAATAAAATAAACAGAAGTAAAAAAAAGATTTTAAAAAACCACGTTTTTAGAAGCGGACTAAAAAGAAGAAAATAATTTAAAACTTGTAAGTTCAAGTACTTCGATTTAATATGACTAAAAACGTGGGGTGGGTGTTTGGTATAAAAATTAAAGATTTCTAATTTAGAAGGCAAAAGAGAGATCTATAAGTGAGAGAATGAGTGAACCGCATAAGCGCCCGCCCCACGTTTTTAGTCATATTAAATCACGTGGTGAACTCATGGATGTCAACAAAGCAGACGGGTACCGATGCTTATATATAGACTATAGATAAACTAAAAAATGCAATAATTTCAATACGGTACATTCGATCGATCTGAAATTTTGATACAATGCATTGTCATCCAAGATCTATCTGTGGTAAAATTTTTAGATCTCTAGGACCATCAGAAGTGGTATAATTTTACATTTCAAGTTTTGAAGGCAGGATGGATGGATGGAAGGATGGATGGATACAACATACAAACATTGTGACTTAAATAAAAGCGTGTAATATTCATTTTTTATGTAATATATTTTTAGCAATTACATACATTTTTACTCTTTGTAATATACAATATAGTGGTGTAATGATCGTAATGGTGTTTTCACTAGAGATTGTTGTTTAATTATTATTTCTCCAAGTAACAAACTGAACGCACCCCCACCCCCCTTTTGCTGGCTTCGTCAACAGGATTTAATGAATGTGGGAATTTTTAGTCTAATTTGGGATATTTTTTTTACTCCTGCCTGGGAAAATTTGGCACCTTGAGTTAACAGCACTGCTCTATAGAGTCTATATATAGAGTATCATAAGCCAAGGCACTTGAACGGGTTTCTCGCTTTCAAAGTAGCTCGCTTTGTTTTTAAGGCGGCTATTATTACTATCCCTCCCGGGTTCCCGCTATGACTTTCCCTGGAAATCGTCCCCACCCCGAGAATTTTAAATGCCAATTTTCTTGCCATTTTAAATAAAACATACATACAAATATTAATGCTACCGGAAAAAATGGAACAGTCATTTTAAAGACTTAAATGGAAGCGTTTTTGATTTCAACATCACCCTTATAGTCTCGTCTGATTCAGTGTACTTTTCCCTATTAACGAAAAAAATGGATCTAAAGCTTTCCCTAACTCGGGGAGGGGGGGTGTCGCGCGGACAGCACCGGGTGACACCATCACAAGGGGTGACAACAAATTGTAAATTCTGTATGTTCCCGTTATTTGGCACTGGCAGACTCGGATGAGGTCTATGGGTTAAGTTTGAAAGGGTGACACATGAGCTACCGCACTGGGTGACACCAACCCCAGTGACACCTCTGATCCTACTTAATTGCATTTAGAAATACATTTTCATAAACGAAAGCATTTCATTGATCTTTGTATTAATCACAAGAAGTACTCCGAATGAAAGCTTTGATGCTGGTATTGTTGAAATAATATGGATACCATTTAAAATATCGTAGCAAATCTTATCTTATCTGTTTACAGACACTCCTTCTATACAGAAGATTATCTATGGCTTGTGTTTAGTCCTGCATTTTTATTTGAGATCAGTTACAATTTTAGTGTTAGCTGGCAATCGTAGACAAAAAGGTAAGGATAACTTTTCACCGACTATAACACATGCTTTTATTAAATGATTACAAAGAAAATTAAAGTTTTATCATCCTCACTATAACTATAAGGAAAACGAAACCACAAGTATACAACGATTAGAAGATAACAATTCAAAGCATAATCATAAATTTAAATTATATTTTCTAAAAAGAGTAAGTGAGTAAGATTCAGAAAATGAAAATATATACCTAATTATTTAATTATTTTAAATTTATAATTTATATTATATGCTAATAATTATCGCTTATTTAAACAGAATAATTTAATTGTACCAAATTATACACTTGAAACAAACGTGATTATAGATAACAAAATATTTTATTTTTGCTAAGTTGAATGGGAAATTTTCAAGAACTTGATAATGCTAAGGCTGTGTTAATTTTCAACAATTGTTCTTTATTTAGCATTTCGTGACTAGTTACATATTTTTTTTATCCTTTATTTTAATTTTTTCATTTTTATTTTAGATGCATGCTGGGATAACAGAATAAACATTGAGACTTCCGGTTCATCGAAAAAAAACACAACAAGAAGTTAATGTTTATGTCCATATCTTTGTAGAAATAAAATTTATTTAATATTTAAATAGGAGGATTAGAAAATTAATATAGAGGTATGGCGGCGGTAACTTTATCGCCTGGTCCATCTGGTTCTGGTAAGTTTTGTTACATATTTTTCTTAAATGGGGCTAACGGTATCCGTAGACCCAGCAGTCACAGCCAGCAGTGTCAGTGTCAATTTGAGTAATATTTTTCGACCCAATTTTAATTTCATTTAGAAGTTTTCAATAAAAAATAATTTTTATGTATATTCCGGCTTTTAAAAATTCTTATAGACTTATGAGGGTTGTTCCTTGATATATTTTTTATATGTTAATAATATTTATTATTTCAATTTCTTAACCATAGTTTACAACATATGGCTATGGCATATGAATATGGATGGGCTCAGATAATTATAATTTTATAATGATTTAAATAATGAATGATAGAAAAGTAAAAGAAAAAGTCCTCACTCACGGACAGGACATAGAATATTTTCCCATCCCCACTTAATGGGAAATTCCAGGGTTACATGAGCTTACCATTTAGAGGACAACCTCCTTGTTTCTTTTGATTACAATTTAGAATTTAGATTGATTAGGCTTAGGCCTATCCTTTTCCCTTTACTTTATTTAAACTATTTGCCAGGATTAATAATTAAAAAAAAATAAAGGGCTAGGCTTAAAAATATGGCAGATGATCGAGTGAGTGAGAAGCATCCTCGGACTAAAAATATGTCTAAATCTATGTCATGAGCAGAGATAATTCAATTTGCTGCTCATCTGGATTTCGATACACTGTTTTGTGGTGAATGTGTTATTGTGTAACAAAGTCATTCATATTGTTTTGTTATAAAAGTGTGTGGAAGCTTAAAACATAAGCAAAAAAATTAATACAGTAGAAACCGGTTAAGTCGACGGCGTTGGGGTATGAAAAATGGCGTCGAGATAACCGATGATCGAGTTAAAACGAAAACCAATATGGCGCCAAATATTAACATGTGCATGAAATTTCTTTATGTATGTGATTAATAAGTTAGTGTTAATTAGTGATGGGACGATTAATCGGAATCGTATCGTAACCCTAATATTTCTTCACTCTATCCTAAGGTTGTAATGACCGTTCGTTTTTAAGGACCGTTTAAAATTTAAATATAACCATGGTTCCCACTCAGGAAAACGGGAAAAAGTCGGGAATTCTTAAAAAAAATTTCTCGACCTTGAAAGCCGGGAAAAGTTATGACTAATCGGGAATTTATATATATATATATATATTTATGCCGAAGTAAAATACTTTGATTACATCTCTGTGGACACGGCCTGTGGTCATGTTTCAATTCCATTTAATTTTTTAAAAAAAGGTACCAGTTTATAATTGTCTGCACATGCGTTAAAAGGTCAAATTTTTCGCCTCGCCTCGTCCCATGCCGCGTGCATGGCATGTCACAGCCGCTCGCGTTTGCCGTCAAATCAGCAAATTTAAAAATAAAAAAAATAAAAATCAATATGGTAATTTTAAGTTTAATGCTTTTGACGTGCAGGATATCTGTTACTATCAGAACGCTCTCGAATTTCCTCAGTCAATCAAACTTGTAATATAAATAAAACTATTGCGCCCTTGACCGTTGATCACAGCACGCTGTGGGCTGTGTGTTAGACCTCGGCCGGCAACTAAGTCTAAGGGAATTTTTAAAAAAAATCATTCCTTATCAGAATTCGACCTACAAAAGTGATGACATGTATATTATATATATATACATGTACTGGAATATTAAGAAAATGATTTGATTTCATCGTCACGCGCGTGTAAGTGTCACAGTCACGTATCTTACTGGTAACAAAGCATCAACAAACTTTTAAAAGAATAATAATTTTTTCTTTAATTATATAAAAACCACCGTCGATTCTCGATACAAACCTTTATTTTCATTTCTAAAGATATTCATTTATCTTAAAAAATAAAATGATTAATGCATCAGAAAATGAATTAAGTTTAATAATAATATAACATGCACTGCAAAATAATGACGATTAACGACCTCTAACGCGATTTTCCAGTACCTCGGGTGAATACATACTCCATGGATACACGTTGAACTAATAATTCACACATGCAAAACATCCGGTAATTTTTATTGAAATCTCGTAGAATCACACAATAGCCGGAAATCAGGGGCGGATTAAGACTGCACGGGGCCCCTGGCTGCAATTCAAACTGGGGCCCTATCCAGCCAGTGTACCTTTAGATAAAATGATTGCTAGCAGCTAATATAAGACTGTAACTTGTAAATATTCATCCAAAATGAATATTCATGAAAAAAACAGAATTCTAAGAAATAACTTTTTGCCGATATCCTAAAATTGAGTGTAAAAGACAATTTATAAAATTAAAAAACACATGAAAAAAAAATTCTCACCCCACCCGGGGATCGAACCCGCCACCGCTTGCACCACAAGCCTTAGTACTTCACATACGGCCACGAGAGCTCATTTAGGGTTTTCAATTTAAAAAATATATATAATATTCTTTAATAATTTCGGTTATTGAGCCTATCAAATCAGGTTTTTTGACTGCTAAGACTATCGTGTGGAAAAAGAGATCATTTTAATAGATGAGATTTTATTAATTTATCATATTTTCAGCAATTCATGTATACATATGTCCACATTTATTATAAAATATGCTAAGTTTGGGGGCCCTAAATCATCGGGGGCCCCTGGCTTTAGCCCGTTCAGCCCCCCCTTAATCCGCCATAGCCGGAAGTCTCGAAGAAAGCGAGATGTCAACACTGTTTTGAATTAAAAATGCCAGAGTGCATTGCTAGGCGTACCGACGAGGATCGAGCTAACCAACGTTAAGTTGCAAATTTGGCCCTTTTTTGTGCTCGAGCTATTAGGTTTCGGCGACTTAGAAAAATCGAATATGCCGATGAGAAAATGCTAAGACAAAGAGAATTTGGCGGTTCCAATAAAAAAAGTCGAGTTAGTAGGGTGTTCGAGCTAACCGAGCTCGAGTTAAGTGGGTTCGACTGTAAGTATCTTTTCTTTTTTGAAGGAGTATTCACTAAATTGAAATAAAAATAAAGACAATTAAAGTTGCTGAATTATTTAACCCCTTTGGATAATATAAGATTCACTTATTTCTTACCGCATTTTATAATATAATATAAAATGGAATGTCTACATGTCTGGCAACTGGAGACTATTTTTCTGGTGGGTTATTATGTGACCATCGTACCTGATTGCAACAATAAAAAACGCCATATATTCTTTGGTCATACTTAATCTGCTCCGTAGATCAGTCGCTTTGAGAGCTTGTAGGGTGCACAAGTGGTCAAGAGTTTGAATCCTTCTCAAACCCACAACTGGTAATGGATGCTAATTAAAGGGATGTTAGTGATGATCGATTTGATTAAAAAAACAAGAACACCAGATTTATCCCAAATTTGGGCTACCTACTTACTTAAAGATTTTAATTGTAAATTTCAAAATTTGACTTGTTCTATTTTCTGCTTTCAAAATTCTTAATATCGGTAGCCAAGCAGTAGATGTTTTAGTGAACGTTAAATGGAAACATATCTGCAAACACAGCGAACAAACTTTTTGATAGTTAGGATATCCAAACAAAACTTACATATTTCAAACCATAAAGGCAACTCTGATATAAATTTTATTCAGGCAGAGACAAGTTTAAATGAAGCAAAGGTTAACTTTGATACTCAACAGCACTCATTTATTATAAAAAAACACAAGATTGTGGCCCAATTTGAACGAAATAAAATGTTTTGTTGCATTTGCTGCATTCACACTTTCTTAATATTAAAGCTGTAAATTTAACCATGCTCTATAATGTCCTTAAAAATCAATTTATCCAGCTATTTCTGAAACATATATAATATAAGGACTGTAAAGAAACATGGCATGAGATCTAAAACTTAAATAGAATGGTCACATGACCACGGTTCACCATGTCTTTTAGGCTCCCTTTCCCCCACCTTGTACTTGTCCAGTTGCCAGAAAGATAGCCTTGTTCTATTTGTCCGGTCGCCAGATGTATAGTCACTGCCGATAAAATATTTATGAACTCTTTCCCCGCTAGATTTTTTCTATGATTGTGCTAGGCCCAGTTTAAAAAAAAAGATTTCTTTTAGTGGGATCTTAAAAATTAATGGATTTTTAATTGACATTTTTAAGTTAAAAAACTGCATCTCATATCAAAATAAAGACACATATGGAACACACAAAACAAGGAGGAGTTTTAAATAGTGTAAATTTCTGGAAATGAATAAATTCAAACTTGAAATGTCAAAATTGTAATTGCATTATATGGTGTTGACATTTTTGGTTATTGACAACATCCTTTTGTTTCAATGATATGTTATTGAATTGTATATAGTCTTTGACTTAACAACAGGAAGTGTATTAAGGCCTTTAAATTGTGTTTGAAATGTTTAAGTAACAAGACAGGTAATTAGTGGCAGATATTTCTGGGGTAACAAATATAATCTTAACAAAAATCCTTTGTTTTTAATAAGATATTAAGTTATTGAATCATTGATAATATTTAAAGTTTTAAGGTATCTGCAGCGTTGTAAGTTTAGTACAAAAATTTGCACTAAGATATCAAAATTTTAGTGTCATGCAAACTAGCAGTAAATAAAGGAATATCAATATGAAAAAAATTAGTTAAAGAATATAATACATTTTTTTAATTCTGTAGATGGCAAACAGAGGAAAAGAAAGAATGGACAGGAGTAAGTTTACTTTCGTTTATACTTTTTTTTGTTGTTACCATTGAAAAATCTGAGTGATGTTACTTGTAAATTTGGTACTGCTTCCATTTGCGGGGAGATAAGACCACCTATAAACAATACCAAAGAAAGTTTTGTGTAAGTAATAACTTCATTTTACTTAAATTTGCTAATTTTATATTTTCTGATTTTTCATTTACAAGGTCTGATGATGAGGACAGTCAAGGAGGATCATTTGGAAATGGGCCAGAAAGTGCAGACAAAGAGAGGTTTGCCAGGTATTTGTAATCTCATGATTGTAAAGACACATAATACTTACAATCACAGGTATAGGAGTTTGTCTTGTCTAAAGTGATAAAAAAAATGACAATAATAAATTTCTTAAATTATATGTAATGTCAAGTTTGTAATTATTTTGTTTTTCTTATACAATCAAGCAAGAGTCTTAATTATTTTTATTTTTTTCAGAAAAGGTGAATTTTCATCAATATTTTAAAAACTGTTGTCTTGCAAATCACACTTGGAAAAACAATTATTATCTTGATTTTCACTCCTCTGTTAGATATTTGAAATTATTTTCATTTGTTGCTGACATACATTTAATTTTTCAGGGAAAGTCACTGTGAAATTGAAAGGAGGCGAAGAAACAAAATGACTGCTTACATAAATGAACTTTGTGATATGGTTCCTACTTGTAGTACATTAGCGCGTAAACCAGACAAATTAACTATTTTAAGAATGGCAGTTTCTCATATGAAAACACTAAGAGGTAAAAATTTGTTTTAACTTTTTTACATTAACTTGTATTGAAATATAAACGTATTCATTTAGTTTATTCATAATTGTTTACTCACAATAAATTTAAAACAATTTTATTTTAAATGCTCACAAATTGTGTTTGCTGGTATAGATTTCTGGATGACCTGTGTCACATCTTTGTTTATGCCACATGACAAACAGATCAGTATTTCCTTGTGACCCTAAGTTAATGACACAAAGTTTTTGCTGAAGAAAACTGGAGATAGTGTTTTGTTTTTCATTGAGCAATAGGGAGAAACGAATCCTATGATTAAAAATTTAAAAATTCAATTTAGAAAATAAAAACTATCCTAAAGCATCAATTAAAAAAAAATATGGAGGAAGCATTAAAAAGTAGAAAAATAGTATAATTTAAAAAAAATTATAAAAGACAAAATATTATTTTTTAAAAAAAATGGGTTTTAGGGTGATTTTTGTTTCTTAAAATTTTATGAGAGCCTGTTTACCTTCACACATGATGTGTTCATTTAATGTTTAAATGAGTTTTTGAAAAGGGTGTGTTATACCAACTATATAACTATATGAATACACAATTTATTCATATTGAAATTTGAATGCTAAATATTGCACATAGTTTAGAATTTGTTACACAAAGTTTAAAGAAATTTATTAAAATAAAACAATTTAAGTTAAGTTTTTATCATCAATTTCAAATCCTTTGGTTACATCTTCATTTTTGCAATATCTTTCTTCAAGGTTATGTTTAAAAAAAATTGTTAAAAAATTTCTCCTTTTTTAAAAAGTATTAATGTTTAAAGAAAGTCTTTTTAAAATTTGTAAATTTTATTTTTTTGCTCTTATTTTTACTAGGCACAGGTAATACAAATAATGATGGTTCTTATAGACCTTCATTTCTGACAGATCAAGAACTCAAACATCTTATTTTAGAGGTAAACAGTTGATCAAACCTATTACACATTAAATTACATAAAAGCTCTAAGGCATTCCAACCTCTAAATTTTTTTTTACCATTGTGCTTAAAATACCTTTTAACATTTATTTCAATGCTACATGCTTTCACATAATACAGACTTTGATCAGTAATATAGTTCTTTATTATTTTACTTAACTTTGAAAATTTTTAAAAATTTGTTGCAGGCTGCAGATGGTTTCTTATTTGTAGTGCAATGCGACACGGGAAGAATTGTCTATGTCTCAGATTCTATTACACCAGTTCTTAATCAAAGTCAGGTAACATCCCATTAATGCATACTTTTTTAGTATTTGAACTAAGCAGTCCTAGAATTGGGACCAGTCCTGTTTAACCTCGACCGGTTAATCATTTCATTAATTCTTCCATATCAGCGAATTACCCGCAGTTTATGTTTTGGTGTGTCAAATCTTAAACAACTATTAATTTTAGTTAACCGTCCTTTCATATTTTTCTGTGTATAAGACCACTTTTTAACCCATGAAATTCTCAAAAGCGGAGGGTCTTATAAACTGGTATATGGTAAGGATAACAGTTCAGATACAGCGCCGCGTACGGGAGCGAACACATGAGCGACTTTGACATCAAAGCGCTTTCTCAATAAAAAGTCACTCATTATCACTATTAGTTTGGCTTAAAAAATGATACCCCCTCCCCCCAGCTGAGTTGTCGAGGCATAGTACGAGAGCAGTGGTGACGTGAAAAGGTCTTTGATGTAAACAATGGACTATGCTGCTAGTTTTACTTTTACTATTACATGAGTCGTTTGCTAGTTGTAGGAAAGATACCTTGCCAATGCTAACAAACAGTTAACCGGTCCTTTTTAATTTAAATCCTTTATATTAACTCGTGGTGTCTGTTTGAACCCTTGATTGCTTGCTTGTCTGTCGCCAAAACTTTGGATCGATTTTTAACCCACTTTCTCGTAAGCTAGCGAGCTGAAATTTAGCAGGCAGTTTCGTGGCGATGATAAAAACTATGTATCAAAATTTCAGATCGATCGCATTTACCGTAATTAAATTATTGAATTTTTAGATAAGGTGCGTATTTTATTGACAACACTTTTTATAAACATATTCCTGATCGGTGCGCATTATGTTAAACATGTTTTACGACACAACTGCAATTTTGTATTTTTGGATGGTCTTGCGCTGCGTATTATAATGAACATTCTTTTAGTTACGTCTAGTACATAAAGGATTTATAGTGAAAAACTTGGTTTTTTACGGTTTTTAAAATTTTATTTTTAACTGTTAACTGGTCTTCAAACCCGAATAGTCTTATAAGTGATAGTATTCTTGCTAAGATCCTGCATGGCAAAAGTATTTAAATTGAAATTACACAATTGAAAAATTGAAATCAAAGCTGATGGGTTTTTAAAAATTAATATTTGGTGTGTGTTGGTTTAAAAATCAGTGAGTTGACAGGCATTGTGCAAGAGAGGTAAACACGATGTTGAGGAGGGGTGCATTTTCTTGTGGGTTTTAATAACTAAGGAAAATACCTCACCACAGTTAATGGAGGATTAACTGATTAACCAGTCTTTTTTAAATGGTAAGCGTTCCCAAAATCAGTCTTAACTTAAATTTGTACCCATGTTGAGATATTTGCTTTGTTCACATCTGACTGATACATTTATATTGAGTTAAGTTTGTAAAGAGCTGGACTAATGAAAAATTTATTTGGGAGATCTGATAAACTCTTGGGAGTTTTGCCTTGTACTTAATAGTTGTATCACATCAGATTGTAATATAATCCTAGAATATTTATGTCATTCCTTTTTGACTTGATAATATTTTGCATGTTAACAATATAATATTCTTTATTTTTTAATTTGAATGAAGCATATCACTCGGCAATGAAATATTTGTATCTTGACAGGGTGATCTTTTTGGTACAACTTTGTATGATCTCACTCATCCAGATGATGTAGAAAAAGTTAGAGAACAGCTTTCCACCTCAGAGTCACAAAACACAGGCAGAATTTTAGACTTAAAGAGTATGTTTAGTGTTTAGTATAGTAATGCTTTTAATAAAAGTTAAAACAAAATTTTTAAAAATATCAGTGATTATAAAACCCTTTCAAACAATAAGTAAATATTATTCTTTTCAAACCATCATCACCTCATTGCAACTTTTCTGGATACAAATCATGCTTTAAAAAACGTTTGAATTAATCATCGTTCCTGGACAGAAACTTTATCTTTATCTCTTAAAAGTATGCTCTTTAATACTTTGTTCCCTCATATTGATGGGAAGTTAAGAAATTGCTGTCACCCTGTTTGGCTATAAGTAGCTGATGAAGTAATTACTTTCAAGAAAATTTAGATTAAATTCCATACTGTTAGGAAATTTCAGAAGCGGAAACATTTAAGATTATTTTCCTTATGAACATAAGGAAAATTTATAATCCTCTGACAATTTTCTTTGCAGCTGGAACTGTGAAGAAAGAAGGTCATCAATGTGAGTACTTTGCAAATCCTCTTTCCTGTTTATTGCAATCCAATAATTACTTGGATTTTAAACATTTTTTAAAGCACCACTCTCTTGGTGTGATTAAAAAATTTTTGTTCACACCCATCTTGATTTCTATGTCTTTCCCCCATTATGATTGAAATCCTCATAAAAATGTCTATAAAACTCATTTTCAAATTTCTCCCCACACCCCGTCATTGGCTATGTGTGTTGATATTTCTTGTTAAGAACCTCTGATATACATTAATATTTTAAGTGGTTATTCTGGGTGTGTATTTTACTATTTTAATAATAAAAGTAAGTATGAAGTTCAAATAAAATATGATCAATTTGCAGCAGTTCAATTGAGAAGTTTACATTTGACATAATACTTCATTCTTTGGAAACTTCGTGCTAACTCATTGTCAAGTTATAGGTTTAGCTCAACTAGTGTCATATCTGGTTTTTTTTGGGTTTTTTTGGCATGGCATCTATTGTTTATAGTAGTAAAGCAACTCTCTTTAGGAGAAAGAGCCACTGAGTAAAAAATCTCCTTTGCAAGCTAATTAGTTTAAAAATTAATGGATTTTAAAAATTATGGGATTTAAAACTTAAACGTTAAATGATTTATAATGTATGCTACAAAGAGTTATTCTTTTTTTAATTCCAAAGCATCAATACGACTTTGTATGGGATCCCGAAGAGGTTTTATATGTCGATTAAGAATGGGTAATATGCAGTCAGATCCAATGACAGCCAACCACACTGTACGCATGAGACAGAGAAACACATTAGGACCTGCATCAGATGGAAATCATTACGCTGTTGTTCATGTCACAGGCTATATTAAGAATTGGCCTCCTTCAGGTAGGTGTGATCATATATTTATTAAATTGGATGGAGGATGGAATTGTACTTATGAACATGTAAATAAGTAAAAGCCTATGCTATTGAAGTTAAAATACTAAAAAATTAATTTATTGAAATTAGGAAAGCAGTTGACTTATATATATATATACATAAAATGTAATTGTTGAAAATTGATTCTTGTCAGAATTAAATTTTATACAACTCATTTCGTTGCATTAATAGTTATCTTTTTTTAAAAACCTACGTTCATTATTATTAAACATGTCTTAGCTGGAGTACAAATAGACCGTTCAGACTCTGATGAACATGGAGGAAGTCACTGCTGTCTGGTAGCCATCGGTCGGCTCCAGGTTACCAACACACCCAACTGTAGTGATATCATGGGGCCCAATCAACCAAGTGAATTTATCTCAAGACACAGCATGGATGGCAAATTTACATTTGTTGATCAGAGGTTGTTTCATTAGAAATAAATACCCTAAGATACATATGACATGATACAAGTCTATCTTTGTAATTATCATTTCAAGATAGTATCATGTCAAGCTATGAAATTAGGTTTTACAATGTAATAGAATGAAAAAGACACAAACTTTGTGTAAATATAACAATTAATTATAAACAAACATACAAGTGTCTGCGTTTTGACATATACTTACAGTGGTGTAAATTATAATAGTTTATATTAAATTTACATGGATATAATATCAACCCTAACCTACCAAAGAAGAGAAGAAAAAAAGAATGAGCACAAGTACTTAATTAACTAGAACAAAGCTCAGAAAAAAGGAAATACTTGATTATTGCTAAAAATACATTAACCAGTTATTTTAACAAACTTTTTGTGTAACTGGTCATTTTTACTATTTCTAGAGTAACAGCCGTCCTTGGGTACCAACCTCAGGAGTTACTAGGAAAACTAGCATTTGAGTTTTATCACCCAGAGGACCAGACACATATGAAAGAAACATTTGAACAGGGTAATTATTTTTATCAAATGAGATCGTAATCTATCTATTACAACATTAAAAAGAACAACAACCTAATAAATGCAACATTGTGGTGTATAAAAGAAAAATTATGACTTGAGTTCTAAAACCTTTACCACTTTTTCTAATCTTGTCTTGCTGTATTTAATTGCTCATGGTTTCTCTTCCCTAATAATTATGACCACAATTATTACCTTCTACCAGTATTAAAGTTGAAAGGTCAGGTCATGTCCATCATGTATCGTTTCCGAGCATCTAACCGAGAGTGGATGTGGCTCAGGACAAGCAGCTTCAGTTTCCAAAACCCTTACACAGATGAGGTGGAGTACATTGTTTGTACAAACACACTGGTCAAGTAAGTTATTAAACATTGTACAAACACACTGGTCAACTAAGAGTAAGACAACAAACATTGTACAAACACACTGGTCAACTAAGAGTAAGACAACAAACATTGTACAAACACACTGGTCAACTAAGAGTAAGACAACAAACATTGTACAAACACACTGGTCAACTAAGAGTAAGACAACAAACATTGTACAAACACACTGGTCAACTAAGAGTAAGACAACAAACATTGTACAAACACACTGGTCAACTAAGAGTAAGACAACAAACATTGTACAAACACACTGGTCAACTAAGAGTAAGAACAAACATTGTACAAACACACTGGTCAACTAAGAGTAAGAACAAACATTGTACAAACACACTGGTCAACTAAGAGTAAGAACAAACATTGTACAAACACACTGGTCAACTAAGAGTAAGACAACAAACATTGTACAAACACACTGGTCAACTAAGGCAAAAAACTTTTTCATATCTTTTAATCTTTTTTTAGATTTATCAACTGTTTAAAATCATTATAGTTGACATTAATTTTGTCAAGCTATTTTCTTTTAACACTTTTAGTAAGAGGCACATTTTTTTTGCAGTAACCTACATTTTTCCCTGTGGCCCAAGCATTTCTATTTGTGTATCTAATGTAAAGACAAAAACCGGATGTGACCTTTCACTGCAGTCTCGCGCAGAATGTTCAACTATTAGGGGAATAGTCTAATTTTATTTCACCCTTTAAATTATGAAAATGGACCAATAATTAATTATTTTCTTTCTGTGGATCTGTTGTTGTTTCCTAGGGAGGTTGTTAATTATGACCTAAGCATACTCAATGAAACCTTATATATCTTTTTTATTGCATATAACAATAATATGACTTAAAATGTTGTTTTTTAACAAAGTAATTATATATTTTTTAAAATATTTGTCAATTGTCAAGGACTTCATGTTTATTTCTATAATCTTTTTTTAGAATTTTTTCTATCCTTGTCTAATTGTATTGAAAAGTGTGGAAAAAAACAACAACAGTTTTTCTGTGTTTCTGCACAGATAATTATCTTAATGTTATTATCAATTTTTCAAAAAAAAAGATTACAAAAGAATTTACAAACCTATCAAATTTTGACTCATTCCAAAATAGTGTCTGGGCCAGGGTAAATAATTAGTAAGATAGTATCCGGTACTGAAAGTATATAATGCAAAAAAGTAGGTCAGTAACAGAAGGGTTAGTATCCTATTATTCAATGCTGTCTAATTTTAAAATGCTTAAAGTTTAACTTCCATTTCAGAAGTTCCCAACAAGGGCAAATTACACCAATCCATAACCAGGCAGATCAAGCTTCAGATGGTGCCATGACAAGCATTCCTACATACCCTGGTGCTTCTAGGGCTTTGCAACCAGACCCTATGGGTTTAGGTAATTCAACTGTCCATAATCTTTAATATTTAAAAAAAAACATTCACGTTACTCTTGATATTTTCCTAAATTTTTTATAGTAATTTTTAATTAGTAATAATTATTTTATTCCATAAGAAAATTTGTTAATTTGTCAACAAGCTTCATGTTATTATTTGAATGATCAACAGGTGCAGCAGCTGGTGCCAGCAAACCTTCAGAGTACCCAACAGACTTTTATCAGCGTCCACCCATGCAGCAGGAAGTTTACCCTGGATACCAACCCTCCGGGGGCATCAAGTATTCTGTCCACCCCTCAGGCACCCCACCTCAAGTTATGGGCGGCATGGGAATGAGACGCAGTCCAGCTCAGACCACACCGGGAAGTTGGGCACACCAGGTCAGTCCAGCTCAGACCACACCGGGAAGTTGGGCACACCAGGTCAGTCCAGCTCAGACCACACCGGGAAGTTGGGCACACCAGGGGACATTTGGGAGGACTGATGTGATTTTTAAATCCCTTATATTAACTTCGCGGCCGTCTCTGTCGTCATCTCATCATCTCATGGGCGGGCGGGCAGGTGGAAAAACAAAAGTCGAAAATGACCCACTTCCCGTGATTCGATCGAGCTGAAATTTGGCACACTGACCCGTCTGACCTAACAATGCATCGTATCAAAATTTCAGATCGATCGAACGTACCGTAATTAAATTAATGCATTTTTAGTTTATCCTTATATGAGGTATGTAATTCAAATTTACGGTTTGTTATTGTTTTTATCCCACTTGAAAGTTTGAGTTGACGCATTGAGGCGACCCGTCGGGGTGCTTTTTTTTACATTTTACGTGTCACGCTGAGCGCGGTCAAGCGAATCGGTGACCAGACTTTTCCCCTCTCCTCCCCCCCCCTAGGTTATGAAGCAAACTTGAGTTAAGACAGATTCAGTCTGTAAATGTTTGAAAATAATCAATACTGTTAGTTATGTCTCATATATAAGGGATTTATAGTCAAAAACTTTGTTTTTACGGGTTTGTTTTTTTACTTGTTGATGTTCAAGGAAGGGCTAACTGGGATAATAAATATATTTAAACTTTAAAAAGAAATCTTTGTTAAGAGTAAAAGGTAAATGAAATGTTTAGTTGAAATCATAAATGTTTAAGGTGAAACTAGAGTAGTGCACCCTATTACAATTTAAAATTGGTAAATAAATGTTTTCTTCTATCAGGTTACTGCTGATTATTGGTAAATAAATGTTTTCTTCTATCAGGTTACTGCTGATTATGGAGCATCTGCCGGGCACAGTCATTACAATGCTATAAGTCCAGCCAACAATGGCACAGGTAGTGTTCAGATAAAACTATGTTCATATAAAAAAGATGATGATTTTGTATGAAACTCAACATTGGAAAGGAGGAATGGAACATTTCTGCTTCTCATGCTCAGATTTTACCTTTTTTATGTCTGTTACTTTGAAGTACAAATATTGTGGTAATGATATTCCTGCTGTTTCCCTCGTCAGGTTCCATGTACAAATATTGTGGTAATACTATACCTTCTGTTTCCCTCGTCAGGTTCCATGTGGCCACAGCAGTGGCAGACAACAGATGTTACCTCCCAACAACAGCAGCATAACCCACAGCCCCAGGAAGAGTTCAGTGACATGTTTGGAATGCTCGGCCCACCTCCCAATGAATTCAATGACTTGTCAGGAATGTTCACCAACTTCACTGAGTAGCTCTCTGCCTGCACATGATCCAGATGAACATTTCTGTGAAATTATTGGCTAACGTCTCCTTTATTTGGAGTTTTTGGGGGATTGCGTTTCAAGAATCGCTGGTTTTTCCCTTCAGTGTTTAGTTGAATATTTAGTAAAGATTCATTGTACTCAACAGAGATGAACCTCGGTAGTCAAGCCTTACCAAAGGCCAACATCTGAAATTTAAAGTAAATTTTTTTACTTAAAAATATTCAATTGGAGGGATTCCCCATTCGTTACAGAGGACAGAGGTGAAACAAGAAGTACAAGAACAACATCAAGTCAAACAACCTCCACAACAAGTCAAACAACCTCCACAACAAGTCAAACAACCTCCACAACAAGTCAAACAACCTCCACAACAAGTCAAACAACCTCCACAACAAGTCAAACAACCTCCACAACAAGTCAAACAACCTCCACAACAAGTCAAACAACCTCCACAACAAGTCAAACAACCTCCACAACAAGTCAAACAACCTCCACAACAAGTCAAACAACCTCCACAACAAGTCAAACAACCTCCACAACAAGTCAAACAACCTCCACAACAAGTCAAACAACCTCCACAACAAGTCAAACAACCTCCACAACAAGTCAAACAACCTCCACAACAAGTCAAACAACCTCCACAACAAGTCAAACAACCTCCACAACAAGTCAAACAACCTCCACCACAAGTCAAACAACCTCCACAACAAGTCAAACAACCTCCACAACAAGTCAAACAACCTCCACAACAAGTCAAACAACCTCCACAACAAGTCAAACAACCTCCACAACAAGTCAAACAACCTCCACAACAAGTCAAACAACCTCCACCACAAGTCAAACAACCTCCACAACAAGTCAAACAACCTCCACAACAAGTCAAACAACCTCCACAACAAGTCAAACAACCTCCACAACAAGTCAAACAACCTCCACAACAAGTCAAACAACCTCCACAACAAGTCAAACAACCTCCAGAAATTGAAAACATTTTCATTTAGTGAAATTTGACTTTACGTAGTACAAATTGGACTTTTTAAAATCTATTACCATGTTTTTTTTGCTTGTAAGGACGTGAAAGTTAAAATCTTGTTTTCAAAACTTCTCATTTTACCATACTCACCCTCAAGTCCATGTCCTGTCTGCACATACATTTGCAGAATAACAATTTTGGCCAAGATTTTTGTAATGTTATTTAGATGAGGCACTGAGTTCAAAAGGGAATTTATTGGCTGTTTATTTGAAAATGTAATTTTTTGATGACTTTTAAAGTTCTTGATTGATATGTTGTTAATTTCTATGTAGTTATCATCCGGCTCTCTTGTTAACATCTGATTGGATATGAATTACCTGTTAATAATTTTTAACTGTGTTTTCTCTGATGAATCTGATTCCTATTATTCATAGATTCTTATATTTCCAATAGACCAAGAGAAGATACTTGATTGATGTTAATGTGATGGAGTGTACATCTTAATGGTTGGGTTTTCTATTGTTTGTCACTTGGACTCATTTATTACTTAGGTTGCCTTAACAAGCCTAACTTGTACATAGAGTTTGTCAAAAAATATTTTTTATCAGATTTGTTTAGTGGGCATTCATGTCTAACGTTGAATTGTATGACAATGAGCATCACTTAATTTTGTAGATGTCAAAGTTGAACTACCCCTGGAGTCCATCATGGAAGTCCCTGGGTCTATCAAGGTTTGGCTTAGCTGTTGAATGTAATCAACCTGTGGCAAGGAATCAACCAAACCATGAAATCATGGGTAACAATATAAAGGTTTTATCACGTAAAAGTATTCTGTCCACAATAATAGTTTGATCAACAGTATGTTATTCATCGGATTAACAGGCATTTTAAGATTTATTTTTATGTTGTGTTGCTGTTGATAGTTTCTTTCCTATAGTAAAGTGAATTTTATATAAAGTATCCATTGAAATAAGAATAAAAAACCTGAAGGACCCTTTTGATTGTTAGCTTGTAAGATCAACTAACTTGAGGCCTTGACATGATCAGGTCACCAAATGTAGGAAAATGTAACAAAGTGCCTCCAATTCTCTGTTTCTATATGGGTAATTGAGAAATGCTGTACAGGACTGCAGAAGAATTAGTTAAGTAAAGCATTGACCCTTTAAGAAGTCTGTAAATAGATGTAACTATTACTGTAATTATATCCAGTTTGAAATGGCCATAGTACCAGAATGTCAGCTTTAATGTATACCTTATAATATCATGATGACTTTGATGTGATTATGTTTTTTGTACACTTTGTCTACCAAAGTCGGTTGAATGTTGCAAACATTTCAGAGAAAGATTTTCAACTGTCACTGAGCATTTATAACTCTCTAAGAAATGATCTTTGAGTGGATTCAATGAAAGATTTTCTGTCCAATATGTTTGTTGTAAGTTGTGTATCCATATTTTTATTTCATCTTACAAACTGTACAAAACTTTTTGACAATAAACTATGGGTAAATGTATGTCAAAAAATTAATCACTAGTTTTCTTCATGTTGTTACTGCTCATGAATTATAGTGAAAAGCTTTCACTCATTTGACCTCCTCTAGAAATTCTCCTTCAATAAGCAATGAGGTTAAAGTAAGTGTCAATCAGGTTCTAATAGTTTCCCATGCACAGAGTGGTGTTGGTCTTATAGGCTTGTCAGTACAGGTCGTTCTCAAATTGTGTGTGTCTCAGCATCCAGGTAGAGCTGCAGCTGTCTCCCTGGTCAGATGTGATGTACAACCATAGATTTTTGTCTAGCACAAATACTTGGGAAAACAAGACATTTAGCTGAATGAAAGTATCTGTTGTTTGATTGAGTGTCATGAGAGCCCAAGGTAAACATCTTCTGTTGAGTGTCATGAGAGCCCAAGGTAAACATCTTCTGTTGAGTGTCATGAGAGCCCAAGGTAAACATCTTCTGTTGAGTGTCATGAGAGCCCAAGGTAAACATCTTCTGTTGAGTGTCATGAGAGCCCAAGGTAAACATCTTCTGTTGAGTGTCATGAGAGCGCAAGGTAAACATCTTCTGTTGAGTGTCATGAGAGCCCAAGGTAAACATCTTCTGTTGAGTGTCATGAGAGCGCAAGGTAAACATCTTCTGTTGAGTGTCATGAGAGCGCAAGGTAAACATCTTCTGTTGAGTGTCATGAGAGCGCAAGGTAAACATCTTCTGTTGAGTGTCATGAGAGCGCAAGGTAAACATCTTCTGTTGAGTGTCATGAGAGCGCAAGGTAAACATCTTCTGTTGAGTGTCATGAGAGCGCAAGGTAAACATCTTCTGTTGAGTGTCATGAGAGCGCAAGGTAAACATCTTCTGTTGAGTGTCATGAGAGCGCAAGGTAAACATCTTCTGTTGAGTGTCATGAGAGCGCAAGGTAAACATCTTCTGTTGAGTGTCATGAGAGCGCAAGGTAAACATCTTCTGTTGAGTGTCATGAGAGCGCAAGGTAAACATCTTCTGTTGAGTGTCATGAGAGCGCAAGGTAAACATCTTCTGTTGAGTGTCATGAGAGCCCAAGGTAAACATCTTCTGTTGAGTGTGAAGTCCCCATGAGAGCACAAGGTAAACATCTTCTGTTGAGTGTCATGAGAGCGCAAGGTAAACATCTTCTGTTGAGTGTCATGAGAGCGCAAGGTAAACATCTTCTGTTGAGTGTCATGAGAGCGCAAGGTAAACATCTTCTGTTGAGTGTCATGAGAGCGCAAGGTAAACATCTTCTGTTGAGTGTCATGAGAGCGCAAGGTAAACATCTTCTGTTGAGTGTCATGAGAGCGCAAGGTAAACATCTTCTGTTGAGTGTCATGAGAGCGCAAGGTAAACATCTTCTGTTGAGTGTCATGAGAGCGCAAGGTAAACATCTTCTGTTGAGTGTCATGAGAGCGCAAGGTAAACATCTTCTGTTGAGTGTCATGAGAGCGCAAGGTAAACATCTTCTGTTGAGTGTCATGAGAGCGCAAGGTAAACATCTTCTGTTGAGTGTCATGAGAGCGCAAGGTAAACATCTTCTGTTGAGTGTCATGAGAGCCCAAGGTAAACATCTTCTGTTGAGTGTCATGAGAGCGCAAGGTAAACATCTTCTGTTGAGTGTCATGAGAGCGCAAGGTAAACATCTTCTGTTGAGTGTCATGAGAGCGCAAGGTAAACATCTTCTGTTGAGTGTCATGAGAGCCCAAGGTAAACATCTTCTGTTGAGTGTCATGAGAGCACAAGGTAAACATCTTCTGTTGAGTGTCATGAGAGCGCAAGGTAAACATCTTCTGTTGAGTGTCATGAGAGCGCAAGGTAAACATCTTCTGTTGAGTGTCATGAGAGCCCAAGGTAAATGTCTTCTGTTGAGTGGTGAAGTTCCCCAGTGGAGCACAAGGTAAACATCTTCTGTTGAGTGTCATGAGAGCGCAAGGTAAACATCTTCTGTTGAGTGTCATGAGAGCCCAAGGTAAATGTCTTCTGTTGAGTGGTGAAGTTCCCCAGTGAGAGCACAAGGTAAACATCTTCTGTTGAGTGTCATGAGAGCGCAAGGTAAACATCTTCTGTTGAGTGTCATGAGAGCGCAAGGTAAACATCTTCTGTTGAGTGTCATGAGAGCCCAAGGTAAACATCTTCTGTTGAGTGTCATGAGAGCCCAAGGTAAACATCTTCTGTTGAGTGTCATGAGAGCGCAAGGTAAACATCTTCTGTTGAGTGTCATGAGAGCCCAAGGTAAACATCTTCTGTTGAGTGTCATGAGAGCCCAAGGTAAACATCTTCTGTTGAGTGTCATGAGAGCCCAAGGTAAACATCTTCTGTTGAGTGTCATGAGAGCGCAAGGTAAACATCTTCTGTTGAGTGTTATGAGAGCGCAAGGTAAACATCTTCTGTTGAGTGTCATGAGAGCGCAAGGTAAACATCTTCTGTTGAGTGTCATGAGAGCCCAAGGTAAATGTCTTCTGTTGAGCTATGAAGCTCCCCAGTGGAGCCCAAGGTAAATGTCTTCTGTTGAGCTGTGAAGCTCCCCAGTGGAGCCCAAGGTAAATGTCTTCTGTTGAGCTGTGAAGCTCCCCAGTGGAGCCCAAGGTAAATGTCTTCTGTTGAGCTGTGAAGCTCCCCAGTGGAGCCCAAGGTAAATGTCTTCTGTTGAGCTGTGAAGCTCCCCAGTGGAGCCCAAGGTAAATGTCTTCTGTTGAGCTGTGAAGCTCCCCAGTGGAGCCCAAGGTAAATGTCTTCTGTTGAGCTGTGAAGCTCCCCAGTGGAGCCCAAGGTAAATGTCTTCTGTTGAGCTGTGAAGCTCCCCAGTGGAGCCCAAGGTAAATGTCTTCTGTTGAGCTTGAAGCTCCCCAGTGGAGCACAAGGTAAATGTCTTCTGTTGAGCTGTGAAGCTCCCCAGTGGCTGTAATGATAAGTTTCACCTAAAACATCAATAACGTTTCTAAGATTTCATAAAATCGGCGGTGATAAAAAAAAATGTCATTGTTTACTTGGGGGTGAATTGTTTCAAGTTAAGTTTTTGGGATAAATCTTAATTCATTTTTACTTGATCGTTTGATTTAAATGATTATAGAGGTAATGTACTTGTTAGAATTAGACAGAAGGTTAGCTAAACCTTGATTCAGCTGGGGAATGTTAGTGCTTGTAATGATAACCAGACTTAGATAGTATTGGTGCTGTGTCTGTAGCAATAAATATTGGTCGACAGTTGAGTAGGCCTTTTATATTATGGTGTCTTTATTTTTACTCTAAAACACAACAGATATTTATTGTGATCGATTGTGGGATTTAATGTGAGATATAAAATTTGATCAACTAACACAAAAGTTCTGAGTCCCCCTGTGTGACTACTTAGTTTGTGACTAAAAAAATATTTTCTGCTTTTTCATGCGAGATTCTACATTCCTCACTGCAGCTGGGCCTCATTCTTTTAAAAAAGTTTTTTTGTTCATTTTATTTTCTACTTTTACGCGTTAACAAAAAATTTGTAAAACTTAATTTCATTCATGAAGTCCTGTTAAATGTCCTGTTAGCCAAGTTCATCTAGAGACGAAATTTGTGAGCAAAATTTGACATTTTCTATAAATATAAACTTACACATTCTTAACTCCTTTCCATATGTGCGCTGATCCACTTAGCAGAATAATATTTTTTTCACAACACATGGATTGTCTATATAAGACATTCTATGATTTCGCTTGTTCTATCTGGAATGATTTTCTATACACACTACACATATCATATACACAACACGACTATGCATCACGGGAAGTGTGTCATTTTTTACTTTTGTTTTTTCCGCCCGACCGACCGCCTGCGAACCCAAGAGACGACGGTGAAGTTAATATAAGGGATTGAATTAGACAACCCCGTAAAAACAAAGGAAGTTAATATAAGGGATTGAATTAAACAACCCCGTAAAAACAAAGTTTTTGACTATAAATCCCTTATATATGAGACATAACTAAAAAGTATTTATCATGCTTAAACGCGACAAACATTTACAGACTGAGATTGCCTTAAATACCCTTTGTTGTAAAACGGAAAAAGTTTTGGTCACGGATGGTTGAACTTAACTCAGCGTGACGCGTAAAATGTCAACAAAAGCTTGCCGCTACATATAGAGATAAACTAAAAATGCATTAATTTAATTACGGTACATTCGATCGATCTGAAAATTTAATAGCTTTATCCTCCCCACAAGCCAAACCTACTGTGAAAATGTCAGCTCTCTAGCAAGTCAGAAAACGTGTTTACGTACGTTTTGAAAAAGTTGACGACAGAACCGGAAGCGTTGAATCCGGAATCATTCACGAGTTAATAGGATAAGGGCCTAAAAAATTAAAGTAAATTTGTGCATTTTGTGTAATTTTAACACTAAAAGAAAATAATTATGTCTCTGAATTCTTTTTAATAACATTTTTATGCTTTTTTAAAATATGCAATTAATATGTATAACAAACGAGTCTGAATAAATGTTCTTAAAAAAAAATCGAACATTTGTCTGAGAGCCAGATGCAGCCATCAATAGAGCCACATCTGGCTCGTGAGCCATGGTTTCCCGACCCCTGCACCACTACCATCTGTAAAGTGTTTTTTTAATAAGTTATGAGACCAATTAATACACCACTAACAACCGTGAACTTAAACAGGGTACCTCACTCATTGAGTTCCCGCGTTCTACGGACCTTCCTGAGACCGCGTGCCCAAAATTCAACCAAAACCCATTTACTTATAGCAAAATGCCAACACTCCAATGAACCCCGAAAATGGGGATTTGGCTTAGCTTGTTTGTTTAAAGGAAGTAATGTTTTAGTCGCGTGTCGGCCGATGAGACTATGCGTGCCGACTGTGGCACGCGTGCCATACGTTCGCCATCACTGATATAGGCAATCGTTTATTCGTGCGTGGTGACGGGGGTGGTTTAAAAAAAAATGAAGACAAATCTGTGCTGGGTATAGGTAAACATCACGACAGGTGCTGGGCTGGGTATAGATAAACATCACGCCTGGTGCTGGGTATAGGTAAACATCACGCCTGGTGCTGGGTTTAGGTAAACATCACGCTTGGTGCTGGGTATAGGTAAACATCACGCCGGGTGCTGGGTTTAGGTAAACATCACGCCTGGTGCTGGGTTTAGGTAAACATCACGCCTGGTGCTGGGTATAGGTAAACATCACGCCTGGTGCTGGGTATAGGTAAACATCACGCCTGGTGCTGGGTATAGGTAAACATCACGCCTGGTGCTGGGTATAGGTAAACATCACGCCTGGTGCTGGGTATAGGTAAACATCACGCCTGGTGCTGGGTATAGGTAAACATCACGCCTGGTGCTGGGTATAGGTAAACATCACGCTTGGTGCTGGGTTTAGGTAAACATCACGCTTGGTGCTGGGTTTAGGTAAACATCACGTCTGGTGCTGATGATGGGTTAACATCACGTCTGGTGCTGATGTTTTAGGCGTGTTGAAGGATTAAGAGCGGGGGGGGGGACACACTATGTAAATGACCTTTTTAGTAACTATGTGATATTCTCTATGCTGATGGTTTGTTAGGTTAGTCCAGCTTGTTAATCGCACTCATATTTTAAAAACACCATTATTTTTAAAAAAAGACTTAAGATATTTTTTCCACAACTCAACAGGAGGCTGTCTTCATTTCCCCTTATCTTTCTCCATATTCCACCCCTATTTCACTCAATTTTTAAATCCCTTATATTAACTTCGAAATCTTGTCTCTCTGTCGTCATCTCTCTCTCTCTCTCTCTCTCTCTCTCTCTCTCTCTCTCTCTCTCTCTCTCTCTCTCTCTCTCTCTCTCTCTCTCTCTCTCTCTCTCTCTCTCTCACTCTCTCTCTCTCCCTCACTCTCTCTCTCTCTCTCACTCTCTCTCTTTCTCTCTCTCTCTCTCTCTCTCTCTCTC
Organism: Ampullaceana balthica; assembly: GCA_944989445.1. Lineage (NCBI taxonomy): Eukaryota > Metazoa > Mollusca > Gastropoda > Lymnaeidae > Ampullaceana > Ampullaceana balthica. The sequence goes on along the minus strand of CALYLW010000321.1, from coordinate 200,970 downwards.
TCTCTCTCTCTCTCTCTCTCTCTCTCTCTCTCTCTCTCTCTCTCTCTCTCTCTGTCTCTCTCTGTTACTATCGTTCGCGGGCTGGCGGAAAAACAAAAGTAAACAATGACACACTTCCCGTAATGCCATCAAGCTGAAATTTTGCACACAGACTCGTGTCACTTAACAATGCATCGTATCAACATTTCAGATCGATCGAACGTACCGTAATTAAATTAAAGTATTTTTAGTTCATCACTATATAAGTCAATGTAGCGTCTGTTGTTGTTTGAATTCACGTGTCCCTTGCTTGAGTTCACGCCACCCATCGATGTCCACCCCCCCTTTCTCCCCGGTTTTGAAGCCAGGGGAGATCAGTCGGTTTCAGTTTGTAAATGTTTGTCGCGTGTTGCGTATTATACTGAACATATCAAAACTTTGAATTCTGTCTCATTTATAAGGGATTTATAATAAAAAACTTTGTTTTTACGAGGTTGTTTAATTAAATCCCTTATGTTTTATATTAACTCCACCGCCTTGTCTGTCGTGGGCGGGCGGAAAAACAAAAGTCAAGTAAAAAAAATGATACACTTCCCGTGATGCTATCAAGCTGAAATTTTGCAGATAGACTCGTGTCACCTAACAATGCATTGTATCAAAATTTCAGATCGATCGAATGTATCATAATTAAATTAATGCATTTTTAGTTTATCTCTATGTACCTCTATGTAGCCGTCTGCTATTGTTTACATCCACGTGTCACTGGAATTCACTCCAGCCATCGATGACTACATCCCATGTTTTAAAGCAAGGGGAGTTCAGTCAGTTTCAGTCTGTAAATGTTTGTCGCGTGGTGCATATGATATTGCACATAATCTATAATTTTAGTTCTGTCTCATATATAATGGATTTATAGTCAAAAACTTTGTTTTTACGGGTTGTTTATTCTTGCTATATTGATGGTCCGGAGCACGGTTCTTTCTTTTCTATGTAAGTGTTTCGATGTACGGAACGTTCGTTTTACGAGGCGTTAGGGTGCTGCTCAAAAGTTGTTTTTTTGGTGTGAATTTAAGCAATATAATAAATTATTTCAATCAAATTTTAGTTTTCGGTTGAGAAGATATAGAACGTGTTTGATTTAAAGCTAACTGCTGATCAAATGTTGAGCAACAATGCCGTCCATGAATGCTTAACTGGCGTTCATGCTAGCCATGCTGCCGTTCATGTTAGCAATGTGGCGTTCATGTTAGCAATGCGCCGTTCATGTTAGCAATGTGCCGTTCATGTTAGCAATGTGCCGTTCATGTAAGCAATGTCCCGTTCATGTTAGCAATGTGCCGTTCATGTTAGCAATGTTCCGTTCATGTTAGCAATGTGCCGTTCATGTAAGCAATGTGCCGTTCATGAATGCCATAGTTTGATCAGCAATGTGATGAGTTAAATCTTGTCCACCATGTCCTACTTATCAAGCCTTAAGAAATTTCAAACTTCTATTTTTAAGAACTTATCCACGTCAATGAGAACAATAAAAGGACAACTTTAAACAATAATAGAAACGCTTGATGTGGTTGGTTAGTAGAAAAGTTTAATTTCTATTCACAATCCTTGATGACATCTTAAACCACTTATTCGCCTTCTATGAAGGTGTCTGTGTGAATGAGCATGTTTTTCGTGCTGTTGACAGAAAGTGTTGCTACAACTTTTATTACTTTCAACGTACCGTAATGGAATCAATATAAATCACAATAAGATGAACATTGCGGAAAGCAATATACAGTCAAATAATAATAGAAACATCAAATAAGGCAGGCAGGAGGTTAGAAAAGATGACATCTTGGCATACATCCAACTGAGAGGAAATAAACATTGAACGTGAACTTTCCCCCCAGTCTCATTCATGGACAGTTTGAAGTAGTTAAGGATGGGAATGGGGAGTGATCCACAACACGGACAGCTGAAACAAATTACACACAACAAACACTAAAACATGATGGATGGCCGCGACAAAGGTAACCAGAGACTCGGTTGTTTCATATGGGCAAGACACGCCCCTGTAACACGCACGGGGGCTGTCCCTTGTAGAGGTTCAGTTGGAAATCAAACAGATCCACAGACTATGGACCCTGAAACCACGTGATATGACTATTATACTCTCCAACCACTGTGATTGTATGAACAATTCACACTGTATCGTCCTTTCACTCCTAACCCTTTTAAAAAAATAGTTATCTCCCTTACACAGATCTATTAAGAAGGTAATGACACGAGCTCTCCTCAGATTTTTCTACACAATGATTTTAAACAGAATAATTCCAAATCATTGTTCCCAATAAAATTATTCTTATTAAGAAATATTGAGGGTTTCTCAAAAACAATTTTATTTAAAAAATACCATAAGTTTTTATTCTCTTTTATCCTTTATACTTTATTCGCTGATCTCTCTTCTACTGTTGAAATCCTTGAACTGAAACATTCGCTGTTATGTTTCCCCAAACTGTGTTTTATATAATTTCTGATTGGTTAACTGTTAACTTCACACACAACATAGGTTGGATGGTTGGATTAGTGCGATTAGGAATTATCTCCCAAATCTCAATTTATTGTGGAAATTCTGTATTTTAAATGGAAAAATTAAACACACTAATTTAGAAATTCGTAATTCATTTGTGTACAGACACAATCGGATTCAGTCTTAGTACCGATATGTACATTAGAGACTTTCTTTGATATATTTCTGAGAGTAGCACTTTGTGTTTGAGAGAGAGAGAGAGAGAGAGAGAGAGAGAGAGAGAGAGAGAGAGAGAGAGAGAGAGAGAGAGAGAGAGAGAGAGAGAGAGAGAGAGAGGAAGGAGAGAGGGGGAGAGTGAGAGAGTAGATGTTTTTTCTTTAGAGAATATGTGTCGGCGTATCAACGTGTTTAGTAGTGAATAGCAATGCATTCATCAAAGGGTAGCAATGCGCGTGTTAAAGCGATAGGAAAGCAATGTATGAGTCAGAGAGAAAGAGAGGAGAAAAATGTGTGGCTGAGTAGCAATTTATTTGTTAAAATGTAGCAATGTGTGTACTTGAGAGTAGCAATGTGTGTACATGAAAGTAACAATGTGTACTTGGGAGTTGCAATATGTACTTGAGAGTATAGCAATCTGTGTACTTAAGAGTAGCAATGTGTGTGTCATTGAGCATCAATGACCCTGAGGACCAGTGAATGATTCAGCGTGTGCTTCTGTTTCATGAATTGAATAAGATGAAAATGTCAAAAACATTAAAACATGTTACAAAGCTGTTTTACGCAATAAGATATAACTCTTTACAATTAATAACAAGTTTATACAGCGTAGAAGTTGGTCATTCACGAGAGAATCGTATTCCCCGGGGTAATTTTCTGTTTTACCCATGGATGACTCAGTAAGGAAATCAGTGTCTATAAAGCACAAACGAAGAGTCTCGTCTCTCAACTCCTTCACCGGTAGCCGCCTATGTTGACAGTGTGCTCCATGGCCTTCCTCCTCAGTGCCGCGATGCTGGAACCCCTCCACGACTCCTCCACTTCAGACAGTCCACATTGGAGGCTGGATGACGTCAGGGTGGGGGACGGGGAGTTGCCGGACAATCCCCCACCGCTCCCATTTCCCGACCCACATGAAGATGGAACCATGGAATACCCAGCGGTGTAGGCAGAAGGTGGGCTACCGTTGCCCATGCTCAGGCCGTTCCCGAAGCTCATGTGGTTGGCGTGATTGCCCAGAGAGTTCATCGACATGGGGGATGTTAGACTGGACTGAATGCTCTGCCGTGGTCCTAGAGACGCCGCCGCCGACAGGGCCAGTGGGTTCATGTTGCTGTTCATCTGAGCCATGCCTGGCCAACGGCCATCGGTGGAGGGGAAGCCGCAGAAGGCGTCACCCATGCTGCCGAAAGGGTTAAGGCCGGTGGAGGGTAGAAGTGCCCCGGGGCTCCTGAATACATTAGTGGCCTTCTTGCGCTTCTTCCATTTGGCCCGGCGGTTTTGGAACCAAACCTGCAATGAAAGAAATAATTAAGATATAGTCTCATATCTACTATAATAGAGATAACCCGCCAAACAATGCGGCTAGAGATACCCCCCTCCCCTGAAATTTTGGAGGGAATTTTTGAAATCCAGGCTAGTGAGGTTACTTGACAAAAACATGCTCTTAAGTCACACACTCTATCCTTTATCAGAGCCCCAATAAGTTAGTGCCACACCCCTTGCTTGAAGAAAAAGTTAACAGCGCGTTTTGCACCACATAATTATTCATTACATCATTTTTTGTTGGTTTTCCATTGTAGCGTTGGTTTTAGAGACCGATCGACTGAGACATTAATATTTCGATAAAATTAAGAATGACTGCGTCTGTTGGTTTGTTTGCTTGTAGATGAGTCAATAAAAACAATTTTTTAACTGATCCTAAAATTATACCAAATTCTGTAAAAACTTAAGTCATAGTTTTTCCTAACATACAAATCCGATTAAAGAAAGCATCGTTGTCTAAATCAATTATATTTGTTTAATGTACACGAATTAATGTTGTACCTCTTTAGTTGTCCACAATTCAATTCGTTAAAATACATTTGTTTTTCTCCATTCATATACTAGAGTAGGATAAATAAAGAGCAGTTTTGTGTTTGATAGGATTTATGTACAAAGGGGTTTGTTTTAATTTAATTGAAAATGACAAGTTTGAGATTTAACACCCTAAAAAAGAATGGAGTAGTTCCAATCTATGTCTTGACTTAAAGGAATAATTTTTACTATGGAACCAATCAGTCAATTCAATTTCGATGATATAAAAACACTTATTGGTATAAAAATTAGTTACTGTCATCTGATGATCCAAAAGTAGTGTTACAGTCCAAAGTAGTGTTACAGTCCAAAGTAGTGTTACAGTCCAAAGTAGTGTTACAGTCCAAAGTAGTGTTACAGTCCAAAGTAGTGTTACAGTCCAAAGTAGTGTTACGGTCCAAAGTAGTGTTACGGCCCAAAGTAGTGTTACGGCCCAAAGTAGTGTTACGGCCCAAAGTAGTGTTACGGCCCAAAGTAGTGTTACGGCCCAAAGTAGTGTTACGGCCCAAAGTAGTGTTACGGCCCAAAGTAGTGTTACGGCCCAAAGTAGTGTTACGGCCCAAAGTAGTGTTACGGCCCAAAGTAGTGTTACGGCCCAAAGTAGTGTTACGGCCCAAAGTAGTGTTACGGCCCAAAGTAGTGTTACGGCCCAAAGTAGTGTTATGGCCCAAAGTAGTGTTACGGCCCAAAGTAGTGTTACGGCCCAAAGTAGTGTTACGGCCCAAAGTAGTGTTACGGCCCAAAGTAGTGTTACGGCCCAAAGTAGTGTTACGGCCCAAAGTAGTGTTACGGCCCAAAGTAGTGTTACGGCCCAAAGTAGTGTTACGGCCCAAAGTAGTGTTACGGCCCAAAGTAGTGTTACGGCCCAAAGTAGTGTTACGGCCCAAAGTAGTGTTACGGCCCAAAGTAGTGTTACGGCCCAAAGTAGTGTTACGGCCCAAAGTAGTGTTACGGCCCAAAGTAGTTTTACGGCCCAAAGTAGTGTTACGGCCCAAAGTAGTGTTACGGCCCAAAGTAGTGTTACGGCCCAAAGTAGTGTTACAGCCCAAGGTAGTGATACAGCCCAAAGTAGTGTTACAGCCCAAGGTAGTGTTACAGCCCAAAGTAGTGTTACAGCCCAAAGTAGTGTTACAGCCCAAAGTAGTGTTACAGCCCAAAGTAGTGTTACAGCCCAAAGTAGTGTTACAGCCCAAAGTAGTGTTACAGCCCAAAGTAGTGTTACATCCCACAGTAATGATACGGTGTCAAACATTGCCTCAAAACTGAATTCTCGAGACAAAAAATATTACTTTTATGATGTTTAGGCGAGCAACTGGCCGAAAAAGTGACACATATGAAAATTAGACAGATTGTTGGCACCCAAGCAACCATGACGCAACAACCCGTGATGTGACGCAAGCAGATATCTACATATTCTAAGACTCTACTCTAATCTAATATATAAAGCTCAAATGTTTGTATGTTTCACTTTTCAACTTTCTGTTAGACAATCACGGAAAAACCAAATGACGGACGGGGACCAAATTTGGCAGGACGGTTCCTTTTACCCTGAAGGTGGTTTTAAGTTAGTTTTTGTAATTGTCCCTTTTGCCCGAATGCCGTAAATTAAATAATCAGAAAATGCAGAGACAAAGAATAAAAAATTTAACCTCATTTCTGTATTGAACAAATTTACGCGGACGTTCAAATGCCGTTCAAAGCGAGTTACTTTTGGTGACGTTTTTTTCCCCCAATGCCAATACTTTATTTTCAGCCGTGCGCATTTGAAAAAATATTATAATGTCTAATTACGGTGCGCACATTTTCGTGTACGCTTCATAATTTGAGCTGTGTAGTACAAAGAATTGTCATTTTCTTTACTGTTACTTTCTATATATTAGATAGACACGTAAACATATTTAATTACAACTGCCACACGATGCATTAGATTTAATTGTTTACACGTTTAAATTTAATTGCGAATTTGTTTTAATTATTTTCTGTTCCATAACTCGACATTTAATGAAAAACCTATTTATGTAATAATTGTGTCAGTATTTTTTTCAAGGCTTCATTTTTAGTGGTGCACGTTTTAAAATCTTTTATCGCCTGATTACTGTGCGCACATTTTCGTGTACGCATCTTAAATTTAGCTGTGTCCTATTAATATAACATTTATATTTTGTTTGTCTTTTACATAAGCTGTTGTCTTTTACATAACCTATACACTTATACTATTTAAACTTAGGCTACCGGACTTATTAACATAAGTAGATTAAACTAAATAAAGTGATCCTGAAAACGCTTAATTATTTTGTATTGCGAATTGAATATGTTATGTTCATTCCTTTGATGATGGATTAACATAGGCCATTTTTAAAATCGATTATTGTGATGGTTTCACATGCATTTTTAACATAAAATTGATTTGTTTTGTTTGTTTTTTTAAAATTAGGAATATAGCCTAATTTTTTTTAATTTATCTTTATTATCTTTATCTCATAGACGCTGTTGCAAATATTGTATTAATTACAATTGTGTTACATTGCAGTGTCGTAAATATATAAGAGCTTTTTTTAGTGACGACAGTGGCAGAGATCTTTTGGAAAAATGTCAACAAAGCAGTGGCCTTTTTTTAATGGATACAAACAAACAAACATAAAAATATCAACTGAGCTTTATATATTACATATGCGTTTAAATTATTTTATTTCAATTATTTTCACGATGCATTGTATTAATATTTTACATGCAATGAATAAAATTGGGATTTTTAAAAATGTAATTCATAACTCGACATTTAATTAAAAACCATAGATGTAGCGAGTTTATTTTATGTTGAAAGTGATGGCCTATGTCAAATAAACGTACACTTTAAAACTGTTTACTTAAGCTTTATATACACTATACATTATAAACTTTCGCTACCGAACGTATTAACAAAAGTTGACTAAATTTAATGAAGTGATCCTGAAAACGCTTAATTAATATGAATTGCGAATTGAATATGTTTTTATGTTCATTCCTTTGTATTCAGAATAGCATAGGCCATTTCTAAAATTGCCTTTTAATCATTTTTAAGATGCGCTTATTAACAGACGGTTGAATCTTTTTTTTTAATGTATTTTATTTTTCAGATATAAAATCTGGTGTGTGTGTGTGTGCATTGAATATAATTTACAAAATATGATGCCTTATCCGAAATAGGGAACAAAAAAAAAGATTCCTTTTTGAAATTATACACATTGCTTATAAACCGTAAATATAAATCGTAAAATATAGAGACATAAAAATGTTAAATATTATTTCCCTGTTTAGACAATTATGAATACGTCAAAATGAAGAGTTATTTTGGTCCAGTACATTTACTTTATAACAAGACTTTATTTTATGCGGCCAGCTTTCTATATGTCTAAATATGGTGTGCACATTTTTTTATATCATTTTAATACGACCGTTTTTTTTAAAAATAGTATTTTAGAAAGTACATTTATAATTTTGTTTATTTGCGCTATGAGTCAATTAGCTTTTGCCTTTTAAAGGGATAGTGCCACATGTTCTTTATCTCATAGACGTGGTTACAAATATTATATAACTTACAATTGTGATACGATGCAGTTTCGTAATTATATATTAAATTTTTGAGTGACGAGGGTGGTAGAGCTCTTTCGGAAAACATATAAGTTATGTTAATTTTGTACAAGTGGGAATGAAATTGTAAATTTAGTTATTATGGTCGGCAAGAATCATTATTTAATAAGTCATATCTTTTGAATAGTAAGGTTATGTTAAAAGGCACTGCATTAAGTGAAAACAACTCAAGCGGGAAAATGGCATATCTCTGTTTCTCATAAGATTTTAACTAAATAGTTGAATCTGAAATTTAACTTGGCAAATAAAAATTGTAATAACCATCACCTAATACTTGGATAAAGGGTCAGCACACTCCCGCTACAAAGTGCGGGTATTTTTCAAGTATATATATATATATATAAATATTTAAATATGTTTGTGTGTGTATGAATGTCCTTTATAGCTGTCTAAACCATTCACCCGATCGTCATGAAACTTTTCAAGACTGTTGAGTATGCTCCCGGGATGGTAACTATCACTTTTTTCTAAATTTAACACTCATGTGGCGCCGGGGGCCCATATCGTCATGTTTTGCTTATACGAGCTATATAAAATTAGTTTAAGCTTTAGCTACTGTGTAAATTATTGGATCTTAACAAAAATGTGTATATGACAACTTGATAGCCAATATTAAAATACTATAGGGCACTAAACTGCTAATATTCATTCCTTTGGGGCTGGGGGCCCAAAAATTCACATTTTTTAAGCGTTTAAGATTTTATTCACCATTCAGTCATTAACAATCTTGACAAATTATGACACACGTATCCATTATTATACTAATTGAAATGAACAGATGTTTTTAACTTTATATCTTGCCCAGAATGGGCCCTGGGACCCTTAATGTCGTTTTTATCTTATATGAGCTATATATAAAAAATAGTTTCTACGTTAGCTACTTAGTAAATGAATAGATCTTCACCACATTTTGCACACAAAAACTTGGTAGCCTATATTAAAATTCTATAGACACTGCACTTCTAATGCCAATATCTTCGTGGCCGGGGCCCCAAATATCTTTTTTCGTATATGTTTAAGATATTTTTCCTATTTACTTTTTAAAGAGCTTGAGAAATATAGCCACAATAAAAATGAACTAAAATGAACAGGTTTTTGAAATTGACCTCTTGCACCGAATGGGCCAGGGCCCCTTAATGCTATTTTCCCCCTATTGTAGGTATATAAAAAGTAGTTTAAGCGTTAGCTATTGAGAAAAAAACTGGATTTTGACAAAACTTAGAATATAAAAACTTAAGAGCCTATATTACTAAAGGGCACTGAACTCTTAATTTTCATTCCTTCGAAAAAGTCTTTTTACTGAACTTTAATCATTGTATTCCCTATTCAATTTTACACGATATTGAGGAATATATATTGAGTACAATAGATAAAAACAACATAAAGGGCCCCAGGGCCCATTCTGGGCAAGATATAAAGTTCAAAACACCTGTTAATTTCAATTTGTATAATAATGGATACAAGTGTCATTATTTGTCAAGATTGTTAATTACTGAATAGTGAATAAAATCTTAAACGTTTAAGAAATGAGTACAATGGCAATAAAAAAAACTATAATATCACTCATTTTGGGGCCGGGGCCCTTAACATCGTTTCTTCTTTTTTACGCTATTTAATTATTTATTTATTTATCCGTTTGCTATGAAACTTGGATTATTTTTTTTCACACTTCCACGAAGGTTTCTTCAGAATTGTTTTTAAACATACCACTCATTGGTTTCTTTAAATTTATTCCTTTTTACTTTGATCGTTGCAACGCACGACGGGTCTACTAGTCCTATATAAAGTTTGTAAATGGTGTGTTTGATGTTGCTTTCCTTTGAGTGGATAAGAACAATGCTCTCTCACCAATGCTCTCTGATCCCTCCACATATCGTAAGTACGGTATATGTTGGTGTGTACCTCCAATATACAATTTTAAAGTGAGTATCTCCAAACGTCTACATTTAGGAGTGTCTTTTAAAAATTTAAAGGATAACGCTCCCCGCTATATACGGACAAACTGGCATGGTGATATAAAATATAACTTGGTATGGTGATATATAGTATAACTTGGTATGGTGATATAAAGTATAACTTGTTATGGTGATATAAAGTATAACTTGTTATGGTGATATAAATTATAACTGGTATGGTGATATAAAGTATAACTTGGTATGGTGATATATAGTATAACTGGTATGGTGATATAAAGTATAACTTGGTGTTGTGATATAAAGTATAACTTGGTATGGTGATATAAAGTATAACTTGGTGTGGTGATATAAAGTGTAACTTGGTATGGTGATATAAAGTATAACTTGGTATGGTGATACAAAGTATAACTCGGTATGGTGATAGATAGTATAACTTGGTATGGTGATATGTAGTATAACTTGGCATGGTGATATATAGTATAACTTGGCAAGGTGATATATATTATAGTATAACTTGGCATGGTGATATATAATATAACTTGGCAAGGTGATATCTAGTATAACTTGGCAAGGTGATATATAGTATAACTTGGTATGGTGATATATAGTATAACTTGGCATTGTACTATATAGTATAACTTGGTATGGTGATATATAGTATAACTTGGCATGGTGATATAAAGTATAACTTGGCAAGGTGATATATAGTATAACTTGGTATGGTGATATATAGTATAACTTGGTATGGTGATATATATTATAACTTGGTATGGTGATATATAGTATAACTTGGCATGGTGATATAAAGTATAACTTGGTATGGTGATATAAAGTATAACTTGGTGTGGTGATATAAAGTATAACTTGGTTTGGTGATATAAAGTATAACTTGGTATGGTGATATAAAGTATAACTTGGTGTTGTGATATAAAGTATAACGTGGTATGGTGATATAAAGTATAACTTGGTATGGTTATATAAAGTATAACTTGGTATGGTGATATAAAGTATAACTTGGTATGGTGATATAAAGTATAACTTGGTGTGGTGATATAAAGTATAACTTGGTGTGGTGATATAAAGTATAACTTGGTATGATGATATAAAGTATAACTTGGTATGATGATATCTATATATATATATAATTCTCTTCATGGGATCATGCGAGACACCACGACGCAAGTATGTGCAATCGAGCATGACGAATGACCCTCGCTGGGGTCGACCAATGTATCGAGACCAACAATGGTCCTTGTGTTCACTTGCATTGTTCCTTCACAGACTAACGTGAGATTCGTAGTGTACTGGTTATCACGTCCGTCTTATACGGGGAAGGTCCTGGGTTCAAGCGAAAACATTTTAAATTTTTTTTTAAATGTATGTTTGTGCCCGTTCTTTTACCCCTTTATTGCCAAGACTAGGTGACCCGCGGCGTAGCATACGCCGCTAATGATTTAGTGACGGGTGAAGACTTCCTGAAAAACACAGTTGTCAAAATGGAGTGGGTTTGGGCAAACGACTGTGAGTGAAAGAAAAGAAGGAAATCTGGAGAGACCCGCGGCTTAGCATACACCGCAGACTTGCTCATCATAGACAGTGCAAAGAACAGTTGGGGGGGGTGAGAGTACAGACACAAAAAACAGAGCTAAGTAAATAAAAAAATAGCGAGTAAACATGAAGACATGCACACTGAGGTTGTTGTTACCCGCCTCCCATTTACTACTACCATCCCTTAAACATAAAATATGATTGGCCGATCCTAGCGAGGGTTAGTCATATTTAGGATTGTTAATTGCGTGTTTAATTTTTATTGTTATATTTTTTTGGAAAACTGATTATCGATTATGTAGCTCCGATTTTAAACCGATTATCGTTTTATAGCTGACTTCATAGAAGTTAGGGGTGTACCGAATTTCGCCTGCAAATGTCTCGAAACCAACAATGTGTTGGCAGTCTAAACCCCCTAAACCGACGTTCACTCGCGTTGTTTTGATTTCTTCGTGCTGTAGTTTGTGTCATTTCTTTCTCCACTTTCTTTGCACTCTCCATGAGCAATTCTGCGGCGTATGCTACGCCGCGGGGCGTCTAGTAAAGTATAACTTGGCATGTTGATATATAGTATAACTTGGCATGGTGCTATATAGTATAACTTGGCATGGTGCTATATAGTATAACTTGGCATGGTGCTATATAGTATAACTTGGCATGGTGCTATATAGTATAACTTGGCATGGTGCTATATAGTATAACTTGGCATGGTGCTGTATAGTACAACTGGCATGGTGCTATATAGTATAACTTGGCATGGTGCTATATAGTATAACTTGGCATGGTGCTATATAGTATAACTTGGCATGGTGCTATATAGTATAACTTGGCATGGTGCTATATATTATAACTTGGCATGGTGCTATATAGTATAACTTGGCATGGTGCTATATAGTATAACTCGGCATGTTGATATATATAGTACAAACTGCCATGGCACTATATGGTACAAACTGGCACGGATCTAGCCAAGAGAGTATGCCAACATGTTGATGAACCCGTGTATGTGTGAACGTGCGTTCCTGCGGTCAGATATCACGTGATCTCTTCTACAGACGGCGCGCGGCGTCATGGCCAGTGTCCTTCAATAGCTAATCACGAGACCCGACTATCCATACTAAATACTAATGTCATTTTGTTATTCTTTGTTTTCTAAACCCCCACTTGGTCGCTGTTAACAAATCGTCAACAAATTGACCCGAGACAAAGGACACGAGCACTTCTGCCCTCGCAGCACGTGACCGCCACGGACCAGGCATCCGTCAAGGCCGCCATTCTACGGGTATTGACTGCGTCTCGCTTGCCGACATGTTCCCATGAAGCTTTTAACAGAGCGCGAAAACGCTTCCGGTTCAACGCATCGTTCGCGTGGGCAAGCCTCATAATTCGTCTTGTAAACAAGCGGCTGTTATCACGGGACGGCCTAGTCCGCGATGCACAACTACAAATTGATAATTACCTTTCCTGAACAGCGTTATGCGAGCTTGAAGTCGAGAGGCTCACCTGGATGAGGATCGCGCGAGGGCTAGTGATTCGAAGCACCCCGCCGTTTGATATTACATTCATCTGAATCGTAAAGCTTTGATTTCTGGTCTTATCATGCGGATGACACTCACGGAAAAAAATTAAACAATTAGTTGCTTGCTGTTAAATGCTACCAATGCCAAGTCGTCATATAGGCCCAGCTTCATACCATGCTACCACAGGGTCATCGGATATTTAAAGGGCCCTAAGTTGTGATGTGGAAAAAAAAATAATTAAACTGTTAACTTTGAATCCCGTGGACTGTCAAAGTCCTGATATCTTTCTTTTGAGCCGTATAAATTGATAATCAAGATTAAGTGAAACCACGATTAGCCGGGCTTAATGACGTCATACTGTTTTAATTGTTTTTGATAATCGAGACTTCTGTAGCTCCCCCCCTTTACACACAACACACAATGTAATTACACTTTGTAACGTTTTGAGTAACATGTTTCGTGTCAGGATGCAATAAAGCGCTATGATGACCTCCACCCAAGGTCACCAATTAAAAAAAACAACAAACAACTTCTCAAATATCAGAAATTATGTCAAATATTCATGACCAATTTATTTTAAAAAAAAGAATAAAGGTTCTAAAGCTATTCTTATTTCCCCATATCCACATACCCTCTTAAAAAATAATATGATTCAAATAGTTTAAATGGCACTTCGTAGGTGGCTGTTCGATGAAGTAACGTTATTGGTGGGGCTGAAATTCAACTTGAGATCACACAAGTTTCACGTCAGCAAAAAGACACCGAAATTTAAAATTTAGTTTGATTGTAACGTTTTTAAAAATGCAATTTAAATAAAAAAATAGTCGAAGAATAAGAATGAGAAGGCAATGATATTATACATTTTTAAGGAATGTAAGGTTTTCCCATCAATTCGAAAGGTATGTCGGTGAATTTTCAGACATGTGACAATGATCCTTTGAAACTTGTCACGTGATTTAAACCAAAAGAGGCTAGACCGAGAAATACAAAATAAAGCTGAAATGCATGGCGCCTAGCGGTTTCCTTTATGGGATGTATATCCTGATGAGCAGAAGTGTAAAAGGTCCAAAATTCAGTTCAGTTCAGTTACCCCGTTGCCCCCGCAGATATAGATGTTTTGTCACTTGTGAAAAACTCAAAGCATTATGACTTGAATAAGAATTTTCGTCTATTAGATGTCAATTATATCAATTATAAATAGATATGGAATTTCTACTCCAGCAGCTGCAAAACCATAATTCACTAACCTAATCAGTTGTTTCTCTGTTAATTTTTTCTTAGCTTTTGTCTACATCAGGACTTCTAAAAATTGGTTCATGACTGCTCCAAAGGTCCACTGGATAGTTCATGATTGAAATGATTATATAGTAATACAAGAATTGGGGCCACTGGTTTAAATTTAACTTGAGCACCTCTGGCCTGGACGCTAACAAGCTGTAAATCTAGCTGCACAAATAACGCGGTAAGTGGGAGGGGGGGTCGGCTTGGTCGGTTGTGACGTCACTGCAGACGTGGGAGGTCTCACAGTTTAGGAATCGATCAGAACAACCACGTCCAGCAGTCAGTCCTAGCAGGGTGGGCGGAGTCATGTGGGCGGATCGATACTGGGTGGGCGAGAGAAAAAGTTGCATCAGAGTTGCCAGCTCAATTTATTGTGATTCAAAGCATCACTTTGGACCAGTAAGAAAACGCTTTTCAATCAATGTTTATATTTTACTTGGCCGATTTCTGTGCATGAATAGCTTTCAATCCATTTTATCCACTTCGGCAATATCGGCAAATCCAGGCGACTTACAATTTGTTAAACCATATCAACTAGGTCAACCATTTAAAACAAAAAGACTCTTGAAACTCATTACATGATGTCTGAGTTTTACTTTCAGCTGGACACTATAGACGATTGTTTGGAATTGCTTTAGATTCGTTACTCGTCAATGTTAAAAAGTAATTATAGAGATTCGCTAATAATGTAATCTTTGATTTTGTTGTTAAACGCCGTGCCAGTTGGTGCACTCGGTCAATCGTCGCTACCTGATAAACTAAACACACGCACTGTGATAAAACAACGTTCACTCTCATTCAAGCTTCTCTGCAAACTGATTGTGCAGTAATTCAAACATATGATGTTCAGTTAAATACAGACAGACATTATTAACAAGGGGCCGTCCATAAATGACGCCACGCACCAATATAAAAATGAGGGGGGGGGGTCGATTTGTGACGCACAACTATAAATAGAAGTTCCATTTAAAATATTTATTGCTTCGTGTGACGAGGGGGGAAAAAAAGGTGGAGAATCAGCAAAAATCGCGTGACGTCATTTATGGACGACCCCCAATATTTTCACTCGATGCTCAGACTGCAACTGTTTCACGAATAGCTCGTCTTCCAAGAGGAACTTAAGACAGATCCCACCACAATACGTCACAAACCTCGTGATGGCAAATGCGTTCATTAACCAAACCGTGTACTACATTTTCTAGACAACAACGAAACTAGACACATTGTATGAGTCTTGAATTGTAACTGTAAGTTGAACAACGGTGTAACTTGAATGGTCAATGCTGATTACAACACAACATGAACTATTTTTTTATTTGTAAAAAAATGTGTAACTTGGATTCCCTTTAAAACCAATGATAATTGGGCAATTCTTCTTCAGGATTTTCCTTAAGCCACAAGGTATATAGTATTATTGTGTTTAAATTAAATGGCTCTATAATAAATTTTCCTGTGATTTTTTCCAGCGTAAAATTTTAGGTAAATTGTCGATTCATTGGTAAAATGTGTTTTGATAAAATATCAGTCGCTTTGTAAAATGTTTATTGATATGCAATTTGTCTATTGATATGTACATTGTTTTTAATTAAGTTCTAAAGAATGAGAGCAGCTGGTGTGATTTTGGAACGGTGCTTAAAAAAAATTCAGGTTGGAATGCATTGAAACCTATGAATAGAGAGTCTTGTAATACTGTGCCTAGAATGAGAACCTATCCAAGCCGGGCAAGAATCAATGTCTTTTTGAATAACACGTCATTGCACAAAACAAACCGCCATGAACTGAGTGTGACGCAGACCTTCTGTGTTGTTAACGTAATGAAAACCGCGAGCTGCAATCCTCTACGGCTACGACAGTGCTTCTCAAACTTTTTAGTGTGGCGGACCGGCAGGAATTTATTCCATTGCACCAGGGACCGGTGCACTATTTTTCCTTCACAGACAATTTTTTCTGTCATTTGCGGGGGATAATTTCTGCGAACCGGCGGCGGATGGCCCACGGACCGGCACCGGTCCGCGAAACCACCACTTTTAGAAGAACTGCTCTACGAGACAGAGGGTGTGTGTGTGTGTGAGTGTGTGTGTGTGTTGACGTGTTGGGTGAGAAGATCGTGTTCAGATTTTTACTAAAGCAAGTCAGAGTAGATCAACCGGTGACAGATCTGTCTGTCATTTTGTTAACGTTTGTTAGAATTTCACCAATGCATGTTCTAAACTTTTAGCTAAATTCAGGGGTGTTCAAAGTCCGGCCTTCGGGCAAAATACGGCACGCACTTAAATTTTAACTATCCCGTGGCCTCTCCTTGGACAAACATCTCATCTTGATGTTTTCTGTAACGACGAACGACATTATGAAAATCGCAATAATAAGATGTTTTGAGTTCAAACAACGATGATGTCAAATGAAGGGAAAAATTGATGATGATTTATTGTCTCCCAACGTGAGTATTCATTACAAAAAGCGATTGAGTTATGTGCAATAAGGAGTACGAAATTCGATGACGTTCCATGGAAAACAATAATGTAAAAGGGCTTGTCATTTCTACGAACAGAAAACGTCATAAGTCATTGTGTAATGCTCTATTTTTACCACTTTTTTTATTAACTGGATTTAATTTCTGTTTGTCCGCAAAATTTCAAATTTTCCAACGTAAAATTAAACCACTTTTGATGGTCCTAGAGATCTCAAAATTTTACCACAGATAGATCTTGGATGACAATGCATTGTATCAAAATTTCAGATCGATCGAATGTACCGTAATTAAATTAATGCAGTTTTAGTTTATCTCTATAGAGCATCTGTATCCGTCTGCTATTGTTGATATCCACGTGCCACCGGAGTTCACCCATGCCATCGATGACCACATCCCCGTGTTTAACAGCAATGTGACTTCAGTCACGTTCAGTCTGTAAATGTTTGTCGCGCGATGCGTAATATATTGAACATAATCTATGCTATGCTATGGCATCCGTCCATCCTCAAGGGGTGATGGCTTTTCCTCCTGCTCCTCTTCCCCCCTTCCCTTTCTCCTGGCCCTTTTCTCCTCGCTCCTGGCTGTGAGGGAAGCTTCGGTGACTTGAATGCCATCGCGCACTTTTGCCCGCCAGGAGGTGCGCTCCTCAGCAATGGTCTCCCACGTTTTATGGTCAATCTGCGCCAGTGTCATGTCTTTCTTGCAGACATCCTTGAAGCGCAAGCAGGGGCGACTTCTTTTCCGCATACCAGTTGCCAGCTCGCCGTAAAGCAAGGCTCTTGGAATGCGCTCCGAGCTCATCCTGCGGACATGACCCAACCACCGCAGGCACCTCTCAATCAGGATTGATTGCATGCTCAGCTTATGACTCCTTTTGAGTACCTAGACATTCGTGATCTTGTCCTGCTACCTGATGTGCAGAATCAATACTTCAATAATCAATAATGCGTATTATATTGAACGCAATACTTCAATAATCAACAATCAAAAGGAAACATCAAAACTCACCATAGCATACACTTAGACTAAAAATAATAAAATAAATATGAGTAAAAAAATATTTTTCAAAACCACGTTTTTATAAGTGGACTTCTTAGAAGAAAATAATTTAAAACTTATAAGTTCAAGTACTTTCATTTAATATGACTAAACACGTTGGGTGGGTGTTTGGTATAAAAATTAAAGATTTATAATTTAGAAGGCAAAAGAGAGGTCTATAAGTGAGAGAATAAATGAACTGCATATGTAAAATCTCATAAGCTCCCGCACCACGTTTTTAGTCATATTAAATGAAATTTTTAGTCCACTTATAAAAAACGTGGTTTTTAAACATCTTTTTTACCTCTATTTATTAGACTTCATTTTAGCGGAACAATGTTTTTAAGCATAAATAAAGGAGAATAAAAAGTTCTCAAAATTATTAGCCTCGTAAAATTACGAAACTGTTTTTTCTTGTTCAAGTCCAATAAGCTATCTAAAATTAACGAAGAAGTAATAAATAGCTGATAAGAAACTTCCTTCTCAATATACGTACATTTACATATTGACTCGTATCTTTTATTACATTTTACTAAATTTGTCCACGTAAAAATACCGGATATATCTATTAAAATATTTCCCTTTAGAAATGACAAGCCCTATAATATTGTTCATTTTTGCTAGCTCTGAAAAGGAATTGATGTGGCTTTGTGTACTTTAAATTTTAAAACATATTTTTTCATCACACTTTTGACTCAACATTTTTAGCGCCAGTTATATTTTAAAATATTTTATTTATTTATGGTACGTATTTAAAAGGAAAATCTTTATTCCTAAACTTGGCCTAAACCATTATTTATACAATTTTTATAATTTCAAATGATGAAATGAGACATTTTAACTGTCTCGAAAATCAAAATCGTTTTGTTCCCCTTTCCGCCCCAAAAATATAAATCTTAAAAATATAAAACAAAAAATAATAAATTGTTTTTAAAGGCTGTAGTCGGTCCTAAGCTTTGTCATTTTTGTCTATTCTCTTAATCCGGCCTTCGCATACTTTTACTTCATGGAATATGGTCACTTTGCAAAAAGTCTGGACGTCCCTAAATATATAGTAAAAAGTCAGTAAAATGCACAATGTTCGAATGCCATAAAAATCGTGCTTAGTTTTATAATAATTTGGGTTCCATCCGTTGAAAATAATTCAGCCGTGAAGTGTTTCCTTGCATATGAATATGGAGCCAGGGGCGGTCTTAGGCCACAGCAACCTATGCGGCCGCCGTGGGCCCTGCGCTTTCATAGGCCCCGCCTATCTTAATTTTCACTTATTGTTCTTATAATTCCTTATCCTTACCCAGACTGGGCCCCGCGCAATCCGCTTCCCGTAATAAGCCGCGTAGGGCCCCGCAATTGCTAAGACCGGCCCTGCATGGAGCCATCTGGGCAGCCGTCACTGGTTTCAGTGATATAAAAATAAATATGTCCTTTGTGATGTTAGAGAATAGTCATACCAGCCATTCAAAGTAAGAGTCACTTTACACACAGGGAGGAATTAGTTTGGTGTTTCTGTTACTTTTTCGTTGAAGCTTGTTACGGTATTTAAACTAAGTCATCAAAGCTAAATATTAAACATTAAGACTGTTTTTTTTTAAAAGGACTTCTTCATCCCACACCCTTTAATTTAGCTAAGTGGAAACAAAATGAATGGCTATAAAAATACGGTTACCCTTCCCAGCTTTTCACCCCGCCCCCACCATTGTATTGCTACACCTAAAGTGTTGGCCAAACAAAAAGCCGCGTTGACGTACTGAAGGTATTTACAAGACTCGGCTGGACCGAGAATACACGGTTTCAATCCTAAGCATTTGTTATTGAAAACCTAAGATAATTTGTAAGGCAACAAGGCCAGGGAAGTTCACGACAAGTAGAGCAGACGGTATTAGACTTAAGTTACACCTGACCCGAGGAAACTGTTAATGACAGTTAGCAATAATGTGGCGGTAGGTGGGCCTGGCCTTCTGTGTACAATATTGATGTTCTCAGCCGCGGAGAAAGTACAGGAAAGTTCAAGAGCAGCAGCTGAGATTCAGTGTTGTCTTGAGAAACTCGACCCAACAATAGCTCTTCACATCAGTCGCAACACGAGAGCCGTGGTGTAGTAACAACAATGCTCCAGGCGGGTAGCGATGGCGGGTGGTCACACACGGGAGAGGTGTTCAATAGAAACCAAAGCCACGTTGTCTTTTGATCATTAGGTTCAAGTCTTTCAGAGTAAAAAGAAACAAAACGCTTCATTCAGTCGTTTGTTTTCTTTCACTTCCGATTTCTCTTTCAGCTGGAAGGACGATTCGTGTTTCACAACAAGCGGCAATAACCGCTGTTTAGAGGAGTTACAGGGATTGACTGACGTCATAGTCTGGGAGATTCGTCATGAACAACAAGGCGATCACTACATCAGACCAGATGATCATCACATAACATCAGACTGTCACTGAGACCAAACCATCACTAAGTTATAACAGGCTATCACAATATCTTAGACCAAACCATCACTACGTTATAACAGACTATCATATGTTAGAACCGACTATCAATATCTTAGACCCTACTATCACTATGTTAGAACAATCCCTATGCTAGAGCAGACTATCATTATGTTAGATCCGACTATCACTATGTTAGACCCGACTATCAATATCTTAGACCCTACTATCACTATGTTAGAACAATCCCTATGCTAGAACAGACTATCATTATGTTAGATCCGACTATAACTATGTTAGATCCGACTATCACTATGTTAGATCCGACTATCGCTATGTTTGATCCGACATTGACGACTGTCTTGTACAACCCTACCGTAACTGTATACAATATTTACATTTGCGCCTTTCATCATTTCAACATTTTGTCAATGTTTCATAAATTTCTTTCCTTGTTTTGAAATGTTAAAATACATTCATTACACTTTTAGAACCAACTTAAGTTCGGCACACTTTGTGTTAGCTTTTATTTGCATGAGTTCGACTACAAATTTACAAAAATGTCAGAATTTTAGCAAAATTCACTTTAAGTTTTTAAAGTTCAGAAATTAGAATATAGGACAGTGCGTCGGTGGCGACATTATGAAAGGCCGCCCATCACGGTGACACTCTCTCTCTAAAAGGGGTAGGGGTGGGGGAAAACTGGTGTTTTATTTAATGTACACGTTTAGCCACTCCAATGGGCATTAAACCTAACACCCCTGTCTTCCCACCCTACACCATTGGGTTCCTAGTTAGACCATTCGGTTTACTAATTACCACACTGGGTTGGGAGGTTTAGAATTTAGACTTATGGTTTGAAGGTCTAAATTATGGACCAGGATCTGATCTACAAGTTTTAAAATGTCTGGAACTTAATTAACCATAGGTTAAAATCCCTGGAAAATTAATACAGACCAAAATCTAGGCTTAAAACAAAGAAATACACATTTGAAATGAAGAGAGAGAGAGAGAGAGAGAGAGAGAGAGAGAGAGAGAGAGAGAGAGAGAGAGAGAGAGACAGAGAGAGAGAGAGAGAGAGAGAGAGAGAGAGAGAGAGAGAGAGAGAGAGAGAGAGAGAGAGAGAGAGATAGAGAGAGAGTCATTTCGGCAATAGCATTATTTCAGCTAACAGATTTTGAATTTTTCATAATCTAGTCACCTTTACTAAATTATGTATTTTGAAAAGCAAATTTTAACTTTCTCTTTACATTTCTCTCACTCTCCACCCTCCCGACCAACAACATTTACTCTCATAGCTTGAGCCGAACTTCTTAGCTTATGGACAACTATCCAATATATGCTAGCTACTACTGGTAAAAACATGTCAATAAACTTTCCAATATAGGCTACATCAGCTACTAGCTAGCTATAAAATAATTAGGATTTTAAGTAATTAGTTTTAGTCTCTGTCCATTGTGTTAGTTTAAAATATGAGAAGTTTAATTTCTGTTCATCAGACCATTGACCACAGGTCAACGAGAGCATTAGCTTTGGTTAATTTCCTGGCATTGAGCAGTAGGCGACGCTACCTCTTTGTCCCCTTGTCTGCACGCACTCATGGGCCAGCAATAAACCACTAGACGAGCCCAACCAACCAAGCATGACCAGGGAGGAAATAATAAACAGTTCATTGAAACAAGCAGAGAGCGCGGCGAAGGGCTGGGATTAGATGGGCTTGGTTTTGTTGTGAGTATCAATTGTTTTTCTTAAATCTGGCAAGTAGCCACCCACTTCACCACCTCACCACTTCACCACCTAGCCACTTCACCACTTCATCTTTTAGGAATCAGCTTATTTTGATTTCGGAGATTTTCAATGTCAGCTTGGAATATAACATTGAGTAAAACTGAAGCATACTATTTTCTGAGTTTGTTTATATTTATTTTCTAATTTGCTACAGCGAAATTCCAGAAACAGAAACGCAAGGCGAAAGGGAATGTAAAAACGGAATGAGAACTCAAGCGAACAAATGGCAAAACGAGTTGGTTTGGTTTCATCCCCAGAGGTCATTGAGTACCGGCATCACACGCAACTCTTGCCGCAATATTTGCATGTTTATGAACTTGGGCCTCGCTACAGGGACCTCCCCAAAGTGGACTGTGACGTCTGGACTTAATGAACATATTAACTTGTTCTGCTCGGACATTCTCGGCTTAATTCGCTAGAGATCGCCTCGTGCGGCCCGTCTAGAGGTAAGGTGGCACACGCCCCTGGTTTCATTGCGTGCCGGAGTTGAAGATGGCGGGTGATTGTCACCGTCTCAGTGTCGGAGAAACTCTCCAGGGGGCACAAGTGATAGACCTCCCTTCGTTTTATCGGAGAGCTTCCGGTTAACCCTTGAAATTAGCATTGATTAATTCCGAAATTGCCTTGTTGACGGGAGAGGGACTGACTAGGTGGAGGTAACTCTAGCCTGACAACATTACAAACAAGTCGGTCTGTTTGGAAGGTTTGCGTGTGGACGTTTGGTCTGTAATCCCAACAGGAGAGACGGGTGTTGACTGAGATAGAGTGATCATAGCACAGCAAGGAAACATGGGTCAAATGTTGTAAGGTTGACAATCAAGTACACACTAGAAACACATCACAACTGTGTGACACTGACACTCAGTTTCAAAATACCCATTTGAACTAATCTTTTATACATTTCTGCTTACACATAACGCAAGTTTATAAATTTAACATTAATTTTGGAAACATATTATCTCTCTAATGATACCATCTTATCAAGTATTTTCTGAATGACTGTGGGTTTATGTCTCGGATAATACTTTAAATAGCTTCCGGGCCGCCTTATCCATTATTCACAGTGGGCACTGTGCATAGGGCCTACAAACTTCTACGGGGCAGACATAAATCAGAAAGTATATCGTATTGGAAACTGAACTGGAGCGCTTCACAAAAATTGTATAAATTGAAGTCAAAATTTAAATACATTTAATACTTTTGAAACTTAAGTTTGTTACAGCATGTTAAATTCAGGAATATTTGCACTAGAAAAGTAATAAGGGCCGTCCATAAAGTACGCCACACTCACGGGGGGAGGGGTTATAAGAAAGTGTGACAGGGGGAGGGGGCGGTCAGACCATGTGCTGATGTCACACATTTATTTAAATTTTTTTTTCTTCATATATTTTAGTAGAATTTAAATAGCTTTAAAAATAATTTTCAAAAATTTATTTGAAACATTTGAATTAGTTTTATGTTAAACTAGCATGAAATGCGTGTCTCCTGAATGTGTTGTTCATAAATCTGAATTGGATGCAGCAGGACTGATATCGCAGGTATGGTTTAACAATCATGTTCACACTAGTCAATATTTCACCCAAATTGTAAAATATCAGGACATAAAATGTTGCTACAAAGTACGAAGCTCATATTTCAACGTTTTACCTTCGAGATTCTTTCCTCCTCTAATCACAATCAACCAAACAAATGATGGACTTAGAGCTTCAGAAAGAGCAAATGCAGCTTATCATAAATTTCCTTCCTGTTTTTGGAACAAACTCTAAAATTTGATGACATTATGCCGAGATCAACAGGAGTTTTCAATTATATTGTCCATCTTTGCAGACCAGCTTACTTGATCGAATTTGCAAAGTATGTCACTTATATTTTGCCTCACAAACAATGTTGAAGAAACATACAGGACAACACAGAGCTCGGGCTCAGGAGAATGTTCCTACCCAAACTGTTAAAGAATCAACTCAGATAAAACGCACCCGTCCTTTGAGAATCGCTCCTAGAAGACAAAGAGAACCCATTTCTATGCACATAAAGAGGCCTTTGAGTGGCTAGATGAGAACGAGTTGATATGTCTGCAATTATCCTTACAGGAAACGATGATGGTGAAAGATTGATGTAAATCGTAACTATGGATGAACACTTCACTTCACCGTTGTAAGATGATGCCCAGTGAATATTTTTGAATGAAACATAATTCACAGCACCATAATAAACAGATTCAATATAGCACAAGAATGAATTGGTCACATAATTTGTCAATCTAGTCTTTTTTAGTCAAATTGTCTTGTTTCCTTTTTATTATTTAATCACTGGGTGAGGTCAAGTTTTGCTAATCTACTTCTTATCCTGTGTCAATAGATTGCATAATCGGAAGATTATCTAAAACTTGACCTCACCCATTGTAAATGAAAAGGTAGCAGATAAATGATGTGTGTTATATAATTGTCAAGTCTAATTTTTGCAATTTTTGTTTTCAAATTCGATCTAGACTGACTTACTGTTTCATTGAATAACTGTGAAAACTGTTGACAATTAACTATTCTGCTAATAATTTCATTTTAATAATCTGATAGTTCTTTAAGTAGGGGTATACCGGATTTCGGCTCCAGCTCCGACAAATCCGGAATAAGGATATCTTTACAAATCCGGCTTCGGCTCCGGCAGGATTTCACTACATAAATACGGCTGGCTAAAAGAACCCTAACTTATATATATTCATAATGGCTCCGGGACATCCGGAATCCGGCCATTTTAACAAATCTGACTCCGGCTCCAGCTGGATTTCCCTTCATAAATCTGGCCAAATCCAGCTGCGGCCGGATTTCATATTTTGAATCCGGTACCTCCTTACGTTTATTGGACATTTTATATTTTAATACAGTTTAATAGTGAAGTGTATTTTAAGTATTAAATTTAATATTTTAATTAGGTGCTAATTTAAAAAAATTTTTTAAAGTGTGACGTACTTTAGGGGGGGGGGATTCCCAAGATTTGTGACAGGGGGGGGGTAAAAAAATGGTCAAAAATAGCGTGACGTACTTTATGGACGGCCCCATATATGACTCCCGCAATTATCATTTACTGCATCTGGTCGTTGAAAGAAGTACCAGGTAGTACAAAAGTTTTGTCTCATTGTTGATCGAAGATTATGTTCTTTAAAACAATCTCCAACATTAAGAACAAATTTAACTTTCAGAATTTATTACACATATTAAAAGAGATATGTGGAAAGTAGTACAATCAGAAAAAAAAATTACCAACATATTTACAATCTGTTGCACCAGAAATTCAAGAAACTCATCAGTAAAACACTCTTCTAAATCTGATGATACATCTTCAATGTTTGGGTTGCCTTTAGCCACCGTTTCTTACATAAACAAAGTTTTGTCTCTTCATTTAGTTTTGAAGATGCCGAGCGACTCTTTCCCATTTAGGTAATAAATCTGTATATGATCTAGGGGTGTACCGGAATTCGGCTCCGGCAAATCTGGAATCCGGCATATTTTTTTTTACAAATTTGGCTGCGGTCGGTTTTCACTTCATAATTCTGGACCAATCCGGGTCCGGCTGGATTTCAAAAAATTGAATCCGGTACAGCCCTATTATGATCACATAGAATTACTGCGTACGGAACTTGTCACAAGAACTAAGGCATTGTATCGGATCAGTATTATCTTAATAAACATTGTAGCCCTGACTTATTTAGTATTCTGACACCCATCAACATTTCATAGGACATGATTCCATAAGTATGTTAGATACATTTTTAGCATACTTGAAGTGTATTAAAATAGTTAGGAAATAACCTTAGATTTTCAGGCGCTAGAACGATAGGATGACTTTCTATTGCTTTGTGCTGTTGGGCCTATAGATGTTCAGTATAGTTAAAACGATAGGATGACTCTCTATTGCTTTGTGTTGTTGGGCCTATAGATGTTCAGTATAGTTAAAACGATAGCATGACTTCCTATTGCTTTGTGTTGTTGGGCCTATAGATTAGTTCAAAGGGTAGCATGACTTCCTATTGTATTGTGTTGTTGGGCCTATAGATGTTCATTATAGTTAAAACGATAGCAAGACTTCCTATTGTATTGCGTTGTTGGGCCTATAGATGTTCAGTATAGTTAAAACGATAGCATGACTTCCTATTGCTTTGTGTTGTTGGGCCTATAGATTAGTTAAAAGGATAGCATGACTTCCTATTGTATTGTGTTGTTGGGCCTATAGATGTTCAGTATAGTTAAAACGATAGCATGACTTCCTATTGTATTGTGTTGTTCTCACCTGAACCCTCGACTCCGTGAGACCGATCCTTAGCGCCAACTCCTCTCTCATGAAAATGTCCGGGTAGTGAGTCTTGGTGAAGCTCCGTTCCAGTTCATTGAGTTGGCCAGGTGTGAAACGTGTCCTGTGCCGCTTCTGCTTGATCAGCTTGTCTGCTTCTGCTGAAGACAACTGGTTTTGAGAGGCCAGGTTGCCCGATACAAGACTGCCAAGGTCATCGGACGATTTCTTCAGTACTAAAAATAAGAATAAGGATAATAACATAACTGGTTTGATTCAATTTGGGTTATTTAAATTAATCTATAAGGAAACTATTTGTAGTTTCATACAGGAATGTTTAATAAGAGTTTCAGTTAGGAAACAGTTCTTAGAGTTTCGGTTAGAAGACACAAGTTATATTTTGAGTCAGGAAACACCGTAATAAAAGTTAGAAAACCGCAGTTAGAGTTTTAGTTAGGGAACGGCAATTAACGTTTCAGTTTGGAAACCGTAATTAGCCTTTGGAAAATGCTAGGAAACCATAATAAGAGTTTCACCCATGATATTAATTGGAATTGCAGAATGATTTTAAGTGTTGGTTTGCTTAATACAAGTAGACCTGTTATAACAGTTGTTAACATTTCTCCAATCATCTATACATATATTTCACCTAAACGAGTATGTGCAAGTAAGCGTGACGAATGACCCTCGCTGGGGTCGACCGATCACTATTGGCAAGCGTAGTGGGATGAAAAACAAATTTTAAAAAAAGAAGGGGGGGGATGGTGGCAACGATGCTTCTTTTGTTCACTTGCGTTGTTCCTTCACAGAACAACATGTGATTCGTAGTGTAGTGTCCGCCTTGCACGCGGGAAGTCCTTGGTTCAAGCCCCAGCGTGAACATATTATTTAAAAACAATATTTAAAATTGTTTGTTTATGCTTGTTTCCCCATTACTTCGTGCTGCTGT
This sequence comes from Ampullaceana balthica, assembly GCA_944989445.1. NCBI lineage: Eukaryota > Metazoa > Mollusca > Gastropoda > Lymnaeidae > Ampullaceana > Ampullaceana balthica. The sequence continues at coordinate 173,562 of CALYLW010000321.1, read as the reverse complement.
TTGTTTCCTTTCTCTCTCCCTCTCTGTTCTTTGCACTATCTATGATGAGCATGTCTGCGGTGTATGCTACGCCGCGGGTCGTATCTCGTTAATTATAACAGCGAGACAGATCATTTGGGTCGTTATATTTGCAAGTCATAGCGAGTTGACCAACTTTTTGAACTACGGGTACAACACTTCACAGCCCACGACTGGTGTATTGTAGAGATCAAAACTTGTAGAGTCTCAAATTTGTGACAAAAATTAAATGTAACTCTGAAGCTAATGTAACTCTGAAGCTAATGTAACTCTGAAGCTAATGTTTGATAGCAAGAAAACAAGATTCCACCATTTTGATTGTTAGTGACATCCCAAATGACAGCTGAACCATAAATGACAGGGAAACTTAAAGAATGTTTGATGTCACATGTGGAGAGTTTTTTCCAACTTGCCCGAGTGTACAGCTGTCAAATGTCTTTGTTAAAAAAAAACAAAAAACAAACAAACAAACAAAAAAATGTGGTGAGCAGGAGAGGGGGGGGGAGGAATGTTCAAATACTTTACTAAACTGACCCTTCACAAAAAAATGTCTAGTGACCCCATCTCCCCTTTTATTTTTACTATATATTGAATACACCTTTGTGGCACTTTTTCTTATTAGTTATCATTAGTTTGAATGAAACACTTGGCGTCACATGTAGGAGCTCAAGCCAGGACTTATTCCAAGAACACCAGGACTGTCCAGAACTATAAAAATTTAAAGCCAACAAAATGTAACGACTTTTATTTTAGTATATTGAAAGGCATTTGAAAAAGTTTTAAATTTGCTTGTTAAGTCTTATTTATTTCTGTGGTAAAATATCGATGAAATGTTCGTCGATGAAGTGTCTGTCGATGAAGTGTCTGTCGATGAAGTGTCTGTCGATGAAGTGTCTGTCGATGAAGTGTCTGTCGATGAAGTGTCTGTCGATGAAGTGTCTGTCGATGAAGTGTCTGTCGATGAAGTGTTCCATATTGATACTAAAAAGAATTACGTTCTGTCATAGAATAAGCTTGTGTTTTTAAATTAAAAAAAACACGATTAATATAAATCCTCAACAACTGCATTAGGGAAAAAATAAATCATTTACTTGAATATACAAATAAACAATTGTAGTGTTGCTTAAACTGACCGTTGGAGTCCAAAGCTAATTTCTGGGCCACTTTTACATTTTAATAATTCGTTGCTGCCAATTAAAAATATTGAAATAGGTCCAGCTTTTCTTGGATATATTAAAATATGTTAAAATAATATATTTGAAAATGTTGACATTAGTTATGCGTCTTTAAAAAAAATCCTTTTGTTATATATGGCAAAGTCATTTTAAATATGTGTCTCGGCATAAAAGATCATGCAGCTTATTTTCTTTGATTGGGACTGCATCTATGACTTCAATCAGAAGTATCATAAATTCATATAAAATTCAGACATGGATATGGATAAAAATGGCATTCGGAAAAAATATGACTGAAGACAACTTCTTCATATATCAGGATAAAGAAAAAAATGATTGCGTGTTATTTTGAATAATTAAAGCAATATCAATACACGATTGCTTGTGATAAAACAACTAACATTCAATCAAGGCTTCATTTTTAAAGTACCAGAAAACTACGGCTAAATGGTATGAAGACTTCTCATTCAAGTATATTTCAAGTCTTGTGTTGGAAAAAATGAACTTTACCTATATTTGAAGATTATGATAACATATTCCATTAATCAACTGTTTTTGATTATTTCCATTCGGAAAAATATATTAATATTTCAAACTGAAGCTGTTCCACTCAATTGATGAACACAACTTGCACAAGACCAGCAACCTTCGTAAAATAAATCAACACGACATATTATCCATATCCAAGCAACGGTTCGGAACATCTTCTTGAGTCACGATGCCTACATCTGTCAGGCGGTACTAGTACTGACCGACAAACAAGAAGTCTATCGCGTCGATAAAAAAGAGCAAACTTGTGTCCGCATTTAAAGATAGGTGATAAATTGGCACCGATGAAGAGTGGCAGAGAGAGAGCTTTGTCCCCAATATTCCACCAGTTAACCTTAATCAGGCACGCAGGGAATAATGGCGTCTTGTAGTTTAGGACAAATAAATTAAATAAAGACCGGCTCCTATCGGACGTCCGCGCGATAATTTCCCGAAAATGAAGTAAAATTAGACCATCGGTGCTGTAAATGAGAACGGATGACGGTCGGTACGTTTAGGTGGTTAAGTCGAAGACGCGGTAAATGCCCAAGATTCGGGGAAGAGATGACTGCTAAGTGTCGCGGTACTGCAGGAGGTAAGTATGAGTTAGAGTTGACTTTCTTACCGTTGTCTGCCATGAGGGCATGATGGTGATGCTGGTGATGGTCTACCATCATGGCGTTAAGAGAATCCCGCTCGTCTCTGCTCATCTTGATTACCGACTGATTTGGAGTTAAACTGGCCCCGAAATTAAAGGAAAACCCATTTAAAACAAGATCCTTCTACAGTTAACATGGCCACGGCTCCACGTCTGCCATTGGTTCGAGAACTCTTTAAAACCATGCGGGTGAGCCCGCCCATTCCGGCCTTTACTCTTCCATTCCTGGCCTCAGAGCCGGTCGGCCCCAATCGATGGAGCGTTTTTCACACAGCTGGAACAATGACGTGACGCTGGCCAGACGTCATAATGACACTTGGTAAATGTGGCGACCACAGCACCGAGTCGGAGTTGAAACCATCAGTTGGACTGGAGTAAGTAAAATGTGGCGAGTAATGTATTCACTGTTATAGTCAATAAACCGTTCATTTCCACCAGGTGAATAAAACTGATTTAACTTGCGCCAAACTTAGGCCACTGGACATTGGGGCAAGTGGTTAGTCGCTGACCACATGCCTTACATGGGTGATAACTTCGTCCCTTCCGTGGATGGATTTAAACACCTAATGCTATGGTTCGTGACTGTGTCGGTCCGTGTATCGGGGTTATATCAAAGGGAAGCGAGTCTAAGGATGTTGTTGAAGTTTTCGCAAGTGTACACAATCTCACGTGACTGAGGCTGACCAGACGGCATTCTTCGCTCAAGTGTCAAGAGGAGAGAACTCTCACAGACTAAAGTCAGCCGTGAAAGGTCATGAATCGTCCCCTCATGCATTAATGGACGTTTGAGATTTGAACAGAAAACGTTCGCGACATGCAGGAGGTTTGTTAAGAAAATAACATACGGGTCCTTTGAATTCTATTCTAAACGAGTTTTGTTTCAAGTTTGGCTGTCGTTAGGGACGCTCAAGAAACCAATAAATTGAAATTGTGTACAGTTGGAACGCATAGAAAAAACACAACTGTTTAAAAATTCTTGATCGGAAATAACTGTCAGCGCACGTGAGAGGAAGTGGATCGTTCGGGTGAGGGTGGGGGGGAGCCAAACGACATTTCTAGGTAAAAAGATTTTGCTGATACGACTTCTCGTCTATTGTTACAAAGACATTTCCTAGACATTTCAACCACAGGAATAATACAACTACGGGGCAGAAATTTCGGCAATGAATGCCATCCAACCAAACGAACACGTATATAAATGATAAGAATGCACATCAATCTCAGCATTTTGATCAAACCAACCTGTCATTTAGAACAACCGTCCTTGTCGTACACATATTTACTAGTTTAAAAAACAACAACAAAAAACAAAACAAAACAAAAAACATCGTTCTACAAAAACCCATTTGTTTATCCCCTAAAAATAGACTAAATCAGTCTAATATTTGTATATTTTAAGGTGTTACGGCATGTCACCTGTCAACTATTTTGCATTAATTTCGAATATACTTAGTTGAAATAATCTTTTTCTATTCCTCACCTGCCACCAAAACCAATACTTAAACTTAAAATTTTGGTAAGATTGACCACTAGGAGTTGGACATCGTTGTACCGGCAGGTGTTCACTGGCCACGTGATCACTAGCTTGTGTAATCCATCAGAAGGCCACGATAGTGTGCGGTGTTGACCACAGTTGTTAATGAGCCTATTCACACGCGGGCTGACGACGGACACACATTACAGACCCGTCATAGCTTGGCTTGATGCTGGACCACTGGACCGTACCTCACATGACCAGGCTGGACCAAAGTAACACGATCAGACTGGACCAAAGTAACACGATCAGACTAGACCAAAGTAACACGATCAGACTAGACCAAAGTAACACGATCAGACTAGACCAAAGTAACACGATCAGACTGGACCAAAGTAACACGATCAGACTAGACCAAAAAACACTGTCAAACTAGACAAAAGTAACACAATCAGATTTAATTTGATTTTGATAATGTATTTAAACTTTAAAATTAGTCTTGTTAAAGGTGGATATTTGAACATTTCGACAAAAGCGTGGTGAGGCTGATCAATGAAATACTGAATAGCTTCAGATGTCATCTATTGTGTTGGCCATGGCAGAGGCAAGTGAATGTTGAGGATTTACTGCTTGCTGTACCAACAAACGTTAATGGTCAGTCGTGATGCCAGTCAGATGAATCCACCTGCTGACTAGACAATATGTTTAGAAACCAGCCGACCCCCTTGTGTGACAACCCAACAGGTCAGTGATTCACGGCGATCCCTTGTCGGGGGGGGGGTATGGAGGGTGGAGGTGTCAATGGTGTTGAGATCATTGTGGTGTGAGGTTAACAGGGTGTTGGGTTCAAATGTGTGTATGTTTGTGTGTGTTGGGGGGGGGGCAAGGCGTCATGGCACTGATGGGCGTGAGAGGGATAAAGAGATCAATAAATGTGTTCATGGGACCAGGGTCACGTTTCAATTCCCTAACACTTGAAGTGATGGAAACTCTAGCCGATTTAACTGAATTTAAAAAAAAATTCGAAAGGAATCTCAGCAATCTTTGCTTTAAAATTTAAAATATATTCCACAGAAAACAACACGTGAAGAATTTTTTTTTAAATTTGCCTTATTATGTGTGGCGAAACCTGCACAGATTTTAATAAAGACATCGTAACTCGGGTTAACATGATTGCAGTATCAACTATCTAGCTCAGTTATACAGCAGAGTCCTTAATTAAATACGTTTGGAAACAGATGGCAATGTTGACAATATGTCAGTGAAATGAAACAGGCACCACAGATACTGACAAAAACCAAAACAAACTGGAATAAATAAAATGGGAAACTCAATAGAGTATGCCTTTCCAACCAGAAAAGTGTCAACTGTTAAGAGTAGCAAAGAAAATGAAAATATAATTAAAACTACAGTATAACAAAAATAATTGCAAACAATTTCATTCGTGGGAAAAAAAACTAATCCAAACTAAAGATGCAAAATACTTGTGAGTAATAATAAATGAGAAAGTATCAATGGTATCCCCATGTTAATGCAGTAATTAAAACCAAAAAAAAACAAAAAAACTTACAGACTTTATTAAAAGAAACTTTTACAGATGTAATAAAAATACACAACTAATATTCTACTTCTACCTCACTTTTTGTCACGCGAGAGAGAGGTCAGAGGCTAGTTAGTTGTGGTCACATGACAATAGGAAGAAAGGAAGTCACGTGAGGGAAAGAATAAGAAAGATATGGCCGACTGGAGTGTGTTTCTATTTTTGCGGACGTGTGATTATATTCATGATGTAAATTAATGTAGATAAAGTTTGAATTAAATGTTATCATGTTGAACCAGTGCCTCCTGGAATTATTGAGCAAAAGTTAACATAGACATTGTTAAGCCCACTAATAAGCAGACGTTACACTTTGGTGAGACCTGTACTAGAATATGCATCTTCTGTATGGGACCCATCGACTAAAGAAAACATTGATAAACTAGAACAAATTTTAAAAAAGAGCTGCTAGATTCATTACTGGTGAATATTCAAAATTGTCAACAGTAACATCATTTGTTAAACCATTAAACCTTAAAACACTAGAGGATAAAAGAACAATGAGCAAAGTAATAATAATAGATAAGGCAATTTATTCTAACTAAGGAAGCAACACCAATTTAATATAATGCAACCATCAAATAGACAAGGGTAAAATCACTTTTCTTATACCGTATGCAAAAACAAACACATACAAATTTTTGTTCTTCCCGACTGGAATTCGGACGTAGAATGGGTTGACTGATCGAACCAAGAAAACAAACATACTATCAAAATTTGTATCTCATAAAAATGCGTACAAAAAAGCTGTCATAATATTAGGTATTAATAATTGTAATTTTATTAGGCCTAATCATTTACATGAATACATTTCTCAAATATGGGTATATCTTGCGAACATGTATTTTGATTTTTATATTTTGCTGATAATATCAAAATGTAAGCATTGCCATGATCACACTCCTTGAAAATTCCAAATCCTAATCTGAGACGCCCTTATATCGCGACAAATCCAATGTTGAATCATGGCACAAGGATTAGACATTGGGGAAGACCTACGTCTAACTAGTAGTAGTAGTATATATATATATATATATATATATATATATAGGGCTGTTATCGATTAATTTAAATTTAATCGTTAACTTTTGAAAAATTATCGATTAATTAATCGATAATTTCGATTAAATCCAAAATTAGAAATTTATGACGTCATTAAACTGAACATTTCTCATGGACATTGAAAATTAAGAATATTTTGAACTAAATTTTATGACAATGTGGTAATACTTGATCGGATGTTTGTGCTGAAGGTGGTACGTCAGCGATGCATTTGATCCTTTAAAGGAGAATTGTTTATGGCAGTGAACACAGTAAACATTTTCACCATCTTCGACTTTGCCATCCGCAGTTAGCTTAAAAACAAAATTTTGCTCAACTTTCTAGTTATATGTTTAAATTTAACTGCGCTGTGGCTGTCAGACATTTTTTTTACCACGTTTTTATTAACTTGCATTCGTTCCTGCTTGTCCACAAATTTTCAAATCTGCCAACGTAAAATTAAACCACTTCTGATGGTCCCAGAGATCTCAAAATTTTACCACAGATAGATCTTGGATGACAATGCATTGTATCAAAATTTCAGATCGATCGAATGTACCGTCATTAGATTATTGAATTTTTTGTTTATCTAAATATAAGTATATGTGTTATTTAGTTGACGTCTGCCCGTCCATATAAAGTAATAAAATAAATTATAATATTACGCGGCATATGTTTGTACGTAAAAAAATATATAAATTATTATTAATTATTAATAATTAATTATTTATTAAATATAAAAAAAATTAAAATGTTATATAAATATTTTCTTTAATTTTAATCAAATTTTTATCGATTAAAATAATTTTATCGATTAAATTTTTTTGACGATTAATCGACCCACCACTTATAAATATACTGGAAGTCAAAAAATAAAATATTTCGGCCAAAAATATAAACTAATTTCCGGACGATTACACGAACATTTTGGTTTTAAACTATTGACTGACGCGAATGTTCAAAATGTTGATAAAGGTTATTGTGTCCATTGAGTGAAATCGTTTGCCCACCATGCAATGTTCCCTCTAAGTCTAGGCTTCGTTGGTCATTGTGCAAATTAAAAAAAAACAACTCGTGTGCAAAGTTGCACAGCGTCCATTTTTTGTGCAATATTTTACAAAATTTGCTGCGCGGTGATGCTAAACTCCTGCGTTGCGTCGGTCCTATATCTGCGCAGCCACGCTGCTTAAAGGGAACATTGCTACCATGGTTTTAACATTTCGATTACATATCACCTGCAAACCAAACATCCACTACAGTATCAGAAACTTCAGCTGAAAATCTAAAGCTATATGAATGATTGTTATATTGTAAATTAGACCCGCTCATCACTTATGTCATCAAAAATAATGTCAACACACTTGTCTTTTTTGCGTAGTTGGTTAATAGATGACATATAAAGGAGAAATTCCAGTGTTATTTAAATTTTCAACAAGAACGTTTAATAAGTGTTACTTATGACGTCATAATTTTAATCGAAATTAATGATTAATTAATCGTTAATTGCTCAAAAGTTAACGATTAAATTTAAATTAATCATTAACAGCCCTAATATATATATATATATATATATATATATATATATATATATATATATATATATATATATATAAGATTGGGTTAATGGCATCCGGGGCGTGTCACAATATTTTAAACATCACTACAAACAGTTCTCGGCAAAAGATCACAAAGTAGCCCCCCCCCCTTCTCTGACTACTACGCCAGTGCATATTAAACATATTAAAATGTCATTTTCTTCTTTAAAAAAAAAGATCGCGAAGGACGTCAGCTGTGTTATCACCATTTATACATGTTATACACATAATTCTCTAAGTTAATTATGTAGCAGGACAGTCTTATGGCAGATTAACCTGTTTTTCTTCTGTGCAACACACTTGCTGCGATTGAATGTATACATATTTTTGTTTTAAAATCGGAATTTTCTTTTCTCCCATATATGGGGCCGTCCATAAAGTACGTCACGCTATTTGTAACCATTTTTAACTCCCCACCTCCCCCTGTCACAAATCTTGCCTCCCCCCAGTACGTAACACTTTCGAACAAATTTAAAAAAAACAACAACAAAATAATTAAAATTTAATAAAAAAACACCGTGACGTCACACATTGCCGGATCCCCCCTCCCTCTGTCACAAACTGTCATACTTTCTTACACCCCTCTGCGGCGTGACCTACTTTATGGACGGCCCCTATACTGTCTCTACAGTAATTATTTATTGCGCACATCTCAATTAACGAAAATACCACCACACCCAGTGTTCTTAGCCACCCCCCCCCAAAAAAAAACCAAAAAAAAACAACCTTTCCACAAATAGCAAAGCCAATTACTTGTCCTTATTCATTTTATGATTTTATTTTATGTCTTTGAAGTGTAACAGCTTCCATGATATAGCTCTAAATTGTTCAGAATGTCAAAAGTGCGATCGATTTATCTCTACCCCCCCCCCTGTTACACATCCAATCATTTCCATTCTATCGTTTTTTATTTATTTATTTTATTTTTTTGGAACATTTTTTAACCACTTCATTTTTAAAATGTTAATACCTGCAGTACTATTGTCACCAACGTCAATAATATTTTAATTATCACCAGCCTGTATACTCGGCGTCAGCCGGGATGTCATAAAAAATTTTCCGAGGCGTCTGGGTTATTATTCTGAACACGTGTTCCGTAGAGCCACGTAGATGGACGTAAAATCTTATCTTAGTGCATTCCACGAGGGATTCAGCGACCCTTGCAAGTAGAAAAAATGACAAAGACAAGAAAAAGGAGTGGTAACTAATTCGCGCGACAAACATTTAAATACTGAACGTGACTGAACTCCCCTTGCTGTAAAACAGGGGGATGTGGTCATCGATGGCTGGAGTGAACTCCAGTGACACGTGGAAGTCAACAATAGCAGACGGCTACATAGAGATACATAGAGATAAACTAAAAATTCATTATTTAATTACAGTACATTCGATCGATCTGAAATTTTTATACAATGCGTTGCTAGGTGACACAAGACTTCGTGCAAAATGTCAGCTCGATAGGATCATGGGAAGGGGATCATTTTTTACTTTTGTTTTTTTCGCGGGCGGGACTACGACATAAAATGAGCTTGTTCGAAAACATTGTTCAAAACACATTAAACGTGACATCAAACACTATACCAGGAGTTAACCTCCTGAAACAGACCATGGTTCTATACATTTATCATTTCAACAAAACAGTTTAAGGTCTGAGATTCTTTGCAAGATTATAAGAAAACCCCCTTTCACCAATCGCACACACTCTTTTCACTTCAAGGGGTCTACGTTTCTAGAGATCAAGTAATTAGTGAATTATTGTAAATATTTTAAAAACTTTACACATTTAGATGTTTTCTAAAACCACCAGGCTTAAATACGTCATTAAGAAAATTTATGGAAAGAAATTCCAACCATTAATTTCCACACAACAGCTCTTTCTTTATTGAAAACAACCCCTACAAATAAAGTACCGGAAAGCACACGCGACACAAGTAATCAATAATCATTTTTGGACTTGGATCATCAAAAGCCCCTGAGAGGATGACTTAAGAAAAAAAGAATTAAAATGTACTCAATGACATGTACCACGGGCTTGAGACAAACATCCATGAAATTGTTCAGCTGTTTAGGTCTTGAAGATCGTGTGCCTCAGCGAGGCAGGATTGAATGGCAAATGAATTTTTATTATTATTTAACATTATATTTATATACCCTGTATCAGGAAAAAACACACATTATGGGCCGCCATCCAGGAGCTTGAGAACATACTGTAACGCTAAAACCTGCTTCATTGTTTTAAATAGTTTATACAACAGACATTTCTCCTAATTTTAGCCTTCTGTTGACGCGGGAAGCTGATAAGTCATTAAGTGATGAAGAAAAAAACACACGTCCAAAGGGACTGGCGGTCCATGCAAAATTTTGGACCAGCTTAACTGTTGTGAGTAAGCTGTAAGGGTAGAATAGAGCCAGCCCAATTTGAGCCGTCTATTCGAACTGGAAGTTGGAGATTTAATTGATGAGTCAGTGAGTAAAGGCTTTGCGTCTTACAAATGACACACATACCAAAAACATAGACACGCATGCAAAGACACAAAAAAAAGCCATCAAATTAAAAACAACAACAACAAAGCAACAAAATTATTAGTAGCAAGAACGGTTGATACCTGTTAGTATCTCTTTTTAATTTGATACCGGGAATTTTATCTCATGTTATTATTGAGAATTTCAGGTTTCCTAAATAAATATTTTGGACCTTATATCTGATTCCAAATGTGCTTGAGATTGTTATAATGCGTTAAGAGTTAATCAGGGAATGGGCCAGTGATTAGGTAATCAATTTATAAATAGTTATTATTGCCCACATCATTTTAAACGTACGGTTACTAAACCACATTTAAATTGAGGATTACCCCCCCCCGCAGTCTCGGTATTTAGAGTAATTCAATCAGCACAGTATCCTGTATTTAATTTCGCGTTATTTCAGTTACCACTGCCCCCGACATATGTACCTCTAGAGCAGGGGTCGACGAACTTTTTGCCCGTCACCCCCAAATATAAAATTGTATGTTGCCGTTACCCCCGAAGGGGCGAGTTCCTGCCGACATTACTTGGGCTTTTTGGGAGCGTTTTAAGCCCCCCCCCCAAACGGATATAGGACTAAGCCCAAGCCGAAAACGCATCTGTTGAGTTTTAGAAGCCCGACAAGTGTCTAACAATGACCAGAAAAGGATTATGCGTATGATGCAATTATAAGAGTTAACAGTCATATATAATATTGTTTTAACGGTTAAAAGTCTAACGGCCATGGCCCTTCTAGATATAATGATAAATCTGACATAGTTTAATACCGTCGGATGAGCACAAATTTACTTGTAAAAATAACATAAATTATACATTTGATATACATTAATGTCATTAATTTTTTATTACAAAACACAGCTTTTTTCCTTAAATCTCATTACAGTTCATTTTTGTGAAAAGTGATGCTGTTTCGTTTTTGACACAAGTTTATCGAAATTGGGGATTTTTTATATTAGGGCAGTTTGATGCCCGTTTTCAAGATCCAATCGATTTCGCTGCTTTGTTTTTATGTTCACTTGAGTGGATAAACCTTGTTGACAAAGGCAGCAACGTCTTGACGGTCTCCTCATGTGCAGTGTTGAAAGACTTTGCAGGATTTGACATCCAAAAATGTGTTACATCTGCTTTGTTTGCAAATTCAATACGTGCCTATTAGACTGAATTCAAGAAGTGCCTCTGCCAACCCTTGAGTACATAGTCAATGTCACATCGAAATGGATCTACAAATCAAATGATTTTATGCTAATCAATTACTGGAATTAAAGTAAATAGTGAATCGCGTTTTGAGCTTGGTAAGATGTCTGATAACTATATCTTTGATGTCGTCAAAAGATATAGTTCCACAATCTTCAAAGTACAAGGCCAACTTTGAAAAGGCCGCTAACTTCTTTCATCCTGCATTTGGTTCCATTATGAAAGCATTAATCCAAATGCTGCAATTCATTCTCTGGCTGTAATTATATTGATATTTCCCCCCTGCAATTCTTTGTTCAACGCATTCAAATGCTCAAAAATGGCAGCTAAGTATTCGAGATGTGCAACCAAACAAAAGTTTGTAAACTTATCCGCCAGGGGATGCTTTGACCAGCCAGAAATGTTTGAAGTTCAACTTTCAGAGCTCACACTCTGCTCAGATCAATGCCACGTGAAAGCTACCTTACTTTGGTGTGATGAAGTAAGTCTGTATATTCAGCCTCACCATCTTAACATAATCACGAAAACGTCGTGTTTGCAGTATATGCCCTCTAATGAAATTTACAGTCTGGATAACATTATGCAGGACGACCTTTAGTTCAGGTTTCAAATGTTTCACAAGCAGAGCTTGGCGGATCATACATCGGTTAACTTCAATTTTGGGATTCCTCTCTGTTCGGGGAAAAAAATGAAAAACCACTTACACTCACACGACACAACAAAGCTGTAGCTCCATCAGCAGACGCGGGATAAAGTTTTCACATTTTAAATTAACTTTTTCAAAGTATTCATTAATTTTATTGAATACATCAATTCCTTGACATTGCAGTTTGGGGGGAACACAAAACAAAATTTCCTCTTCTTCAGTTTTGGGATTCCTCTCTCTTGCAAAAGCCGAAAAATCTTATTAATAAACCGCGCCTTTTGTAAATATACATAAACGTGACGGATTTTGGTTTAAAAAAAAAGAAATTAAAAAACAAAATTTAAAATTAATGTCTTGTTGCGGATTTTATATCTCCCAAATGAGACTGTTTTACCCCCAGGAATTCCCTTTTTACCCCAAAGGGGGTAAGTTAACCCTGTTCACCGACCCGTGCTCTTGAGTTATTAGGAATGATTTAATTCAGTTTGTTTGTGGTTATGTAAGTACTAGCGTATCACCCGTCAAAAATGACGGAAGTTTTCAGCTGAAATCTATTTATTTTATAAAAAATGCACTCTTTTTAGGGCGCCTACGGCGCCGACCTTTCTCAAATGCCCAACTAACTTGTCCTTGTTTGATAAATTACGAAATATTAAACTTTCTGAAATTTACACAAAGTATTTTATAGTAGGGGTTGCGTTGCAGGGCGCCTACGGCGCCCCCTTTGTTTTTTGATTTTATAATTAATCATAATCAAATCCTCTTTTTACATTGTTCCCTTTTCCAAAATTAAAATATCAGCAAAAACAATGACGTCATATATTTTTTTTACAGCGCATCTTTAATTTGCACACCTTTTGATGCATTGGTGCAGTAATTTGGTTTTCCCCGCTTTCTAAAATTAGTAGCGTCAGGACTGACAGACACTACTTGCGTGACAATTGCAAATTATATAGTTTAATTGTTTTGTTGCATACTTATATACATGGATTAATGGATCTTTACCAAACTTAGTCTGTATTGTCATCATGATCTAGCTTAAATTCTAGAGACGTTTTAAACGTTACCAAGAGAACCACCCATAATGTCATTTTTTCTAATATAAACTACATAAGTATTATTTTAAACATTGGCTACTGGATGAATGGTTTGCAATAGACTAAGCTTAGTATACTAAACATTGCTGACCCATATTAAAACACTATATGGAATTTAACTCTGGAATCCTCTTCTTTTAGGTCCGGAGGCCATATTTTATTTCCCTTACATAAGCTATGTAAAATACATTAGAAAAGATTTAAACAACACTAAATGAATTGAACTTAAGCCAAAGTAGTTTGCTATGCTATTTGTTGTGAATACCTGAATCTAAGAGTAAATTAATTTTAAAATAATCTTATTATTCCCCTTCTTGAGGGATGTTTTAGAAAGTGTTATTATTTTTTTCCTAGAGCTTGCTTATTTTTTAAAACCAATTTTAATGGGAAAACGTTCAACCATTAAATTTCATTAAATGACATAAACAATGAATTTAATAGCAATTTTACTAGGCAGTTCAATTTAGGTTGATATGTCTCTACTGGACTAATTGGATTTCACCGCAGCTAAGTTTTTTTTTATTCTTTCGTTATATTCATTTTATTTGTGTACTATTTTTTCGTTGAGGAAGGCTCTTTGCCCAGAGCCGTCTTTACACCAGTTTGGGCCCCCGGGCAAAGGTATAGTGTTGGGCCCCTTCCCCGCGGGAATAAAAAATAAATATACATAACATGAAAAAAATAAACATATTCCCATTGGGCCCCTATGCTCGTGGGCCCCCGGGCACATGCCCAACGCGTCTATGCGTTAAGACGGCCCTGTCTTTGCCGAAACGTTCGCTGTTGTGTTACGTCCTATAAGGCTAACTAATACCCTGTTTACATGTTATACATTTACTAATTAAAAAGCTTGGTTGCAGTCTCATCCCCTGTCACGTGATAATCACGAGATTAGTGACAGAGAGTTCACATGGGTAGAAAGCGCGCGAAAGCAGTTGTCAGGGAGGAATGGCGACTGTGTGGCTGATGTCTCAACGTTGTGAAAGTTATATTTCTGTATATATTGTGAATATTAAAGTTATTTTGTTGACAACAGTATTTCAATGATTTATTGCATGAAAGTTTGTATTGTGAGAACGTCTACAAAATAAATTCACAAGTAATACGTCACAAAGAGTGGCGTGACACGCCATTATTTTACTACTAGTGTATTACCTGTCAAAAATGACGGAAGTTTTCAAAATGGATATATTTCAGTTTTTGTAATTGTCCCTTTTGCCTGAAAGCCGCATAGTAAATAATCATAAAATGTAGAAACCAAGAGAGAAAAATTAAATCTCTTTGCCATATTGAAAAATTCTCCAATAGAATTATAATTTCTCACACTCCATTAAAACGTATGTTGAAAGAAATGCGAACAAATCCACTTCATTTTTCAAAGAATAACAATTGCTACGCTTGTAACAGTATTTGATTGAAAAAAATCGTTTGACATCTATGTGTAGTCTTCCCCAAAGTTTTAGGCTGTAGACTGCAAGGAAAATATACTATGGAAAAAAATTACATTACCCTGAAAATGAATAGAAATATTTAATATTTTTAATATATTTACTAACTAGGGACCAACCGGGTAGACATTTTCTACCAGGAACCAAATCCGGATAGTTAGATGTACTATTTGCCGGATCCGGGTACGAACCGAGTACTAGGGTTGTTAAACGAAAATCGGAAATCCAAATTAAGTCTTCAGTCCTAAATCATCAACATTAGTAAATACTAGACAACCCGCGGCGTAGCATACGCCGCAGACTTGCTCACGGAGAGTGCAAAGAAAGTGGAGAAAGAACGTACACAAACTACACCACGAAGAAATCAAAGCAACGTGAGTGAACGTCGGTTTGGGGAGGGGGGACTGCCAACTCATTGTTAGTTTCGAGACATTTTCAGGCGAAATTCGGTACACCCTTAACTTCTATGAAGTCAGCTATAAAACAATAACCGGTTTAAAATCGATAATCGGTTTTCAAAAAAAAAGAAAAAAAAAGCAACAACAAAACGCAATTAACAACCCTAAATATGACTAACCCTTGCTAGGGTCGGCCAATCACAGTTTATGTTTAAGGGATGGTAGTAATAAATGGGAGGCGGGTAACAACAACCTCAATGTGCATGTCTTCACGTTTACTTGCTATTTTTTATCTACTTAGTGCTGCTTTTTGTGTCTGTACTCTCACCCCACCGTTCTTTGCACTGTCTATGATGAGCAAGTCTGCGGCGTATGCTACGCTGCGGGTCTCTCCAGAGTTCCTTCTTTTCATTCACTCACAGTCGTTTGCCCAAACCCACCCCATTTTGACAACTGTGTCTTTCAGAAAGTCTTCACCCGTCACCAAATCATTAGCGGCGTATGCTACGCCGCGGGTAAGCTAGTGTTGGCAATAAAGGGGTAAAAGAACGGGCACAAACAGACATTTTTAAAAATTAAAAAAAAATGTTTTCGCTGGGGCTTGAACCCATGACCTTCCCCATATAAGGCGGACTTGATAACCAGTACACTACGAATCTCACGATATTCTGTGAAGGGACAATGACAATGCAAGTGAAACGCAAGGACCTGTTGGTCTCGATACATTGGTCGACCCCAGCGAGGGGAGCGATTGAGGTACACCCTGCTGCAGGTACACACTGTTGCGCATGCCTGGAGAGGCGGTGTTTATGTTCGCTAAGAAAGGGGGGGGGGAAGAACGGGCATAAGCATTTTTAAAAATAAAAAATAAAGGTAAAAAATGATTTTTAAAAACCACGTTTTTATAAGTGGAATAAAAAGAAGAAAATAATTTAAAACTTAGAAGTTCAAGTACTTCGATTTAATTTGACTAAAAACGTAGGGCGGGCGCTTATGAGGTTTAACATATGCGGTTCATTCATTCTCTCTCTTTTGCCTTCTAAATTATAAATCTTTAATTTTTATACCAAACACCCGCCCACGTTTTTTAGTCATATTAAATCGAAGTACTTGAACTTATAAGTTTTAAATTAGTTTCTTCTTTTTATTCCACTTATAAAAACGTGGTTTAAAAAAATCATAATTCTACATTAATTTATTTTACTCTTTTTAGTCTATGGGTAAAATCATAGAGTATATATTATTTTTATTTTACATAAGAAAATTCATTAAATACAAAATTGCCTACATGGTTTCCATATTTTAAGGATTGTCAGTTCTAACCGCATGGAGGTGAGGCATTTTAGACCCAACACAAACAAACACAAACATATGTACAAACGCCAACGCTTATCAATTGAAACACTACACCAATTCATATTCAGACTGCTTTCTTATTCAATATTCTTCAATTATGTAACTCCCCTTTTAAAAATATTTTTTTTACCTCTATTTATTTTACCAAACACCTCATAAGCGCCTCCCAACGTGAGGTCGCGGGGTTAACTGAGTTGTCACGTGAACAAAAATAGCAGACGGATAATACATTGACTTATATATATAGATAAACTAAAAAGTTCAATAATTTAATAACGGTACATTCGATCGATCTGAAATTTTGATACAATGCATTGTCATTCAAGATATATCTGTGGTAAAATTTTCAGATCTCTATGACCATCAGAAATGGTTCAATTTTACGTTGGCAGATTTGAAAAAAATCTTGGACAAACCAACAAATAGGAACGAAAGCGAGTTAATAAAAACGTGGTAAAAAACGAACAAATGTTGCCGCTTGCGCTTGAACCTAAGACCTTCCGCATGTCAGGCGGATGTAATAACCAATACACTACGAAAAACATGAACACATGCACCACTCCTCCACTATCTTCGCTTGCCAACCGTTAAACTGTGATTAGTTGAACCAAGCGAGGGTCATTCGTCGTGCTCGGTTGCACATATGTACTTGCGTCGTGGTGTCTCGCATGCTCCCATGAAGAGAATTATATACATAGATAGATAGATGGCGGCGTGGCGCGTGGCGCTTGTCGCTAGAAGTAAACACGAAATTGTCGTAGAAAATTAGTTAAGTAACTTTATTAATAAACAATATAAATTTACAATTGTCACGCAAGTAGTGTCTGTCAGTCCTGACGCTACTAATTTTAGAAAGCAGGGAAAACCAAATTACTGCACCAATGCATCAAAAGGTGTGCAAATTAAAGATGCGCTGTAAAAAATTATATGACGTCATTGTTTTCCCTCATATTTTAATTTTGGAAAAGGGATCAATGTAAAAACAGGATTTGATGATGGTTAATTATAAAAATAAAAAATCAAATGGGGCGCCGTGGGCGCCCTGCAACCCCTATTATAAAATACTTTGTGTACATTTCAGAAAGTTTAATATTTCGTATTTATCAAACAAGGACAAGTTAGTTTGGCTTTTGAAAAAGGTCGGCGCCGTAGGTGCCCTAAAAAGTGCATTTTTTATAAAATAAATAGATTTCAGCTGAAAACTTCCGTCATTTTTGACGGGTGTACGCTAGTATCTTTATAATTTCAAATTATTAATTTCTATAATTAGGTTACATTTGTTATATTTTTTAACAATTTGTAAGTATACTAATCTTGATATTTATCGAATTCTAAAATTGTATTTTAAAAGGTATTTTTTAAATAGATATTTTGCTATTTGCGTGGGCACTATTTGCCGAGGCGAATAGTTCCGAAAAACCCGATATCCGGCCGGGGCGAATGTCCGAAGCGATTTTCGGTTGGTCCCTAGTAATAACACTCTTGACGTATTCTATATTCATAAAGCAGTTACCAAATTTTAACGTTGTACCTTATGTTTGGAAGATTCATCACATGATTTTTATAATGAAAATAAAAGTCTCTAAAATTATGTTAACGTTAGTTAAAGACTTGATTGGGGCCGTCCATAAAGTTCGTCTCGCTATTTTTGACCATTTTTACCCCCTACCCCCTGTCACAAACTGTCACAAACTGTCACAAATTTTGGACTACCACCCCTTAAAGTACGTCACACTTTCGAACAAAAGGTATAAAAAATAAATAAACAAAAAATAATTAAATTTCGATATTAAAAAAATCGTGACGTCACACATCGTGCCGGACCCCCTCCCGCAGTCACAAACTGTCACAATAACTGCGAATCCATTTCTCTATAATTAAAATAAAATGTTCATCAATCATTTAATGTGTACATTATTTAGAGGAGCTTCTGTGATTTATAATCAATATATTTTATTTATATATTAAAAATACGCGTTCATTTTTTCCTTCCTTGGTTGGGGGAGGGATGGGACGGGGAAGGCTGTAGGAAGTGTTTATTTATTACCAGAAAAATCTCGTCGAACTTGGAGAGCAACAATAACATGACTATATAATAACAGTAAAAATAAACACTTTTAAGAAAAATGAAATATCCCATTATTTAAATAACAATCTTTCTATTGCAACAAATTTCTGAGAGGATTGTTCAGCCGCCCCCAGACTCAACTTAAAACTGGGAGCCACCACCGCTCTTTATATATGACACACACACACACACTCCTTACGCAAAGATAGTGTGAGATTACTTGTTATCAACACAAAAATCACTGAGGAAGCTTAAAAAATAATAACATAAAAGGAAGAAAAAAAAACTAACAATAAAAGCAAGACGCAAACCAAAAATAAATCAAGAAACTAACAAACTTAAACAAAACTACACCGACTGAGAACAGGGCCCAAAAACGGAACGAACAAAACTTCAAAACAAACATGGCACAACTAATATGCAGCAAATACACAAAAACCGTCGATAACCTACAAATGAACCCGTCCCAGCAGTCACACGTTCCCCTAGCCCCCTGGCACCACTCCTCAAGACACCAAACATCATATCCAATTAACACCTAACAACAAAATATGAAATTAACATCACACGTACCTTCGTCTACACCCCCGAACCCAACCCAACGAGCTCCAAACACTCCCCATCACCCCATCCCCCCACCAATTCCCCACCCGCCTCTAGCCCGCAAACTACCACCCGCCCCACAAATCCACATCCCCACGCACACTGCGCATTTTACATCTCCCTCACAATGCCACACACCCCCCCAACACACAACACCACACCCCCACCCCACCACCCAACCACCCCCCCAACCACCCCCCCCCCCAACCCCAACCAAAACCCCCCCCCCCACCCCCCACACCCACCCCCACCACACCCCACCACAAACACCCAAAAACACACCACCCACAACGCACAACCCACCCCCCCCCACATCACCCCACACCCCCACCCCCCCACACTCCCACCCAACCTCCACACCACAAACCAACCTCCCAACCCCCACCCCCCACCCCCCCCACTCCCCCCACCACTCCCCCCCACCTCCACCCCACCCACCAACTCCACCTCCACCCCCCACCCCGCCCCGCCACCCCCCCACCCCCCCCACCCCACCACACTCACAACACCCCCCCCCACCACACCCCCCCCTCAACCCCCCCGCCCCTCCAACCCCCCTACCCCTCCCCCCCTCCCCCCCCAACCCCCACCACCCCCCCCCCCCCCCCCACCACCCCCCTCCCCCCCCACCCTCCCCCCACCACCCCCCCTCCCCCCCCCCCCCAACCGCCCACTCCCCCCCCCCCATCACCCACACCACCCCCCCCCCCCCCCCCCCCCCCCCCCCACACCCCCCCCTCCTCCCCCACACCCCCCCCCCCCCCACCCCCACCCCCACCCCCCCCCTCCCAACCACCCCCCCACCCCCCCCCCCCCACCCCCCACTCCCCACCCCCCTACCCTCACCCACCTCCCCCCCCACCCCCCCCCCCCCCCCCCCACACCCCCTCTCCCCCCCCCCCCACCCCCCCCCCCCCCCCCCCCCCACCCCCCCCCGCCCCCCCACCCCACCCCCCCCCCTCCCCCCCCTCCCGCCCCCACCACAACTCCCTCAACCCCCTCCCTCCCCCACCCCCCCCCCGTCAGAGCGGTCTGCCCCGCGCCCGCACCCCCAACTTCCACCCCCCCAATCATAAAAAATTATAAAATAACCGCAAACCCAGGCACCACCTATTTAAGATAGAACCCAATATAATAAATAGGGTGAGTGGGATGGAGAATGCCACCCCCGACATCCTCTCAACAAAACAGCGCCAAAATCAAACAACCATAAACAAAAGCACTAAGCGAAACACAACCCCTCAATGCTGTACCGACGTCTGGCCGCCGACAGGTTAGAGGATGTCGGTGGAACGGGGGGGGGGGGGGGGTGGTTTTTAAATTTTTATAATAATATTTGTTATCGTCATACAAAAATAAATGCAGCGGTAGGTTGGTCCAAACACATCCATACAGTTAATTAAAAAACAGAGCATAAGAGGCGTCTAGGGGCGTCTTGAACAACTCCCCTCTCCAGAAAATTTTTTTTTTTTTTGAGGTTGAGCAAAATGAAAAAGATTGTTATTTATTAAATAATGAATATTTTTCAAAATTTTCTCTTATTAAAAACAAAAAACAAAAATGTGTTTCTATAAAAAATTAATATTTTTTTTTTTTAGCACTATGAGAATGTTTATTAATAAGTCCCATTCGTTATTTTGGTTAGCTCCTCCACCAAGTTCGACGGAGAATTTTATTTTTCCTCACCTTTGGGGGAATGGGGGAGTAATCGAATAAAAAATAAAAAAAAAACCACTTCCTACAAGCCCACTACCCCTCCCTCTAGATACCCCCATCCCTCCCCACAACCCAAAGAGGGAAAAAATGAAACGCGTAAATAAATTTTTAATATATAAATAAAATATATGAACTTGATAAAATTCACAGAAAAGCTCCACTTAAATTAATGTACTACATCCCCATTACTAAAAAAATTGGTAAGATATGATGAACATTTTAATTTTATAAAAAAAAATTATAAGGAGAAACATAATGGGGGATATCGCAAGTTATAAATTGGGGGGGGTGTGAACAAGGACTGTTAACCTATGGTGACCGAGCGCGCGGAGGGCAGGGTAAAGAGGAAAGCGAATCCAGGGTACCAGAGCAACCGCATGTTGAGACGTCACGCACCATTATTTATTTTTTTAAAATATCGAAACAGATGTCGACATTTTCAAAAATTAAACATTAAAAACACCAAAACAAACAAAAATAATTAATATTAATTTATTAAATATCTTGTAAAACCATATAAATAATTTTGATATCTATATTACTACCGCTATAAATCAAATATTAAAATTGTTCGACAAAAGTGTGGACAGGCGAACTATAAAAAAAACGAAAAAGCGGGGTTGATGGTAGATCTCCCAAGGAAATCCTACTGGCTAAAAAAAAAAAAAAAAAACAAAGGACAAAATAAAAAAAAAAGTTTAAAAAAAAAAAATAATATTGGGTGGGGTGTTTGACACAAGAACCAGACACAGCGGTGTATTTTGGAGTGACAACATGTGTTCATTGAGAACAAGGTGGGTAGGGCTGTAAAAACAAAAAGGGGTCCTAAAAAATGACGGAACCGAACTTTAAATGGACGTCAATGAGGCGGCCCGTTAACACCAACCAGTCCTATTAATACTACCTTAATCAAAACATAATTTATTAAGAAAGATTTTAGAGACGAGACTATTTTTTTAATTTTCATATAAATAACAATACAATTTCACCCATGAATGGAATCCATATGGCACAAACATAATGAGTACAAACGATTAATAATAAATTTGGTACGAACTCTATGCTATTAATTGACAAACACAATATAGAGAATACGGTCAAGAAAGAAAGCGTAAGAGTGGTTGGAGAAAAGAGAAGGGCGGTTTAGGGGTGTCCAAGCAGATGCTATTTTATAATAAAACCCAAAGGACGACCAACCGAAAATCTCCATCTCAACACAAATACTTATTAACTATCTTTTCCCAAAAATCAAACACACTGCACCACTCCCACCGAACCCCGCCCGGCCAGCAAATACCTGCGCTTCGACGTGGGCGAACATTCGGACCGGCCAGCCCGTATACAGAAGTAACACACGGAATTAATTCGGGCGGTTTTTTTTTTTTCTTTTTTTTATCTGGAACTTATTCGCACACGCACGGGGGCATAATTAAGTGGGCCCCCAACGTTAGCGCAAATACAAAGAAAACAAATCTATTCATTAATAAAAAAAAATTCTACCATATTAAGCAAAAAAAAAACAAAACAGTAAAAAAAAAAAAAAAATTACAAAAAAAAATACAAGAAATTTTAAAAGAAATCCGATAAAAAATATCAAGAATAGGTCATATCCTTACATACATTGTTAAAAAATAAAAATAAACAAAAAAAAAGATTAACCTAATAAAATAGCCAATTATAATAATTTGATAAAAACAATAAACACATAACCCAACAATCCACACACCCCCCCCCGCCAACCCACGCCGCTACCAACCCGTCAAAAAATGACCGGGAGCCTTCAGTACCAAGTTTTTATCCCCCATCCTACGAAACAACAACCACCTCCACTCTTTTATTCCATCAACCCAAAACCCCACTTACTAAAACCAATTCATTATTCATCAAAAAAATAGCATGCCGCGATATCTATAGATATTATTTAGGTAAAAGGTGGGGCCAACCTGAACCTACAGGAGGGGACCCGGCGTCCTCACGAGAACAACCAAACACCTAAAACAATCCCAACATCTACCACCTCTTATACATCCCTATCTATAAAACCCACAGCCCCACAACACAAACAACAAAACTCGCTACACACACAACCAAAAAACACCACCAATCCACCCAAACCTCCTCACTCCTCCTACATTGTCACCCTTAGATTAGGGACAGTTTGATATACAAGCAAAATACGAAACAAGAGTAAAAAAAAAACTAAGCTACCTGGGACAAAAAAATAATAGTACCCACGACGCGTATTATAATTTTCTATTTAAAATATAAACTAAAAAATAAACCACCATGCACGGTGGTAGCCTGAGGGCGGCCCTACTTGTCGCCCCAAATAGAAATTTAATTTTATTTTTATTATCTTTTTATTTATATTTATCACCAGGAAAAAGGTAGAATAAATACTAAATAACCAAAAACGAATAACCATCATCAAATCACCTAATAGATAAACCTCTAGACACAGCAAACAATTACGTAGATATACCTAACAATCCTGCTGTACCCCCCTCTATCACTGCGAAACGTTATATCCGTAAAACCAGCAATCAAATCCAAAAAAAAACAAACATTGAATCGCCTTTTTCCAATAAAATAACAAAAAAATCCATAGAAAAAGAAAAAAAAAAAAACAAAAAACCCAAACAACAAAACAAGTACCCTACAAAAAACAATAACAAGGACACCATAAGAAGTCACTCAGTCGATATAATAAACAACACCAAAGATCAAGTTCAGCCAATCATTTATTTATACAAAAACAGCGCGCATCCCGAACAACCATAAAACTGTTTACCGGATTCATTGAATTATGCAACCGACAAATACCATTTACAACAGAAGAACAATGGGTGCAATGAATTTGGTTTTTGATTCCATATAATCGTCAATTACAATGCATTTATCTTCCCATATTTCCCTCTCTCCCTCATATTACACCCACCCTCTTCCCCTGCTTTCTATAAACCAAAAAAAAATTAAGTAAGCTCGCGAATCAGGAACACTAGACAGAATACAAAAGCGGCATAAAAAGCCAACGTTTACTATGCCGTCGACCATCAAGATAAATAACAAAATACCTGTAAAATTAAAAAATATTTTATGTATAATTGTTATACAACATTAATTAAAGTTGACTAAAGTAATCAAGACTGATAAAACATTAAATAAATAAATACATAATTATTTTTCTAAACGTGACAAAATTTTTTCGTGTTTTACTTCTAGCACAACGCACAAAACACGTTCGATCAACGCGCCACGCCGCCCATAACAACATCATATCCTATCTATGTATATTATTACACTTCATCTCATGGAGAGCAGTATGCGAGACACACCCACGGCAGAAACGCCAGAGTAAACAATTATGTGCAAACCGAGCACGACGAACTGAAAACCCCTTCCAGCTTGGTTCAACTAATCACAGAGTCTTAACAGGTTGGCAAGCGAAAGAAATGAGAGTGGAGGATGGTTATCCACAGCATTGCAAAGTGTTTTCATGTTTTCTTTTTCCGTAGTGTATTGGTTATTAGAAAAAAAAAAACAACAAACTGTCTCATATAACCCCCAACTCGGGCCAAAAAATAAAAGGGAGAAACCTACAGCTTCCGCCGGGCAGATAATAAAACCAACGCTCAAGACATCAGAAAGCCGGAAAATCCTCAAAAAAAATGTCACACTTTCATTAAACTATACCAATACAAAAAAGTAGCAAGGGGATAACAAAGCGCAAAGCGGATCAAACATCACAAACAATAAGAAATAAAAAACAAAACCGAACATTTGCTATTTGATAATTTTTCGATTCTTTATAAAATTTTTTATGTTATCTAAACCGTATTGATTTTTTACCACACTACTGATCAATTTTTTAATTCAAAAAACCTACGCTTTCCCGCCTACCCCCCCCCGTATTTTTAATTGTAACCTACGGGTCCGAAATTACAGCCATAACACATAAAAAAAAAAAAATCACGATTGTTTTTTGTATGTGATATGATAGGCGTAGGGGAGAGTAATTAAAGTCGTTCCCAACAGATTCTTTTCAAAAACCATAGAACATTACCAACAAACACCATCAAAAGCGTGACACAAATAGCATATAGAACTTACAGAATCCTCAACTCACTGCTCAACACGAAACAGAACCACAAACTCAAAATTACGACCCCCGTACTGACATCATCAAGGTAAAACAAATTAGATAAAAAAGCCCATCTAAATCATATCATTACTGAATGGTCCATAGAGATCTTGAAAAGAAATTATACCACAATAATATCTTGAATGGACAAAAGGCATTGTATCAAAATTTCAGATCGATCGAAATGTTTACCCGTTTTAAATTATTGAAAACAAAAAGATAAAAACTTATATTAAAAGTTATAAAATCTAAAACAATAAATAAAGTCAACATAGTAATAAAATCCAAGCACAACGTCTGCCTCTATCAAAAAAAACATACTACAAAATATTTTAGTGGGTTTCTTAAACTTCTTGATTCTCTAACTTTCTTCTCTCTAAAAATTCTCACAAATTGCGAACCCAGCCCAAAAGCCCTACTAAGGTGACCACTGACAACCCATCAGTTAAAAACCCCCCTAAGCGACCTCCGTTTGGGAGGCGCTTAAGAGGTTTTGGTAAAATAAATAGAGGTAAAAAAAAAAAAATTATTTTTTATGTAAAAGGGGAAGTTACAAAAAATCAAATCGAAGAACACCATGTCAAAAGCAGAATTGAAAATCAAAAGAACAAGATCTCATCCTGGGCAAAAAAGAAAACGTATGAAATAATACGTGTAAATAATGCGAACATAGAGAACATGAAGTAGTTTTTCGAACGAAATTCAAATTCATCCACCCAATAAAACTCACCATCCCCCCACCAAAACCCCAAAATTTGATTAAATGCGTATGGCGTTTGCGTACACATATGTCGTATATGTGTTTTTTTAAATCTTTAGTATTTATATGGGGTTTGTGTTGGGTCTAAAATTCCGTCACCTCCATGCGGGTTTATAAATCAAACTGACAATAGCCTTACAAATATGGAAAACGCATGTAGGCAATTTTTGTTAATTCTAAAAAAGTTAAAAAAAAAGAAAAAAACAAAATAAATTGAATTTTCTTATGTTAAAAAATAAAAATAATATATATACTCTACTGATTTTAAAAAAAAAACCCCTATAAGCACGGAGATCAAAAAAAGATAAAATAAAAAATTCAAAAACATACGGAGAGCAAAGAGGATGTAAAAAATACAGAATACATAATGAATGTTTTTTTAAAAACCAACAGTTTTAAATTAAGTTGGGAGACAAAACAATGATACAAAAGAAGAAACTAAATTAAACCTTAATAATTTCAAAGGGTACTTCAGATTTTAATATGACAAAAAAAGCGATGGCGGGTGTTTGGTAATATCAAAAATTAAAGATTTAATAATTGACAAAACAGGAAGACCAGGCAAAAGATAAGATTGCTCGCTGACCAGCACAAACCTGGAACTCCCCTATAGCAAAGTGTTAAAACCTCTAAATGCGCCCCCCTACGATTTTTTAGTCAAATTACAACCGACGACTACTTGAACTTCTAAGTTTTACAATATTTTTCCACCTTATCACCCCTTCCCCCCACCCCCCTTCGCAAACCCCCCCACTCACTTCGTCATTAACTTCTTCTTTTTTTTTTTTAAAAAAAAATAAAAAAAAAAAAAATATTTAAAAATAAAATTTTTGTAGTTTTTTTATTTTCTTTTTTTTAAAAAATAAATTTAATTTCCACTTTAACAACAAAAAATATACCCACTATTAATATAAACACCAAAAAAAAAAACGATGATAATATTGGGTGTTTTTAAAAAAAATCCCTATAAATAACTCCCGGATCATTGAGGAAGTATTTAAAATTAAAAACAAGCAACTAATTTTTTTTTTTTTTTTTTTTTTTTTTACCACCACCACCTTTATTAATAAAATAAAAAGGACCTAATGCTTCATGTATTTATATCTTATTTTAGTCTCATTTTACTACGTTCTACACTTTAATTTTTTATTTTTATTATACAAGCTTATACCCTCACTTAAGGTTTTACCCAATCCCTTTCTAAATGACTACTGTAAATCCAAAAACAATTTTCGTTATCCTACACATTTTTATTTTTTCATCTCGTATCGTCAATTCATAATCGTGTAAGTTTAGTCTCGTTTTAATATATATCTATTTTAATATCGCAACACTTAATCAGTTTTTTTTAGCTTCCAATTTTACAGAATACACGTTAATTTTACAGGTATAAATTTAAATTTACATTTCGTACCCTATTACTTACATAGCTTTATTCCCGAAGGACAAGTTTATGTTACCGATCCTTTTATTACTACGATTCAAATCACTCTATATATACCCAACTTAGCCCTGATAGTAAAACATGAACTTAACACATATACTTTATTCAGTATAATTACATAATGTGTTTAAACTTCCAAGACATTAGTAGCTTTTTACTTCTTAAACACTTCTTTCTTAATTAACGGACCCAATATATTGCTTTTTCATTCTAATTTTATATACAAGAAATTAGTATCCCACCCACACCAAAATCTACCAAGTACCATACAAACAAATCAACAAGAGATAACCCAAAAGAAACTACCGGTCACTCAATACTATAAATCTCAATCAAGCCATTCTACTAACCAACTTTTATCAACATACTCTCAGATGTGCTTACACCAATACACACACACCCAAACACTAAAACACAAAAGCTGAAAACCCCAAAAGAATACGCCTTCAACCCACCAGCAACAAAGCAAACTACAATACTGTCCACGAACCTATCCCTAAGCCAATAACCCTATAACAATAACATCAACCACGACCGCAATCTCAGCATAACCTAAAAAAAAGACCCCTTAAATCCCGACACTACAAAAGCCCAGAACACCACCCATACATGAACCCACCAAACAAACGAACATCCCCAAACACCAAGATTCTCATAAAACTTCCACCGCTCGCTCCAAAACCCAACAATACACTTAAAACACCATTCCATCCCAATACAATTACCCAACCTAAGAAAGCTAATACACATTACCTATATCGTACGGACAACCTGTCATCATTTAGTGGTTATCTGTTAACCCTACACTATCCACTTAATACATAGTATAAGCAAATAATTTCTGTCCTATCATTAAGCCAATAAGTACACATACCACACCACATACGTAACAACACAGTTAATTCACTATACATAAATCTAACTCGAGTACCTTACATGAACATAGCCCACCATAATGCACTTAAAATTTAGTATCCCCAAACATGTAAAATATTCATAACTCGTAACCAGCGATATTTTACCTATTTATAAATAAAGTGCTCGTCACCACCACTCCAACAAGACCCCACCCACCCATCAAACCACACCACCAACCCACCACCATCAACACACCACACCAACCCCACCCCCACACCCACAAACCCAACACACCAACACCCCACCCCCCACCCCCCCACCAACCCACAACCCCCCACCCCCAACCACCCCAACCCCCCCACCCCACCAACACCAACCCCACCCACCCCACCCCCCCCACACCCACACCACCCCCACACCCCACCAACCCCCCACCCACCCCAACCCCACAACCAACCCACCCACCCCCCACCCCCCACCCACACACCCCCCCCAACAACACCCACCCCACACCAACCCCCCCCACCCCCACCCAACCCCACCCACAAACAAACCCCACCCACACAAACACCCACACAACCCCCCCCCCAACCCCCCCACCCCCCCCCCCCCCCCCCCCCCCCACCCCACCCCCCCCCCCCCCCCCCCCCCCCCACCCCCCCCCCCCCCCCCCCCCCACCCCCCCCCCCCACCCCCCCCCCCCCCCCCCCCCACCCCCCCACCCCCCCCCCCCACCCCCCCCACCCCCCCCCCACCCCCCCCCCCCCCCACCCCCCACCCCCCCCCCCACCCCACCCCCCCCCCCCCCACCCCCCCCCCCCCCCCCCACCCCCCCACACCCCCCCCCCCCCCCCCACCCCCCCCCCCCCCCCCCCCCCCCCCACCCCCCCCCCCCCCTCCCCACCCCCCCCCCCCCCCCCCCCCCACCCCCCCCCCCCACCCCCCCCCCCCCCCCCCCCCCCCCCACCCCCACCCCCCCCCCCCCCCCCCCCCCCTCCCCCCCCCACCCCCCCCCCACCATACCCCACCCCCCCATCCCCCCCCACCCCCCCCCCCCCACCACCCAACACCATTTCTCGAGACCCCACCCCCTCCGAAATTAATCACATCAGAGTTTCACATCATTTCTCACGCCCCCCCCCTGCTCCCCTACCTTATTTTCTTAGCTCCGGCACTTATAAAACCAACCACCGCATACCCACTCTAACGATCCATCACGCCTCTCCAGGTCATCGTAGACGCAAAACAGTGGTGACCTTGCAGCGCAGAAAAGGGGTTAGTGTAACCTCAATCGTGGCTCCCATTTCATCGGCCTTAGAACGCAATGAGGGGGTTACGAAACCCTATTTCGAACCAAACATGTATACGAGAAACAAATCCAATAAACAGAGTTCCTATACGTTCACTTAGCATGCAATTGGATGTTCCCTTCACAAAACGCAAATTAGTATATCAAAATAATCGGTCGAGAGAATTCTCGTAGTGTAACTCAGTAAGCGAACAATCCCAGAAACAAACCTTGAGCAGGGTTTATCACACTAAAGATTCCGCCCTAAAAAAATGAGAAAATGGGGAAGGTCATATTAAGGGGTTTCATTCTCAAATATGACAAAGTGAACTACAAACAAAACTAGTAACTGATCGCCCCATCGACAAACAAACTAACACATTAAATCTTTTTTTTTTTTTATATTTTTCTTTTTAATTTTTTAAAAAACTAAAAAAAGAAAAAAAAAAATAAAAAAAAACAAACAAAAAAGAAAATTTTTTTTTTGTTTGTCTGTTCTTGAGGTTTGGCCACATAGCGATATCTCTTTTAAAAAACCGCCGCTCAAACCAATACGCAAGGAGATTGAATTAGAAAAAAAAAACAAATAATACGTCGAATTAATTTCGTATTCATTTCATTGCAAAATAAAAAAATAAAATAGCCAAAACAACATGAAGCATTAACCCAAGTCGGCGAAGCAAACGCCGGCTAAAGATTTGGCGACGGTGAAAGAACTCTTTCTATTCTTCTGAAAGACACAGTTGTCAAAAATGGGGTGGGTTTGGGGCAACACGAACGACGACCTCGTGAGTGACATGAGAAAGCAAGCGAATACATTCTGGAGAGACCCCGCACGTAGCATAACAGACGCCGCAGGACTTGCTCACAAACAAACATACCCACCATAGAAAATCAACCAGTAAAACACTAAAAAAAAACACGTAAAGTATAAGTTCAACCATCCTCGCATACCACTAGCCAGATCGCACACGAACGGTGGGTGAGAGTACAGACACAAAAAGGCAGCACTAAGTAGAATAACAAATAGCAAGTAAACAAACGATGAAATAACAACGCAGCTATTGAGTGTTCGTACTTGTATACTACACCCGCCTCGTTACACGACATTTTTAAAAATTAAAAACTTACTACCAATCCTTAAACTATACACTAGACAGTAAAGATTGTGGGCCAGGACTGTAACTAAATGGCACCCCCTAGAGCAAAGAGGGGTAGTGTATGCGGTTAGTCATTATTTTAAAATCATCACGATATAAACTAGGTATGTTACTAAGTATTTAGCGATCGCTTTTTTGCGTTGCTGTTTTTTTTTTATTTTTTTTTTTTTTTTTTTCTATTTTTTTTTTTTTTTTGAGAAGAACCGATTATTCAGATTTAAAAAACCGGAAGGTTATCAATGTATGGCTGTGGTTTTTCTATAGCAGAACCTTACACATCATAGAAAGTTTAAGGGTTGATATATCCGAAGATTCGTCCTATTACCCTGAGGAAACCAATTGAGACACAAACGAACAGAATATAAAAAGGTTCAACTGAAAAAAAACCAACTAACATTATAAACGAGGAATAGGCAAAACTCCCCCTCTAATACTAAGGCAGCCCCGGAGGATATCTCATGAACACCACCCACCCGTAAACCTAACAACACACAACACAATGAACAAACAACTGACACCCAACGATCCCTAGGCAAAAAACACAGTACACGGCTCAGCATGCAGTCTCAACAAAACGATCCCGAGCACAACACCCTAAAAACCAACACCCCATCACCACTAGCCCGTCCCAATATAACCCACCCCGAACCTCCGACTAAAACCTACCCGCTACCCCCCACCCACTTGCTGTACTAGGCCCAAACCCGTATCAACTTCCCCATGAACCAAACGCGGTTCTCCCCTGAGCTTCACCACACTAGAACCCTCAAGATACCGACGGATTCAAAAAACGTTCACATATTCTTCATGTCTGGGCAACAACGTTCTCTCTTCACGCGTTAGACCGAACGTCGTTAAGGTCTTGGGAGATAGTCACAACGGTTTACTTCTCTTCCTCTACAAGACAACTATCTCCCCTCTTAACCCTTTTTCGCCTCTCTAGATCCCGTAACCAACCTCCACCGTGAGCAAGTCTGGCGGCCGTAATCAGATACGGAGCCGCAGGGTCTTGTCTAAGAATTTACTAATAAAATGTAATGATGATTTAAGGACTGAAAGTCCTATAAAAATATACATGGTAAATTTTACCGGAATTTTCGTTTAAAAAAAAACACAAAAAAAAACCAAACTTGACCCTAGTTACGTATTACGGTTCGTACCCTCGTATCCGGCAATCAGTACATAATAATCGATAATCCAACTACAAAACCCAATTGGATAAACTATCCCAAAATCTCCGGAAATATGCGGGTTCCTGGGTAGAAAACTGTCTAACGACGCCAATGGAGAACACGACCCCTTGCACACCCGCAATAAAGTTTGGACTTGTAAACTTACCGTGCCCTCGTGCCTAGAGTTTTCTTATTTATATTTATATATTTATAAGCGATAACAAATATACATTAAAATCAAAACAATAGATATAATAAAAAAAAAAAATTATTTAATAACAAATGATTTTTTATAGTACATAAATTCCTTCTGATCATTACAAAAAACAAAGCAAAACCGATATTTAAAAAAGATATACAATCTAACATAAACCTTATACTAAAATTTTCATATCTTCCTTCATCTTTCAGGGTAAAAATATGTACAATATTTTTATATCCCATAGTATACACAATTTTCCTTGCCGTCTACAAAAAGCATACCACAATATGGACAGGATTTAAGCCTAAAACTTTGCGGGAAGACTACACATAGATGTCAAAACGATTTTTTTTCCAATCAAAAATACTGGTGTTTACGATTATCGTAGCCAATTGTTATTCTTTGAAAAATGAAAAGTGGATTTGTTCGAGCATTTTCTTTCAACATAACTTTTAATGGAGTGTGAGCAATTTAATTATTCTATGGAAAGCGATACCAATTCTTTATTTTCAATATGGCAAAGAGAGATTTAAACAAAATCATAAAAATTTTTTCTCTTTTCCGCCGTTATTTTATACTTTAATTTTCCCTCAATCTTTGGAGTTCTTCTACATTTTATGATTATTTTTACTATGGCCGCGAGCTTTTCAGAGCAAAAAGGGGCACAAACATTTAACAAAAAACAGAAAAAATATATCCATTTTGAAAACTTCGTCGATTTTTTTGTCGACGAGGTTAATAACACTAGGCGACTACCGGACGAAACAGCACCAGTAAAATAAAATGGACGGAGTTCAAGATACGACCAAACTACTACTCTTGTCTTTGTGACCGTAATACCCGTAAACGAAACACACAAAAAACATGAATGTGGAACTTGTGAAATTTAAAATTTTTGTAGACGTGTATCATAACAATACAAACTTCATGCCCTAAAAGTCAATTGAAAAAAAATAACTCGTTGAGCAACAAAATAACCTTTAATATTCCACACAATATACACATATTCACAGAAATAAATAAAACTTATCTTCAAACCACACACATAAAAAAAAAACAAAAACAACAAGGTTACACAACAGATCCCATAAACCAAACAGCCGACGATGAGACATCAACTACAGCCACAACCACACAATACAGTCTCGGACGCACCCGATTCAGCTGATCATGCCTCCCGTGAAAGCCCACAACTGCTTTTCGCGCGACAGCGTTGAACAAGCCTATTACCAATGATAGAGAGCTAAGTTCAAAACCTGCAAATAAAAAAAAGATATGAAACTGCAAAGAAGTTAGGTATATCCCCCCCCACCCCCACCCTCCCTTGCTTACCCACAGATTATTGAGCTCACAATCCCAACAATCAATCTTCCCTCCCCCCCATCATCGTTCTTAAAATGCAATCCAAAATTATCCCCCCCCCCCCTAACATAACCGGAAGAACAATTATCGAGTCTTTCTATCTACATTACTTTGCATCATCAGATCGAATTCCCCACCCTAAGACTCCCCCTAATCCCGCCCTAATCTCACAATATTCACCGATATCGAGCTCCCATCATTATACTCCTATAATGTACAAGCCACCCATCAACTCTTTGTTGAACTATGCATTGACAAAGTAGATCCCTTCCTTGTCCAACTTTTGATCCTCCGGAATCTGACTTTGTCTCAGACACTCTCCATACCATTTTCATGAACTAACCTACAGTTCATTTCTCAAATCTGGAAATACAAGATCAACAGTTGTCGGGAATTTACCAATTTATCCGAATGCTAAAGATTTATTCAACTAAGCACCGGAATAACGTTGCACTTCTCAACTACTGCGTTCCACTAAAAACATCCCTTAAAATTTCAAATCAAAACATAATCAACTCCAACACCACTCAATGATCAATTCAGAAATTCCCTCCCCCTAATTGAATGCTTGTGTCACGAGCTATATCCTCCTCTACCAAAACAATATCCAAAAATCAGAGAAAATCTAAATATATCAAAACTTGCAATCACTGGAAATCTTACGTATTACACTTTAGTAGATTATAGGCATAGCTACCACAACGAAGTATTAAATGAAATAAACTATATCATTGTCTTATAATACAAGTATACACTCATAACTACGCACTCCCCAACAATATTACGTACATATACGCTCCTCGCGACCCCCAACCATATACAAAAAACGACCCCACACGATATTTGTTCTTTTTCTCGCTCCCCCACTTCAATCCACATAAAACGATGCCTATTATTTACTTTAAAAAAGTGAAAAACAGATGTTCCCTGAAATCCATCAAACAACATAAATCCGATTAAACAAAATTATCAGATCCAAAAATCCATAATTTTAAAGATTAACCTCTTCATCTATAAACCAGAGACGGAATGGCTGAACATACAACATACCTCTCCCCCTATACCACCCCGCCACAACTTAACAGAACAAATTAACTTCCCTAACTATAACCTAGCTATTTTTTCAAATACAATCGAATTCATTACTTTGTCTGGACCTATAACACCTAACTTAAATATTGAAAAGTTTTACAGTCATCTGAATTG